>CM057351.1:198230912-198609528 GCA_030015575.1 Agapanthus africanus
AAATGCGGTCCCTGAATTTAAATTTAAACCCCTAACCATTAAAATATTTCAGTAATCAGTCAAATCAATGAGGCTCTGAAACCATGAATACACAAATATACCACAGGGCATCGTGTGCGTGTGAAAGCGAGTGCAAAACTCAAAATCGAAACTCCGTAAAGCATCACACAATCATAGGAGTTATGATGAAAATGCTAGCCTCGAAATCCACTGCTATTCTCAAATATACTATAATCAAGATCATAATATGTATATAGTATGCATCCTTGTAAAACCATTTAAAAGCTGAATACAACACATGCAAAATCCTTTCCAAATCGTCGTGCGATGTGTAACTCACGGTACAAGTGGAGGACGCTTGATTCGAATGAAAAAGTGTGTTTGTAGTTTAACCGCAATCAGAACGGTGTCGCGCGTAGCTAGACCGAGGTGAGTACGGGTCGTCCTCAGGGAAACGTGGAACCTTTCATTCTTACTTTAGATGTGTTGATTAGGAAGGAGAATGAATGGTGAAGAATGGTTGTAGGATCTAGATCTACGTTAAACACAGATGCAAAATATAGATCTAGATTAACTACGTATGTAAGTTTAATATTAAAAGGGGGCTTGTAGGGTTCATTGGGATTTAGTAGTTATAGATGATTAATTAAAGATTACTATTTTTATCCTTTAATAGATTTAAAACTAGAACGACAGTGATGCATGTAAATTAGGGTTTCTGGAGGGAAAAGGGTTCCCACTCTTAACCCCTATCTCGACATGAAACTCCGTTCATATCTAGCCTTTACCAAAACAATTGTTAATCTAATATCTAATCGTGGTCGCGACTATCAATGAATTGATAGCGCGCCCAATTAGGATGTTAACTATTCTTTTGATAAAATTTATAAACTTTATAGGACTTAAAAAGAGTTTAAGGATCTTCATCATCCATTTATCTACTATAATACCATGAACCCTAACAAGCAAAGAATTACTCGCGTATGTTGGGAGAAGAAGAGATGGAGAGAGAAATCATATTAAAAACTACAAAGAGATAGAATAAGAAAACTACTAATTTTATTAATCAACAAAATCATTTACACTTTGTTCCCTTAGAAAATGATTACAAAATTCTAGTTTGCTTCTCTATCTCTTCTAAGGAGGTAGATGAACAGTTGATGATCAGCCTGGATGCGTGAGCCTGTCGTGGACTTCGTGATCTCTTCAGCTTGATGAATTTTCCAAGAGGCTCCCGGTCCTTATTTATAGTCCCAGAGCTAGAACCCTAGCTTCCAAATTTGGAAACCAGTGGTTAAGATCCTAACAGAACAAATCTCAACTCCCAACTCGTCCAACACGCGGCGGAACCGCGGCCAATAAGTGGGTTTGGCCGCGGTTCCGCAGCCAAGTAGGGGGATCGTCATATTGTTTTTTTGGGGCTTTATCTTGATGACACGTGGTGATCTTTTCACATCTCTAGAAACTGAAAATCTTCTCTTCGTCACTGCCAGAATTGATTTCTTTAGTTTACTTTCTTAATTAGGCAGGTTTGTTTCACCAACTTTGATTTCCTTGATTTCATTCCTGAAAATTCTTGCACAATAACTCAACAAATAATATTAGTAGAGTTTGTTTAATTAAGATATTAACTTAACCATTAAGAATTGGTCAAAGGTATTTAATAATGTAAGCATATTTAAATGGGCCAAATGTTACATGGATATTATATGCTTACTTTTTCCTACATAATGTTAATTATAATATGTAAACACATGAAAATAGTATTTTTACAGATAAACCCTCATATGTATCATATATTATAATAAACACCTTTATTATATAGAAATAGTAGGGAAAATGTCATATTAAATATGCAGTTTTATCAACTGAACAAATACCCCCAAACTTATCTTTGATCGTCCCGAGCAAACTAGTTTATTCAAGAGAAGGAGAAAAAGAAAGGAGAAAGATAAGCACACTTTCGTAGGCAACACGATTGCACTGAGCATGTGCAACAAGCCGTTAAACCCCTAGGTTTCCCTAGTAGGAGGAGTGTTGTCTCCTGAGGGTTTTCAGCGGATTACACCCACAAAATCCTATAATAAAAGAAAGATAGTGAAAGTTACAGACAAAGATTAGAAGTATAAAAGAAAGAACTTGAAAATAAGAGTTTCCAACTATACCAGCTTTTCGGTTGTCATTAGCCCTATCTTAATGGACGTGAAAAGATGTTAGAAATCACATCATCCCTCAATAAAACATCGCCTTTAGTCTTCCTTCTTATCTTTCTTCCAAACATTGATCATATACCCCTACGTGTGTGTAAAAGGCATCCCTACACTTAGATAATTCAATTCAAGCTATCATACTCTTGTCCATTTTCCAAAGTACTACTTTTTTTTTTGGTGAATTCTAGATGAAAGTGCTCACACATCCTTTATGCGGCCGTTAATACTTCTTGAGGTACTAACCGACCGATTACAAAATATGCTTGCGCATTAAAGTGTAATTCCTCGTCTTGCAACACCTAAGGCTTAGCAGTGGTTCCCAAACCAGTTGGTCTAAGGCACTAGGTGATAAAGCACCCTCGCTATATTTTTTTTATTGCTGCCTTGGTAATTACAAAACCAGTATTCATTTTTTTTCTTTCATCACCACTTATATATTTTATTTTATTTTCCTTCATACTAAGGCTTTTAGACAAGAGCATTTCAAGGTATTCTCTACTATCCCAAGTTTTAAGATGTGTGTAAGTGCGTATAGTAGGGTATCAACATTCAAATGTTTGGCTTTAAGAATAGGGACTATTTTTCAGACTTATTTTTATCCTCAGATTAGCAATTTCCTTCATCTTACTAACCTTGGACAACAGCTCATAACTACTTATTACTAGTTTCATTTAAGAAAACATCTAACTTTCATGTTTTTCTTAAACTATTCCTATCTTTCATATATAATTTTTCACTTTCTACTCTTTTATTATAAAAAAAAATTTAAATTCCCAGTGCCAAAGATAATTCGGTGAATACAAACCTCCTCCTAAACCTGTTTTCAGCAGTGTCCTCACTGATGTTGTCTTTTGAGGGCATGGACCTGTAGACTTGGTGAGAGACAATAATAGGGGTAAAATAATAGTTAAATGAAAACTACCCCCAAACTTATTCTTGGCACGCACAGATATTCAGTTAAGTCCATTTTCACTCACCTCCATTCTTAAAACGAGAAAATGTTACCAAAACATGGAGGTGAGGCGGAGTAAATTCAGTTCTGATAAAGAGGCTCCTGTAAAAACAAGAGCTCCTCCCCTGGGTCAGCAGAGAAATACGGTTTTAATCTAGGCCCGTTTACTTTAAAAATTGAACCGTTTTTCAAATTTTCAACTTCTACTGCCCCGTGCGGGTGTACATACCGCACCACAAAAGGTCCTTTCCAATGAGATTTAAGCTTACCCGGATGAAGATGGAGACGGGAATCATAAAGAAGGACTTGTTGCCCCGATGTGAAAGTTTTTCTAAAAAGGTTTTTATCGTGGAACACTTTAGTCCAGTTCTTTACTATCACCGCATTATCGTAAGCTTCATCGCGGAGTTCGCTTAGCTTATTCAATTGCAGCTTCCGATAGCTGCAAACTTGATCAAAATCGAAGTTAAGCTCTTTAATAGCCCACATTGCTTTATGTTCGATCTCGACGGGAAGGTGGAATGCCTTCCCAAACACAAGGCGGTATGGAGACATACCAAGATCGGTCTTATAAGCGGTGTGAAATACCCATAGAGCATCCTTCAATTTGGTTGACCAATCTTTACGGTTTTTAGAAACCGTTTTCTCCAAATTTTATTTGATTTGCCTGTTTGAGATCTCAGCTTTCCCGCTTGTTTGGGGATGATAGGGCGTAGAAAGTTTGTGAGCGATTGAATATTTCCGCATCAAAGCCTCGAAAGACCGATTACAGAAATGCGTCCCGTTGTCGCTAATTATAGCACGAGGGTGTCCGAATCGCGAAAAGATATTTTCTTTAAGGAACTTAATAACAACTTTGTTGTCATTAGTGCGACACGGTATTGCTTCCACCCATTTCGAGGCGTAATCAACCGCTAAAAAGATATATAAATTCCCAAAAGAGTTGGAAAAAGGGCCCATAAAATCAATACCCCAAACATCGAAAATTTCCACAACTAATATAGGTTGGAGCGGCATCTCGTTTCTTCGTGAAATCCGACCTAAGTGCTAACACCACGGACAAGGTTTGCAATGTTCATATACATCTTTAAATAATGTTGGCCAATAAAAGCCACATTGCAAAACTTTCTCCGCCGTTTTTCGAGGACCAAAATGACCGACGCATGCCTGATCATGACAAAATGATAACACACTCTTGAATTCATCGTTAGGGATACACCGGCAAATGATTTGATCGGAACAATACTTAAACAGATAAGGTTCATCCCAGTAAAAGTATTTTACTTGGGATAGAAATCGAAGTTTGTCTTGTTTCGACCAATCGCTAGGAATAAGTCCCGTCGCAAGATAGTTCACAATATCCACGAACCAAGATTCCTAGGATACAGTCAAGAGCTGTTCGTCAGAGAATGAGTCATTTATCGGCACGGTAAATGTTGGTGAAGAAGTGATGCGTGAAATGCACGGTAAATGTAGTCAAGAGATGGTCGACTACAACGTTTTCACATCCACTCTTGTCTCGGATGACAAGATCAAATTCTTATAACAATAGGATCCAACGTATTAGCCTGGCCTTAGCATCCTTCTACGATAAAAGGTGTCGTAGGGTGGAGTGATCAGTGTAAACCACTATTGGCGAGCCAATCAAGTAGGGCCTGAATTTTTCTAATGCAGATACAACTGCCAAGAGTTCTTTCTCGGTAGTTGTGTAATTTATTTGTGCATCATTCAAGGTCCAACTTGCATAGTAAATTACATGTGGCATCTTATCAATGTGTTGTCCTAAGACCGCACCAATAGCGAAATCTGATGCATCACACATAAGCTCGAACGGGTGGTTCCAATCCGGAGATGATAGAATGGGGGTTGTAGTGAACGATCCTTTAAGCGATTCAAAAGCAGCCTCACAATCCGAATCGAAATGAAATGTAGTATCCTTAGCCAATAGAAGAGTTAAGGGTCTAGCAATTTTGCTAAAGTCCTTAATGAATCTCCTATAAAATCCTGCATGAACAAGGAAGGATCGTGTATCTTTGACGCATTTGGGACGAGGGATGTTATGGATGACATCAATTTTAGCTCCGCCAACCTCAATGCCTTTTCATGAAATTATACGTCCAAAGACAATACCTTCTTGGACCATAAAATGGCATATTTCCCGATTCAAAGTTAAGTTCTTATCCTTATAGCGGGTAAGAACCACGTCAAGGTTACGAAGGCAGTCCTCAAAGGAGTCCCCGAAAATGGAGAAATCGTCCATAAAAATTTCTAGAAAATTCTTAACCATGTCTGAGAATATCCCCATCATACACCGCTGAAATGTAGCGGGAGCGTTGCATAACCCAAAGGGCATGCTTCTATAAGCAAAAGTACCGAAAGGACAAGTAAATGTGGTTTTATCTTGATCCATTTCGGCGATAGGGACCTGGTTATAACCATAGTATCCGTCCAAGAAACAATAGTATTCGTGTCCAGCTAATCGTTCTATCATCTGGTCAATGAAAGGTAGAGGGAAGTGATCTTTCCTCGTCGCGGCATTGAGTTTTCTGTAATCATTACATACGCGCCACCCGGTTTGGGTGCGTGTTTGGATTAACTCATTAGCCTTATTAGTTATGATCGTGATGCCAGACTTTTTAGGGACTATGTGAATCGAACTTACCCATTGGGTATCAGATATAGGGTAAATTATACCATTATCAAGACCCTTGACGATTTCTTTCTTTACCGCCTCCTTCATAACGGGATTTAACCGTCTTTGTGGGTCTCAGGTTGGTTTGGCTTCCTCCATCAGATGTATATAATGTTCAACAATTAAGGGACTAATCCCTTTGATGTCAGCCATTGTCCAACTAAATGCTTGCCGATTTGATCTCAACACTGCCAAAAGTGCGTTCTCTTGTTCTAAGGCTAGAGAAGCGGATATGATCACTGGCAAAGTCCCATTCTCACATAAATATGCATATTTAAGATGAGAAGGTAGCGGTTTGAGATCAAGTATTGGAAGAGATGGAGATAGAAATCATATTAAAAACTACAAAGAGATAGAATAAGAAAACTACTAGCTTTATTAATCAACAAAATCATCTACACCTTGTTCCCTTAGAAAATGATTACAAAATGCTAGTTTGCTTCTCTATCTCTTCTAAGGAGGTAGATGAACAGTTGATGATCAGCCTGGATGCGTGAGCCTGTTGTGGACTTCGTGATCTCTTCAGCTTGACGAATTTTCCAAGAGGCTCTCGGTCCTTATTTATAGTCCCAGAGCCAGAACCCTAGCTTCCTAATTTGGAAACCAGTGGTTAAGATCCTAACAGAACAAATCTCAACTCCCAACTCGTCCAACACGCGGCGGAACCGCGGCCAATAGGTGGGTTTGGCCGCGGTTTCGCAGCCAAGTAGGGGGATCGTCACATTGTTTTTCTGGGGCATTATCTTGATGACACATGGTGATCTTTTCACATCTCTAGAAACTGAAAATTTTCTCTTCGTCACTGCCAGAATTGATTTCTTTAGTTTACTTTCTTAATTAGGCAGGTTTGTTTCGCCAACTTTGATTTCCTTGATTTCATTCCTGAAAATTCTTGCACAATAACTCAACAAATAATATTAGTAGAGTTTGTTTAATTGAGATATTAACTTAACCATTAAGAATTGGTCAAAGGTATTTAATAAGGTAAGCATATTTAAATGGGCCAAATGTTACATGGATATTATATGCTTACTTTTTCCTACATAATGTTAATTATAATATATAAACACATAAAAATAGTATTTTTACAGATAAACCCTCATATGTATCATATATTATAATAAACACCTTTATTATATAGAAATTGTAGGGAAAATGTCATATTAAATATGCAGTTTTATCAACTGAACAAATACCCCCAAACTTATCTTTGATCGTCCCGAGCAAACTAGTTTATTCAAGAGAAGGAGAAAATATTGTTGCATGCAAAAATACTCAGGTACTGTTCTCAGACCAGTCCTGCTCGGTAGCCATATCATATGGTAAATATCATTTAAACATGATGCTAAAAAAAAAATCAATCTCAACCAGTGTATCCAAATATCACGTGCATCTGGTGCGCACGGAAATCAAAGTCAAATAAAAGTGTCGCGAATGTGCACAGCAGCAAAAACTAAGTGCAATGGTTGTCCACGAAAGCATATGTCAAGTGCAACGGGTGTGCATGAAAGCAACATCAAGTGCATCTAGAACGCACGGAAATCTCAATCAAGTGAAACTAACATGCACGAATAAAAATCTCGATCATGTGCATCCGGTGTGAACAAAATCACATACAGTGTTCCAAATGTGAGCGAAAATCTAAATCAAATGCTTCAGGTTCGCACAAACCATCTATTGCAATAGATATGCACAAATCATAAATCAATGTAATAGATGTATCAATATAAATCAAGTGCAACAACTGTGCACATAGGAAAATATCCGGTAGGTGCGACTACGGTGCACGAAAACTCCATCATGAAACTAAATCATCGAAACTAAAAGTCCAAAATGATAAAAGCGTGATACTCGTAACACTAAAACGCAAATTGAAATAAATGACATTGAGGTACACCTCCTTCAATGTCGAAAGTGCCGGTGCGCCCAAAGCTGGCAGAGCAAGAACATCTACTTGCCTCCTGCTCACGGTCTGGCATCCTCTGTCTCTGGGTCCTTGTCTCCTCTATGGATCACCAATCCTACAATCTCTCTGCTCAACGGTCCGGTTAGGAGTGGTGACGGAAACAGTTCTACTCTAGCGCTTCTCTGATCATCTCCTGGCCAATTAACTTGACCACTCGTAAAATATCACATTACTGATGGCGGCATTTGGTCCTCTGAATACCGGAGATAAAACCGATCCAGGATGCAAATACTTATCGCTATGGCATCAAGGAAAAAACCTGCTACGGTCTCTTCCGATCTCACCTATGCCGAACTGTACGAAGGTTGGCACTCTTTACTACATCCTTTTCTGTTCCGGACAGCTGCGTCCTCAGCACGACTTTCCTCTGGAATTTAGCCGTATTCAACACCTTTGCGTACGTATCAATCCTCTGGCATCGACAGAGAAGAACGACTCATTATGAGCTCACACGAATCTCTTATCCACTTGTCTTCATTATCGTCCACTTCAAAGTCACATCTTGCTGGCTGCTTACTGCAATTCATTCTCGGCTACAGTTAATCCGGAGTCTCTCACAAGGATTCGAAGTTACGAACTCGGGCATCTTCACCACTCTATGGAAGATATCTAGCCGATTACGTCCTCGGCAACTCGTCCAAATCATCGGAGGAATACACTCCATTCGTCCTTTCTCGATCAACTCACAACACGTCTGGGTGAGGCCCTTCTAACTGAAGCTAGTCAACTTGCTGATCTCGCATCGGAGCATCCCATGAACAAAGTGTCCTCTATAGATTGATTCACTCTAGGTCTGAGCAAGATCCTTCAAACTAGAATTTTTCAACTTAAATGAACCTGCGTCGCGCATCCAATTAGACAAATTTTCTTAGTCACTCTTATTCAAGACTGACTAGCGATCCTTGTCACATCCTTGCCTGTAAGCTCATGTGGCTTTAGCTTAACAACTCTATAGGCGACATCACGTTAATCTCAGCAACAGCAGGGTCATCAGTCTGCACGGTAGACAACATCGTGATCTTCTGGAGTGGGTCGTATGTTGACCGTCCTCACAATTTAGCATCCTCTATCAGTGACCCGATCATCCAGTGCAGATCCGGAACACTCGTCTCAAACGAGAGATCTTAACACAAACAGTACATCAGTACGTTCCTACGTCACCGGAAGAATATCATGGTCATTCCTCATCCGTGACGAGCTCGCTCTGACCGCATCTCTAGCCGTTGCTCTCTCTGCTCTCGTAGCAATGGTGAAAGGAACCTCAAGTAAATTTCGATGAAGATAGATCATAGGAACGAATAGAATTGGTATGTTTGAAATGGGGATATGATCATTGGAACGAATTGAATAACGGATCTCAAGAAATGTACATCCTAAGGTCACTTAAGCGGAGCAGTGTATCGTAAGTATATCGCGGAACATACACACAGTACGTCACTCTACTCAAGTTACCTACTCCATCAACCAAGGTCAACCTGTGTAACGAAAACTCGGGTACAAAACCCCCCTCGGTCAAGTCTAAGTTCCGTAAGGTCAAGCCTAGGTTCCGAAATATATATATATACCCTAGACTCCGCATAGTCAAACATAAACTCGAGCCAAGGTTAAACCTAACGCTCTGATATCAACTTTGTCATGACCCAGAATTGGCACGTGACCGGCATGAGAATCACGTGAAGTCTATAGGACACCACCGTAATTCAAGTAAGCCGAAACCCAGAAATCTAAACCTTTTCGGAAAATAGTGGAGGTGCAGTTTTGAAACATAGGCATAATGAATTCAATCCTTCTTTTAAAAGTATAAGTAATATCATGTGAAAATGCAATGGTTTTTATCTATCTTTGAAAACGTTTTTGTCCTTGAAATTTGGGCAGCACCTCCTAGGTAAATTTTGATCCAAAACCATATACATGCAATAATATAGGCATCCCCAAGCGGAGCTACCTCTTCGCCAATTGGTGAAATCACAACCACGCAAAGAATATATATATGACGCCCCAAGGCGAAGATCAATCATATAAAGAGAATAAGTAAAACCAAGACATCATCAAGCTCAATTAAAATGCAATACACCCATCTCGCTCTAAGTCTCAAGAATATACAAGTCTGGTGTCTAGGTCTACCAATATACAATGTCTGGTGTCTAGTTCTACCAATGCACAAAGTCTGGTTGATGGAGCTTTTTGTAAGTCTGTCACGACCCGCAGGGTACGGAACGTGACTGGCACTTAAGTTCACGAAACGTCTAAAGGCGTCCGTAAATTAGTAAGCCAAAGCCCAGAAAACAAAACCAATAAAGCAAAAGAGTGAAGAAAACCCAATTAATTGAAAGCGAGTTATCAAATAAGTCATGTAAAACACTTTTTAAAAACAATACAAATTTTCCCGAAAATTTCGGCAGAGTCTCCTTTATAAATACTGACCCCCAAAAATGGGTACAACAAAATATATACATGAATCCACAAAATAGGGCATCCCCAAGCGGGAGCTAGCTCTTCGCCATACGGCGGTCACAAATCCCACGCAATGTAAATGACAACAAGCATAATAAAGCATAATAAAGCATAAGGAAGCATGAAAAAGTAATATGTCGGCTCAAGTGAGCTCGACCCCAAATACAGTATAAAATCCACAAACCTCACCGTCTCATCTCTAAGTCAATATACAATAATCTGGTAGAACAGTAGATGGAGTACACTAGATACAAGAATATACAAGGTGGTACAAAAATAACATAACCCACCTATGAGCAAATCTCGAGCTCAGGCAAAAGAGGCAAAAGACAAGTGCGCCCGCCGCTACTGAACTGACGGAGCGGACCTGCAAAAGACTGTGGCACAACGGGGGTGAGTTGCCAACTCGTGAGTAATAAATAACATCTACAAAGGCTATCGTATGCATGCACACAAGCATCCTAGCATCTAAAATACAGGTATGACTGGATGCACTAGCAGGTGTGTATATAACATCAGTGTACTAATATGTATGCAACATGAAAATCTGAGGTCTCAATAGGTATATATATAAAAATATCTTATCTCTTTTTGTTTTTGAAACTCTTTTTAGAATGCCAGCAAATGTCAATGAATCGACGAAAATCGGTGTCCAGCAACGACACCCCAAAAGCTGTCTCAAATCTCATAATGTATCTCAGGCCTCAGCCGTCCGGCTGACCCATCTCAAATATCAATATCTCAGCATCTAGCGGCCACGGTCGGTATCCTCTGGATATCCGCCGTCCCAAACAGTCACCGGTAGGTAATCCGTCCCCTGCCAGGCTCAACGTCATCACCACATTCCTCTTGCCCCGGGGTACCTTACCGGGCCCACCATGTACCCGTGCCGGTTCCTCCACTCCTCGACACGGATTTCCAAAGCCACAGCAAACTCATGGTGGACGACACTTACATCACTAGAAAACCGCAATTTACATGTTTTAAAAATATCATAAGTTTGGAAATTTTGCGGCTTTCCCCCGAAATCCAGCAATATCATAAAATCTCAAGAAATCCTCATAAGTGCATATATCAATGATAATGAATGCGTATGATATCAATAATCAAGTTGCGATGTGTGATTAATGTATTAAGCATGAACAATTAATATGATGAATTACATGCACATGAATAGCAATACTACGGTTTCATTTTTAAGGAATTAAAGGCAACAGTACCAGTTTAAGTATCAATTTGCAAAAGGTTTCAATTTAAAAGTTATCTAGTGTGGTGGCATGGCAATTACCAGGGTGTGTGTGTAAACATGAATAGTGCTCGTGCTGCATATAAAAACCCTGGTAATGGTGCAGGTGTCCTATGAAATGGTTTCGTATAGATATGTCAATATAATGCATGGATGCAGCAAATAGTCGAATAGGTATTTCACCCCTAATTACTAACATTACTTAGGGTCTTGTAAGTTACTAAAACTATCGGGCGGCTTGCGCCATCCAATGATAGTCCCCCGTAGATGTTACATCTACTCACCGGGATCCCTGGCTAGCTGTGTCCGATCACCGCCTTTCCCTTTCGCGCCGCGTCTGACGTCTCCGCGACCGAACCTGGAATTTACATCAATACCAAACATAAGGTGACGTATCAAGAACGACGCAAAACCCCAACGAAACTACTAAAGTTCGCTAACTGGGTACAACGTGCACAAAGTGCGCGGACACACGCGAAAATCGCAAAAACTGCCAAAAACGCCGATTTTGGGTCACCCGGCAAAACTAAAACCCGACTACCCAAAAACCGCACTCACGCATCCTAAAAGTCGTAGGACAAGCCAACAAAATCATCAAGATGCCACAATTAACTCATCACATAACTTCTATAAAAATCTAGTAAGCAGAAATTGCAATTTGATGCAAACATCGACCCTTTAGCGACAAAGTCAACACCACCCAACACCAACATTCCAAACTAACCAAAAAGTTAGCCAATACACAAATTCTAAACCATTAACTAAGCTTAAAAAAAAACTAATTTACATAACACAACCTTCTCTTGATTTTTATAAATAGCAAACATAACTCAAACTATATTAAGAAATCCTTACTTTAACACTATAATTCAGCCTAATAAGCAAATTAACCACTTAGCTTAAGGTTAGCAAAACACTAGATAGCAATTTAGGTTTAATCAACACAAATTAGGTTTAATCAACTCACTAAACATGTTTCAAATACCATTTCCATACCAAAACCTCTTCTTGAAAATCCTAAAAAGCAAATTTCACACTTCTAATTTAATCAAATTAGCAAAATTGAAAACTATACCAACAAGGTAACCAAATAGATTAGTCATTAACAACTAGATTAACTATAAAATAACTTAATTAACTATTATGGTTTTCAAACCCTAGTTAGAATTTTCTAACAAAAATCTAAGAAAACTAGATTAACTACACTAAATTAACACTAACCCATAACACATAAGCACTTAAACAAGAAATTTAACAAGATAGAATTTATACCTCTTGATCAATAGATCAAGCAAGAAAGTTTGCTCCAAAGAGTGGCTTCCTAGCTCCAAGATTCAAGCAAGAATGGCTAAGGAAAATGGTAGCATATGGATTTTGTATGGATTTTTGGAATTAATTCATGGATTTTAATGTGTTTTCTTGAAGGAAAATGAAGAAAAAAGCAAAGAAAAGAGATGAGGAAGAGGGGTGCAGGTTTCGGCCAGGTTGGAGGTATGGGGGAGGGTGTGGGCAAGTGAGGAAAAGTCTTGGTCAAGTTTCTAAAGTCAAAAGTATCATACATTAACCATTTTATTTAAATTAAATCCAAAAACAACTCCAATTTCACACAAGAAGGCAACCAAAGAAAGAGCCCAGAAATTTCTGGTCTTGGCCAAGGTTTGGGCTGTCCTAGGGTTGAGGAAAAAGATAGAGGGGTTTTACAAAAGAAATTTTATGCAAAAAGGCCCCCTACAACTCAAAAATTGCAAGTTTTAGCCCAAAATTCAATAATTTCGTTTCAATTTATAAAAATTGGTTAAAAATCAAAATAAATTACTAAAAATTCATGTTATCACTAGAATATAATTATCATAATTTTAGAGATTAAAATTAGCCCGGAAAAATTTGTATTTATCGCTTATTTAATGTATTTTCTTACCGGCTTAAATAATATTAAAAAAATGAAAAATAGGGAAAAATTTTTAAATGACCAAAATTTCATAATTAACTCATTAGTCACTAAAAACAAGTAATTACCTATCCATTTAAGGTATAATTAGCCCTAAACTGCAAAATATCGAGAAAGACGGTTTTCGGAAAAATACCGAATTTTCACCGAATTTCAAGAAAACACCAAAACGACATTTCAAGACGCTACAATCTTCCCCCCTTAAAGAAATTCGGTCCCCGAATTTAAAAAAAAAATAGCTACGCGTACCTTCAAAGAGATGGGGATATTTCTTCCTCATCTCACCCTCGGTCTCCCAGGTAACCTCCTCGCTGCTCGGGCTACGCCAAAGGACCTTGACGGTTGGTATAATCTTCGATCTCAACTTCTTCACCTGCCGATCCAGGATGGCCACCGGCTGCTCTGCAAAGGAAAGGTCGCGCTCCAGCTGGACTGTCGGGTGCTGAATCGCATGCGAAGGGTCGTGAAGGTACTTGCGGAGCATCGAAACATGGAAGACGGGGTGAACATCGGGAAAGCTGGGTGGAAGAGCCAAACGATATGCAACAGCGCCGACACGCTCGAGGATCTCGAAGGGACCTACGAATCTAGGGCTAAGCTTCCCCTTTCGCCCAAAACGCATCACGCCCTTCATCGGTGAGACCTTCAGAAAAACATGGTCGCCAACTGCGAACTCTAAACTGCGACGGCGCCTGTCTGCATACGATTTCTGCCTGCTCTGAGCCGCTCTCATCCGGTCTCGGATCAACTGTATCTTCGCTGTCGTCTCCTCAACAAGCTGCGGCCCCAAAATACTGCTCTCGCTGAGCTCTGTCCAACAAACGGGCGATCTGCATCTCCTCCCATACAATGCCTCGAAAGGTGCCATCTGAATAGTATCCTGGAAGCTGTTGTTGTAGGAGAACTCCACTAGAGGTAAATGACGATCCCAGCTACCCCCAAAGTCTAAAACGCACGCTCTGAGCATGTCCTCGAGAGTCTGAATGGTCCGCTCTGACTGTCCGTCTGTCTGCGGATGAAACGCTGTGCTGAAGCTCAAACGAGTGCCCAAAGCCTCCTGAAGTCTCTGCCAAAGTCGGCTGGTGAACTGAGTGCCTCGATCTGACACGATACAAGTCGGTACGCCATGTAGTCGCACGATCTCGTCAATATAGAGCTGAGCATACTGAGCGAAGCTGAAAGTCGTCTTCACTGGAAGGAAGTGAGCCGCTTTCGTCAATCTATCCACGATCACCCAGATGGAGTCGTACCCTCGACTGGTCCTGGGTAGACCCACAACGAAGTCCATCGAAATCTGCTCCCATTTCCACTCTGGAATCGGTAACGGCTGTAGCTCTCCTGCGGGCCTCTGGTGCTCGGCCTTGACTTGCTGACAAGTCAGGCATCTCGAAACGAACTCCGCAATGTCCCTCTTCATCCCGTCCCACCAGTAGGTCTCTCTCATATCATGGTACATCTTGGTGGAACCGGGGTGGACACTATACACTGATCGGTGTGCCTCCTCAAGAATGTCGCGCCGCAATCCATCAGCATCTGGTACGCACAGTCTAGATCCATATCGTAAAATCCCCTGATCGTCAACCACGAACTCGGAAAATCTGCCCTGTCCCATCTGTGCCATGATCTCTGAGCAACGGTCGTCACTGCGCTGCGCCTCATATATACGGTCAAGCAACTGTGGGCGTGCACGAACATGCGCGAGCTGTCCCCCTGTCTGAGTGAACTCGAACTCAACTCGGCTGTCGCATAACGTCTGCCAATCTGCTGACGACTGCCTCTGCACTGTGCGCAAAAAGGATAGACTACCCCCGGGCCTCCTACTCAACGCATCTGCCACCACATTTGCCTTGCCGGGGTGATATAAGATCTCGCAGTCGTAGTCTTTCACCAACTCCATCCAACGACGCTGTCTGAGGTTCAGGTCTCGCTGCTGAAATATGTACTTTAAGCTCTTGTGGTCGGTGAATATCTGACATGACTCGCCGTAAAGGTAATGTCGCCAAATCTTCAGTGCAAAGACCACTGCAGCCATCTCCAAATCATGAGTGGGGTAGTTATGTTCATGCTTCTTCAACTGCCGAGAAGCATAAGCGATCACCCGGCCATGCTGCATCAAAACGCATCCTAATCCCACTCGCGAAGCATCACAGAAGACAACAAATCCGCCTGATCCTGAAGGTAGAGATAATACCGGCGCCGTAGTCAAACATGTCCGCAGCTGCTGAAAACTGCGCTCGCACTCCTCTGTCCAAACGAAAGGAACTCCCTTCCGGGTCAGACTGGTCAACGGTGCAGCTATACGGGAGAAGTCCTGAACAAAACGCCTGTAGTAGCCCGCCAAGCCTAGAAAACTACGGATCTCAGTAACCGATGTAGGTCGGGGCCACTGCTGAACAGCCTCAATCTTCTTCGGGTCCACACAAATGCCGTCTCTCGTAACCACGTGACCCAAGAATCCGACGCTGTCCAGCCAGAAAGCACACTTGGAGAACTTCGCGAACAGCTGGTGCTCCCTCAGAGTCTGTAACGTAATCCGCAAGTGCTGCTCGTGCTCCTCTCTGCTCCGGGAGTACACCAAGATATCGTCGATAAACACGATGATGAACAAGTCAAGATACGGCCTGAATGTACGGTTCATCAAATCCATAAATGCTGCTGGGGCGTTGGTGAGTCCGAACGACATCACCAAAAACTCGTAGTGGCCATAGCGTGTACGGAAAGCTGTCCTCGGTATATCCTCCTGTCGGACTCGCAGCTGATGGTATCCTGATCGCAAGTCGATCCTCGAAAAATACCCCGCACCCTGAAGCTGGTCGAACAAATCATCAATGCGCGGCAACGGATATCTGTTCCGAATGGTAACTTTGTTCAGCTGGCGGTAGTCGATACACAAGCGCAAACTTCCATCCTTCTTCTTGACAAACAGGACCGGAGCACCCCACGGAGAAACACTCGGTCGAATAAGCCCCTTATCTAACAAATCCTGCAACTGATCCTTCAGCTCTCGAAGCTCTGCAGGGGCCATCCGATAAGGCGGTATAGAAATAGGCCCCGAACCGGGAATCAAATCAATGCAGAACTCAACATCGCGCTCAGGCGGTAGCCCAGGTAGCTCATCAGGGAAAACATCAGGGAACTCACAAACTACCGGGACCTGGTCCAACGGAACCTCTGTAGCTCGAGTATCACAAACAAACGCTAAGAATCCCTGACATCCCTTCCGCAAGAGCTGACCAGCGCGAAGAGAAGAAATTAAGCTGGGAAGGGCGACACTGCGGTCTCCCTGAATAACAAGGACTGGCTCTCCCGGAAAGCTAAATCTGACTGCCTTCTCACGGCAGTCCACCGAAGCATAACAAGTGGCTAGCCAATCCATGCCCAGAAGCACATCAAAGTCCAACATATCGAGGAGTATCAAATCAACTGATGAATCCCTCTCCCCGATACGAACGGAACACAAACGAAATACAAACCGAGCGACAAACGACTCGCCTACCGGAGTAACAACAACAAGCGGCTGGTCTAACGACGACGACTCACGGCCCAACATCGGTGCAAAGTGTGTAGAGACGTACGAATGTGTGGAACCTGGGTCGAATAATACCCGTGCGTCGAAAGAACAAACTGGCAAGGTACCTGTCACGACGGCATTGGATGCCTGCGCATCCTGCGGTGTCAAAGCAAAAACTCGGGCCTGTCCTCCACCGATAGCGGGCTGACCTCGACCTCGGCCTCTGCCTCCTCGTCCTCTCTGAACAGGACCGCCGCGTCCACGGCCTCTCGGTGCACCTAGCTGGCGTGGAGCATCGCCTGGGGTAGGAAGTAGGGCTCTCTGAGGAGGGGGTGGTGAGGGTGGTAGGGTCACGTGCGGAACTGTCGCTGCTGCCTGTCGTCTCACCGGGCAGTCTCTGACAAGATGGTGCAAACTCCCGCACCCAAAACATCCTGGCGACGGCTGCTGCCCCTGGGAATAAGAACCATATAACTGTCCCCGCCCAAATCCTCTGCCAGGCCTATCTCTCGGAAAGAATCTGGCGCGCTGCCTCTGAGGTGGTACATCTGTGCGCATCCTCTTCGGCCCAGAAACGGCCGAAGTCTGTGATATGCGTGCCTCCATCCGCAATGCCGTATCCCTAGCAGCTGAATAAGTGTCGTAGCGCTGGGCGCCAATGGCAAGATATAGCTGGGCATCAAGTCCCTGTACGAACCTCTTCACCATCTTCTCCTCGGTATCCACCAAATACTGAGCATATCGGGACAACTGTGTAAACTGGATGTCATACTCAGACACCGTCATCCCAGGTGTCTTGACTAAGGCCTCGAAGCTGCGAGCTCTGGCGTCACGCACGCTCTCTGGAAGGAAACGGGCTAGAAAGACCGCTGTAAACTCGGCTCAAGTCATAGGCGGTAGATCTGCAGCTCGACCTCTCAAGACTGACTCCCACCATGTCTGCGCGAGACCCTCTAGCCGGAAACTGGCAAGCTCTACCCATCGATCATCCGAACATCTCAGCGAACGGCAGATCCTGGCTAAACTATCAAGGAACGTCTGTGGGTCCTCCGCTGCCTCGGTGCCGGTGAATACTGGAGGTCTCAGCCTCATGAAGTCCTGTAGTGAAACCGGAATGGCCACGGTGGTGGTAGTAGGAGCAGGTATCATGGTCGTCTGTGATGTAGTAGGTACGTCATCCGGCCTCGGTGTACGACTGGCTGCAACTAGGGATCCTACCATCTGACGCAGCTCCTGCATGCCTCCCATCATCTGTCGCAACTCCTCCATACCGGTCTCGAGCCTATCCATACGGCCTGGGGAAGGTGGATCGGTCTGTCCCTGCGGCGTAGGCATACCACCCTGCTCAGTCCTAGTCTCGGACGAGCCAGCTCGAATCTCGTCTCTGGCGGCAGCCCTCTGTGCCCTCGTAGCCTTCGGCGGCATAATGGCTGTCACAGGAAAACGGATAGTAAGGACAGTGCAATAGGATCATAGGATACACGGAATTGAAGAAGGAATTTTTCAAGCAAGTATATCCTAAAGTCACTTAGGCGGAGTACCGTATCGTAAGTATGCCGCGGACATACGCACGCTACGTTACCCTGCTTAAGTCACTTACTCCATCTACCAAGGGTCATCCTACACTCACAAAGGTAAAACCTATCGCTCTGATACCAACTTTGTCACGACCCGCAGGGTACGGAACGTGACTGGCACTTAAGTTCACGAAACGTCTAAAGGCGTCCGTAAATTAGTAAGCCAAAGCCCAGAAAACAAAACCAATGAAGCAAAAGAGTGAAGAAAACCCAATTAATTGAAAGCGAGTTATCAAATAAGTCATGTAAAACACTTTTTAAAAACAATACAAATTTTCCCGAAAATTTCGGCAGAGTCTCCTTTGTAAATACTGACCCCCAAAAATGGGTACAACAAAATATATACATGAATCCACAAAATAGGGCATCCCCAAGCGGGAGCTAGCTCTTCGCCATACGGCGGTCACAAATCCCACGCAATGTAAATGACAACAAGCATAATAAAGCATAATAAAGCATAAGGAAGCATGAAAAAGTAATATGTCGGCTCAAGTGAGCTCGACCCCAAATACAGTATAAAATCCACAAACCTCACCGTCTCATCTCTAAGTCAATATACAATAATCTGGTAGAACAGTAGATGGAGTACACTAGATACAAGAATATACAAGGTGGTACAAAAATAACATAACCCACCTATGAGCAAATCTCGAGCTCAGGCAAAAGAGGCAAAAGACAAGTGCGCCCGCCGCTACTGAACTGACGGAGCGGACCTGCAAAAGACTGTGGCACAACGGGGGTGAGTTGCCAACTCGTGAGTAATAAATAACATCTACAAAGGCTATCGTATGCATGCACACAAGCATCCTAGCATCTAAAATACAGGTATGACTGGATGCACTAGCAGGTGTGTATATAACATCAGTGTACTAATATGTATGCAACATGAAAATCTGAGGTCTCAATAGGTATATATATAAAAATATCTTATCTCTTTTTGTTTTTGAAACTCTTTTTAGAATGCCAGCAAATGTCAATGAATCGACGAAAATCGGTGTCCAGCAACGACACCCCAAAAGCTGTCTCAAATCTCATAATGTATCTCAGGCCTCAGCCGTCCGGCTGACCCATCTCAAATATCAATATCTCAGCATCTAGCGGCCACGGTCGGTATCCTCTGGATATCCGCCGTCCCAAACAGTCACCGGTAGGTAATCCGTCCCCTGCCAGGCTCAACGTCATCACCACATTCCTCTTGCCCCGGGGTACCTTACCGGGCCCACCATGTACCCGTGCCGGTTCCTCCACTCCTCGACACGGATTTCCAAAGCCACAGCAAACTCATGGTGGACGACACTTACATCACTAGAAAACCGCAATTTACATGTTTTAAAAATATCATAAGTTTGGAAATTTTGCGGCTTTCCCCCGAAATCCAGCAATATCATAAAATCTCAAGAAATCCTCATAAGTGCATATATCAATGATAATGAATGCGTATGATATCAATAATCAAGTTGCGATGTGTGATTAATGTATTAAGCATGAACAATTAATATGATGAATTACATGCACATGAATAGCAATACTACGGTTTCATTTTTAAGGAATTAAAGGCAACAGTACCAGTTTAAGTATCAATTTGCAAAAGGTTTCAATTTAAAAGTTATCTAGTGTGGTGGCATGGCAATTACCAGGGTGTGTGTGTAAACATGAATAGTGCTCGTGCTGCATATAAAAACCCTGGTAATGGTGCAGGTGTCCTATGAAATGGTTTCGTATAGATATGTCAATATAATGCATGGATGCAGCAAATAGTCGAATAGGTATTTCACCCCTAATTACTAACATTACTTAGGGTCTTGTAAGTTACTAAAACTATCGGGCGGCTTGCGCCATCCAACGATAGTCCCCCGTAGATGTTACATCTACTCACCGGGATCCCTGGCTAGCTGTGTCCGATCACCGCCTTTCCCTTTCGCGCCGCGTCTGACGTCTCCGCGACCGAACCTGGAATTTACATCAATACCAAACATAAGGTGACGTATCAAGAACGACGCAAAACCCCAACGAAACTACTAAAGTTCGCTAACTGGGTACAACGTGCACAAAGTGCGCGGACACACGCGAAAATCGCAAAAACTGCCAAAAACGCCGATTTTGGGTCACCCGGCAAAACTAAAACCCGACTACCCAAAAACCGCACTCACGCATCCTAAAAGTCGTAGGACAAGCCAACAAAATCATCAAGATGCCACAATTAACTCATCACATAACTTCTATAAAAATCTAGTAAGCAGAAATTGCAATTTGATGCAAACATCGACCCTTTAGCGACAAAGTCAACACCACCCAACACCAACATTCCAAACTAACCAAAAAGTTAGCCAATACACAAATTCTAAACCATTAACTAAGCTTAAAAAAAAACTAATTTACATAACACAACCTTCTCTTGATTTTTATAAATAGCAAACATAACTCAAACTATATTAAGAAATCCTTACTTTAACACTATAATTCAGCCTAATAAGCAAATTAACCACTTAGCTTAAGGTTAGCAAAACACTAGATAGCAATTTAGGTTTAATCAACACAAATTAGGTTTAATCAACTCACTAAACATGTTTCAAATACCATTTCCATACCAAAACCTCTTCTTGAAAATCCTAAAAAGCAAATTTCACACTTCTAATTTAATCAAATTAGCAAAATTGAAAACTATACCAACAAGGTAACCAAATAGATTAGTCATTAACAACTAGATTAACTATAAAATAACTTAATTAACTATTATGGTTTTCAAACCCTAGTTAGAATTTTCTAACAAAAATCTAAGAAAACTAGATTAACTACACTAAATTAACACTAACCCATAACACATAAGCACTTAAACAAGAAATTTAACAAGATAGAATTTATACCTCTTGATCAATAGATCAAGCAAGAAAGTTTGCTCCAAAGAGTGGCTTCCTAGCTCCAAGATTCAAGCAAGAATGGCTAAGGAAAATGGTAGCATATGGATTTTGTATGGATTTTTGGAATTAATTCATGGATTTTAATGTGTTTTCTTGAAGGAAAATGAAGAAAAAAGCAAAGAAAAGAGATGAGGAAGAGGGGTGCAGGTTTCGGCCAGGTTGGAGGTATGGGGGAGGGTGTGGGCAAGTGAGGAAAAGTCTTGGTCAAGTTTCTAAAGTCAAAAGTATCATACATTAACCATTTTATTTAAATTAAATCCAAAAACAACTCCAATTTCACACAAGAAGGCAACCAAAGAAAGAGCCCAGAAATTTCTGGTCTTGGCCAAGGTTTGGGCTGTCCTAGGGTTGAGGAAAAAGATAGAGGGGTTTTACAAAAGAAATTTTATGCAAAAAGGCCCCCTACAACTCAAAAATTGCAAGTTTTAGCCCAAAATTCAATAATTTCGTTTCAATTTATAAAAATTGGTTAAAAATCAAAATAAATTACTAAAAATTCATGTTATCACTAGAATATAATTATCATAATTTTAGAGATTAAAATTAGCCCGGAAAAATTTGTATTTATCGCTTATTTAATGTATTTTCTTACCGGCTTAAATAATATTAAAAAAATGAAAAATAGGGAAAAATTTTTAAATGACCAAAATTTCATAATTAACTCATTAGTCACTAAAAACAAGTAATTACCTATCCATTTAAGGTATAATTAGCCCTAAACTGCAAAATATCGAGAAAGACGGTTTTCGGAAAAATACCGAATTTTCACCGAATTTCAAGAAAACACCAAAACGACATTTCAAGACGCTACAAAGTCCACGGTAGCGCCCCGGCCGTCTAACAGACGCCAAATGCGGAACAAAAACTTTTACAACTGGCGCTATCGTGTACTATAACCCGGATCTGCCATTAAAGCTAAACTAACAAACTACAAAGTGGGTAGAAATGTTATACCGAACGATCCGAGCCCTTCGGTCTTCAACCATCATCCCACGCTTTGTTGCGGTTGCTCCGATCTCCTGAATCTCCAGTCTTCTCATCCAGGTGGCACCACGTCGACGTGTCTTTAAACGGGCTCCCGCCTCTGAACCGAGGCAACTCAGTCGTCAAGTTTCCTAAAAGAGACGACCAAGATGATGTAGAGAATGAGTAGAACATTGTCTCACTTCGTTCAAAGCTGTGGACGAACGGTTAATGAAGTTGCCTTTTGAAAACTGTGATGGAATGAAATGAGCTATGAAATTTCCACACACCAAAACTATAATCTTTTCTTCCAAATGAAAAACCATGATCCCTTCACCAAGAGGGGCCGGCCATAAATAGAGGTGGGGGGTGAGTGTAGGAACAAGTGAGGGTGACCATAAGTAAGGATACTTATCACTTCATTAAAGAAGAATGACTCACAAATGACACCTTGCATAAACTCATTTAATGCAAGAATGAGTCATTTAACCTAGTCACCATTCTTTTAATGCAAATGAATGAGTCACGATCCTAGTCACTAATCAAGAAGCTTCCACACTCATCTCAAGAAAAGATAAATCCGTCTTTAACCGAATGTTAAAGACGGGCGATAGAAAACTGGAAACTAGCAACTTCCAAAAGTGATCCTGAAACGAATTTCAGGATAACCCCGTATCAGTATAAACATACCCGCATTTGTATTACGACCGAATACAAATGGAACTGAGACAAAGATATTATATCTACAAAGTATAATACTCGGATCCGGCCTAAACCAAAGCCTACCAGTATTATCTGCCCAAAAAATGACACGTGCGAAAACACACGTGCATTTTCCGAACCCTACCATAAAACCATACGGCCTCTACAACGTTCCGCCCGAACTTTGGGAAACGATCTGTGGGGGACTCTAATGACTCATCAACACACTGGCACTGGGTATAACCACTAGCACGTCAGAGGTACGAGCTGTACGTAACGTTTGCGTATGTATTGATTGGAAGGGGAACTGACGAGCGAACACATCCATAAACCCTAGTGAGCCTAACTGTGACAATATACATACAGTCCGGTCCGTTCGTCTATGAGTATCGCATATCTGCCTAGGGGGATGGTAATGTCAGACCCCCATTAGCGGTATAAGTCGTGTCAGAGAGTAGCCCAGAACACCCTGAGATACTACTGGAGTACCTACCAGTAAATCTCCTGCCTCGGCCGAGGGCTTTGTGTAATGGCTCTCCTAGACACAGCGCGATCTCACCCCCAATACCGGGAGAGACGAATCCCCTTCCGATCCGCTCACTTGCCTCCATGTGGCTCGGGACTGTACCCAAAAAAGACCTGTTTGCACGACTCCTTTGAGCCGTGGTAGGGTAGAAATCAAAACACAGTGGGAAATCACACGAGATAAATGACGACCTCAGGTCGATGAACCAACCTGTACACATGTCACCAGGGAACTTCTATCTGACGCTAGGTATAATACCAACTAGCAGATTCCCGGCGAGTCCTGTCCAGTGTACTCATAACCCAATGAGCACCTGTATACATCTTAGGTGAACCAACTGACACCAATGTCTTGTGAGACCGGCCACCGCCCCTCGTCGGGGTCTCGACTGTATACAATAGTCTACTCTGGAGTCTCGATGCCCTGTCTCGAAACTCCCACGACTAAGGACACTTTAAGGATGTGCTTACAGACCCCAGCTCCCACGTATATGATCGCCATCATACTGTTGGTAGTCAAGCAAGAATCTTATGGGCTCTATCATCATGCAATAGTGAACTAAAGCATGTATACAATGATAAGGACAAACCAGATAGCATACTATCATCACGAACAAGACTGTCATATCGGTATAGGTCCTGCCTCAATCATTGCAATCACGTACCTGCGATCCAATAATTGACTTTGAGGGCACTATATCCAACAATCTCCCACTTGCACTTAAGGCTAATTATTGCGATGTCGCATACTCACAGCCCGTGTGATACCGAACACCCAACTCCTCTACTAATCGGTTTAACAAAGCTAGTTTGTAAAAATCTTGTGTTTGAGAAATAGCCTCAGTGAGTAGATCCGCCCTGATGTTTCTTTCTATGTCTCTCTTAATCTCAAGTTCGCGGAGAAAGCCATCTCCCAAATTGAGTAATACCTGTCTTAGAATATGTCTGAATATTTGATGGGACCTAGTTCATAAATGAACTCCAAATCCAAACTTCTTAGACTTTATTGATAACTGAACCTAATCAGTATCCAGCACCATGCCTCCCACAGTATCCTCTTGGACCACCTGTCCATAATACTGTCGCTCGTCAGAGGGAAAACTATAACTCTGACAATCACTTTGTCATCCACGTCACCTAGGAATCCTGGAATGATAACCGTTTCCCGAAGGATGCTGCCGTCATCAAATCCGTAGAACATGCACTTATGTTCTAAAACTGCTTCCTTATATTTCTTCAGGATCGGATTAATATAAACTTATCGCATCAAGTGAAAAAACAACATCTTGTGTGGTACTTGTCATCTCATGATTGACTCAATTGCCTAAGCAAGTGATCTGCCAATCATGCACTTCCTTCTCTCCTTTAGTCTCTAAGACACCTTTAGAGAAGGTGACTCCATCACCTGCAGGTACACTACCATGCCAGGAGTCATATATTCTAAAATACTATTAGAATATTGTCAAAGTACCCATATTAGGAAACTACCCAAATCTAGATCTAAAACTATAGATCTAGTAACCAGAATGTCTGATATTATATCAATATCCTTTGTGGAGAAAACAACTGTGTGGCGGCCACAGTACAACCGATCGTAGTATAGGAATTTTACTTCCTGCTCTGTATGTGTCATCCAAATACCATGACATCACACCCTACTACCATCTCAACAGATCCATCCCCTATTCTGATGAAGTCAAAACCATGACTGTCTCATCAAAATTAGATGATCTATCTCCGCTATAACTGCTGAAGTCTATAAATAGACATAAGCTACTTGCCCACTATGCTTCCGCTGCTCCCACTGACTGTAAGTGCACGGCGGCGGCCCGGCCGTCAATCCGAGGCCAAAATACGGAAACGATACTTTTCTTTTAACTTTAAAACCGGCACCACCGCGCACTATAAACCCGGATCGGGCCATTAACCTACTCCTAGCTAACTAGAGAAGGGGTAGAGAGATATACCAAGCGATCCGTGTCCTTCGGTCTTCTCGTCATCGTCCCGATCTCCCCACGGAATCTCCGGTCTTCATCTCCTCGTCGGAAGGGCACCACATCGCCGGGTTCTTTTACGGGCTCCCACCTCTAGACCGAGGCAACTCGTGCACGAACTTGGCGAGCCGACGTGCCCAAGGATACAGTAGGCTAAGTGTGGATCACTTTGTCTCAATGGGGTTAACGATGTTGCCATGGTTTTAGCGGAGAAGGAGAGGTACTTTGAAATGGTGCTATAGGATTTTTTATGAGCAAATAAGATCAAAATCCCACACTCAAATTTTTGGACAGCCCCCACCCTTGAAGTGGCCGGCCATGCTTTGTGAAGAATGAGAGAGAGGAGGAAAAACTAAAGGGGGGAAAAACAATCATCCAAGAGAGAGAAAAAGGTGATGATTAGGAATCATCATCACAACCAAGTCTCACACTCATAAACCCATCATCAAACCCATGTCATCACAAAAGTCAAGCCATGATGAAGTCAATGGATGGTGCACCATCATGATGCAAAAGTCTTCTCAATGGTAGACACGCGAGACTCAAAATCTCGTATGGTAGAATCAGACGGGGAGGCCTGAGAGTTGTTAATTGCACAATTGCAAATAACCCCCTCCACCAAATTTCAGCCAAAGAAAGGAAACAAAGGAAAATGGCCGAAACGGAAAGCAAACTGGCAACTTCAGAAAAACGATCCCATAATAAATTACAGGAAAACCCCGCGACTGTATATACATACCCGCATTTGTATTCCGACCGAATACAAATGCAATGAGACAAAATCTACACTGTATAATACTAGGATCCGGCTTAAACCAAAGCCCCCTAGTATTATCCGTTCGATCATGATTCGTGCAATACCGCACGTATATGATCGAACACTGCCATATCTCCATACGGCCTCTACAACGTTTCTCCCGAAACTTGAGAAACGGTCTGTGGGGGACTCTAAAGACTCGTCAACACTTTGGCTATGGATTTAACCACTAGCAAGTCAGAGGTATTAGCCATACGTAACCTGCTACAAGGTATTGACCAAAAGGGACGTCGATGAGCGAACTCATCCTGACACCCTACGGAGCCTGTCAGTGACAATATCCGTACAGTCCGGTCCGTTCGTCTATGAGCATCGCATGGCGGGCCTTGGGGGTTGGTAAAAGTCAGACCCCCAAAAGCGGTACAAGTCGTGTCGGAGTGTAGCCCAGAACACCCTGAGATACTACTGGAATACCTACCAGTAAACTCCTGCCATGGCCAAGGACTTTGTGTAATGGCTCTCCTAGACACAGCGCGACCTCACCCCCAATACTGGAAGAGACGAACCCCTGCAGATCCTCTCACTGCCTTCATGTGGCTCGGGACTGTACCCAACTAAAACCTGTTTGCACGTCTCCTTTGAGCGTGGTAGGGTAGTGATCAAAGTACAGTGGGAACTCACACGAGACAAATGACAATCTCATGTCGATGAACTAACCTGTACACATGTCACCAGGGAACTGCTATCTGACATCTAGTATAAGACCAACTAGCATGTTCCCGGCGAGTGCTGTCCGGTGTACTCATAACCCAATGAGCACCTGTATACATCTTAGGTGAATCAACTGACATCAATGGCTTGTGAGACCGGCCATCGCCCCTCGTCGGGGTCTCGACTATATACACTAGTCTACTCTGGAGTATCGATGCCCTGTCTCGAAACTCCCACGACTAGGGACCTTTTAAGGATATGCTTATAGACCCCAGCTCCCATGTATATGATCTCCATCATACTGCCGGTCGTCAAGAAAGAATCCTAAGGGCTCTATCAACGTGTAATAGTGACCTGTAAGGTCACCTGAAGCAGCACACGATGATAAAGGTAAACCAGATAGCATACTATCATCTTGAGTAAGACTGTCCTACCGGCATAGGTCCTCCATCAATCATTGCAATCACGTGTCTGTGATCCAATAATTGACTCTGAGGACACTATCTCCAACAATCTCCCACTTGCACTCAAGACTAATTATTGCGATGTCGCATACTCACAGCCCGTGTGATACCGAACACCCAACTCCTCTACTAATCAGTCTCACAAAACTAGTTTGCAAAACTAATGTGTTCGAGGAATAGCCTCAGTGAGTGGATTCGCCTTGATGTTTCTTTCTATGTCTCTCTTTATCTCAAGTTCGCGGAGAAAGCTATCTCCCGAAATGAGCAATACCCGTCTTAGAATATGTTTGGATATCTGATAGGACCTAGTTCATAAATGAACTCCAAATCCAAACATCTTAGACTGTATCGTCAACTGAACATAATCAGTATCCTGCGCCATGCCTCCCTCAGTATCCTTCTGGACCACCTGTCCATAGTACTGCCCCTCGTCAGAGGGAAAACTATAACTCTGACAGTCACTCTGCCGTCCAGGTCACCTTGGAAGCCTGGAATGATAATCGTCTCCTGAATGAGGCTGATGTTATCATATCCCTAGAACATCCACTTATGTTCTAAAACTGCTTCCGTTCGTTTCTCCAGGATTGGATCAATATCAACATATTGCATCTACTGCAAAAAACAACATCTGGTGTGGTGCTTGACATCTCATGATTGACTCAATTGCCTAAGCAAGTGATCTTCCAATCATGCACATCCCTCTCCACTTTAGTCTGTAAGACACCTTTAGAAAGGGTGACTCCATCACCTGCAGGTACACTACCGTGCCTGGAGTCGTCCATTCTAAAACACCTTCAGAATGCTGTCTAAGTACCCTGATTGGGAAACTACCCAAATCTAGATCTAAAACCATAGATCCAGTAACCAAAATGTCTTGATATTATATCCAAGTCCCATGTGGAGAAACCACTGTGTGACAACCAAAGTATAACCGATCGTAGTATAGGAACATCACTTCCTACTCTGTGTATGTCATCCAAATATCAGGACATCACACCCTACTACCTTCTTAACAGATCCATCTCCTATCCTGATGAAGTCAAACCTATGACTGTCATATCAGAAATAGATGATCTATCTCCGCTACATCTACTTTAGTCTATAAATAGACATAAGCTACTTGTCCACCAATGCTTCCGCTGCTCCCACTGAATACGACAACCCTCTGGCAGAGTCATATACACGTACACTTCTAAAGCTAGTTTAGAACGACGCTATACTCATCCTCTTGCCGGGTCTCGCAGCCTGGAACAACAGCAATGGCAAGTCTGGGTAAACAAGAACCTCCCTGTCACCGTCCTTGAGGCTACCAGAGTACCTCTCGGGTGCCTGAGGTTACTCACCATATCTGCGGAGTGGCCAATGGAACGTCAAACCAGATTGAATCTTTAGGTTCTTATCAAATTTTCAGTAATCGTTTGCGGTTCTGGAATCACTTCCAGTTCTACCATACTCCCATTACTGTTTTCTGAAAAAATCCATTTTACTTAAAACTGTGGCGAGTCTAGAAAAATATCACTATTGATCTTCCAGATGGTAGAAAGTCAACCCTTGTCATAGCCTGGGTCAACCCACAAACAGCCATTACAGAAACGTGCCTTGAGTTATCCAGAGTATGGTTTTAAGCATAAGCCGGACAACTCCCCGTACCTTAACATCGTTAAGATATGAACTGTTCTATATCCAATATAGAACCAGAGGCACTGATTTAATTGAACCATATTCAAATCATGCAGCTGTCTCCAGTGCATGTCAACTAAATGGAGAGAGGCCGATCAGCATTACTCAACTTAGGAGTGCTTCCAATTATGAGTAATCTGAAAGAGAAGAAAGTTCTCTTAATCATTACTATCAACTGAATACCCTACACAAGTATCTACATCTTCGATTTCCTTGAAGAATCCCAATACTTGCAACACCTGGTTCTCTACTTTATTCATATACCTATAACTTCTCAAAACTCAGACCTTGTGTTTCTACGAAACACCTATCTAAAAACTAGAGAAGTCATAAGTAAACCGAATATAGTACGAGAACCAACCCGTCTGTCCTCATGGACGCTGGACAACATACAATACTCTATATAAGTCCTTTGAGTCTAATAACTCATTCCCTATGTGTCGTAGGTTGAAAACTGTACCTATGGTTTAAGAAGAATTACACCGCTGTTTAATGTTCCTTACCTAAACATCCACTGATATAGGTAAATGTCATAGACATAATTTCAAAAAGGTATATCTCACTGTATAAAAATAGACGTACAGATATACCAATTTGAAATTGGTGTATAACAGCGGATATTCAAAACCAAATATTTGTCATTCGGCAAAACTACCCAGGTGATTTCCTCAAATATCACCAATTACAACGAATTCCGATATAATGAGGATGATCACCTAATTCTCAATAACTTACTCCCACTCATCATCTGTAAAACCATACAGATGTGAGAATCATACCTAGTAAATACATACCCTGGAGCAAGTGTCTAATTGGGAAATCAGTTTTCTTTTAACAGTACACAGTGAAACTGAAACATTGAAATGTTTCGATGGGGTATCCTGGTATTCCTAGTAATGCCTCTTCCATTATCAGATTCATAACTGTAACCGTATATTTCTATACCATCTCTCCACATCCCTTCATATGTCTTTAGTCATTACCTTCTGCACACCCCTTTAGGCCAAATGGTTTTCTTCCTTCCCTACCGTTCGGCACCAGCCTATGGTTTGGAAGAAGACTATCCAATAAGCATAATGGGTGTACTGTCCTAATCCTAGGAGCACTCGCAATGCGAGAGAAGGTGAAGATAAAATACAACCGAATAAACCTTATTCCTATTTCTCCCGAACCAGAATCCATCCCCGAACTGGAATAAGTTCCTTTCGAGTTCGTATATAACCATACGATGGAGTATCCAAATAATTGTGGATCTTCGTAGTGATAAGGAGTGTTCTGGAGAAATTCAAAAGTGAAATGGGAGTGGTAATGAAATACTTGGTTTGGTTGTGAATAGCAGTCGCAATTTACTTTGCCCTATTACTAATCCCTTTATTTGTCTTAACTGAATACCTTCTGCACACCACAATTAGGTTAATCAGCTTTCTTCATCCCCTACCGTTCGGCACCAGCCTATGGTTTGGAAGAAGACCATCCGATAGGCGTAACGGGTGTACTATCTCATAAACCAAGGAGTACTTGCAACCTGAGAGAAGGTAAAAGGAAAAGATAACTGAATAAACCTTATTCCTTTTCTCCAGAACCAGAAACCATCCTCGAATAAATTCCTTCGAGTTCGTATACAACCATACGATGGTTTTATCCAATGGAAGTGGACGTTCGTAGTAATACGGGGTGTCCTGGAGAAAAGGGTAAAAGAAGGAGTGGCAATGAGGTATGCAACTCTGACAATCCAAAAGCCAGTGTTTAAGAAGGTTCGGTTAATCTTGGTCACTGAGTCATAGTAAAAGGTCGGGTCATGGTCGCTGCCAAAGAGAGAGAGAAAAGAAACACTCAGCGTGCACTCTAACCTAGATCAGAATGGTTACCAATTTATCTAATCAGGAAACCTCCCACTGTACCGTCAAATTCTCCTCCAAACCTTAAAGAAGAATTAGTCGGGATCACCCGAGGAGTAAACCAACTCATCAGTGGGAATCAGGATCCAACTATCATCGCATGATAACGTGACGGAATCCGCTCACGTTATCACACTCCAGAAGGTATGCGCATATCTGGCAAGTTTCAGTTTCTTTAGAAACTCCCGATGTGATTTTTACCCCATGCTCTTATGACCTTGACGAAGGTCAACAAATCACAAGTCACATGTCAAGTTCTACCCGTCATTGTCCAGGTTAATTTGAACCCACCCGTACAAGCCCTTGACGAAGGTCAACAAGACTATACGACTGTCCCAAACCAACGCATCTATCTATGCAGCAGAAAGGTAACAAGCAGCTACCATTCACTATGCCTTGACGAAGGTCAACAAACATAGCATGAAAACTACGTGCTACCCGTCTGAAATGACGGAGGGCTACGAATGGTTTTTGGCGAAAAACATTTAACGTAATGAACTTGATATCGTTGAAGGAACCAGATAGCTTTATAAAAATATAGTAACGAAACCTTTGCTAAGAGGTCACTCCCGGTGAAGGGATCTCGGCTCTTTCCCCGTAGAATGAGGTGCAGGATATTCCAACTGAATACCACGATGCAAAGCAAAAGTAAACGACTATAGTGAAGTTATTGCCCTGACGCAAACTTCTGTCCAAGGGGTCACTCCCGGTGAAGGGATCTCGGCCCTTTCCTCGTCGACTGAGGTGCAGGATATTCCAACTGAATACCACTATGCAAAACAAAAGAGAACGCCCTTGCAATAACAGCTTTTTGAAAATTGTTCCAACAACATCAGAATAGGTTTGTTTATCTTGCATTGATCTGAATCAGCACAGTCCCATCAATTGATCACACCAATAAAGAACGAAAATAATGATGTATGTATATGCCATCCGCATTCGCCACTGGGTCCCGTCATTACCCGTTAGGTTACTTAACTAACGACAGAGCGGGGAATGGACTAGCGCGGATGCAAAACATATACAAAATCTACTAGTATATATATCAATATATAATATTCGCTCAAGGCGTGATAAAATGCAACATCACAGAACAATACAGATATCTGGGAACCCCGGGTTTCATAGAGCCGCTACTGAAACCCGACGTTCCCCTGGTCGTGTGGATAGGCTATGCAATGAAATTCTAGACCCCTACGGGCGCGGCAAGTTACTCGCCAAAACCTAAAGCGAGGCAGCCCCTTCAGCAATGTGAATGGACCACCCAGCACTTCACGGACTCCAGTAACTTGGGCACCCCTCCTGGGTCAACCTGTACCCCCTACGAGTGCGGCGAATAGCCCGCCAATTCTAGAGTGAAGCCCCCTCCATCTCAACGCCATGAGATGCGGGCCCGTTGCTCTCTAGAACCCGGCTATCCATGCACCCCACCTTGCGGTAATCCTAGTACAGATAGTAAAATATACATACAATGGGTACATCGACCTCAGCCCGGTCATGCCCCAAAAGAATAATATACAAACAGGCAGTGACGGCAGTCCACATGTCGGACGCTCGCCCCGCAATATCAAATGTACATAATAAATCAAACTGTACTACAATTGCATCCAAGCTATCCACCACGACAAATCCGCAACATCACAGCACAACACAGAACATCAACGTGAATGTCACGTTCGCAAATCCGTCTAAAAGGGCTATAGCAGTTAGACAGGATTTACCGATCAAGTGACATTCACGGTCGCAGATATAATGTAAATACTGTGAACTAACATGTTTAAAATTTTCGATCGATCAAATTTTCCCAAGTGGGCCCTAAGCACAACTGCAGTACTCAAAAATAATCTGGGCCCAAACAGAATATTCCAAAAACCCCAATTTCAAATATAAAGATCACTGTAGAAAAATGGCATTGCGTTGACCCTTGACTGCGGCGGAACCGCGGCCGGAACATGGGTTTGTCCGCGGTTCCGCAGTCTTCCTGTAGCATCACAATACCAGATTTCTACAGAATTCTTAAAAACACCTGCTCAGATTTCTGCAACGCTCCAAATATTTTTTCGAGCCAAAAAAAATTCGACAGAGAACTGAACCAGAAAATGCGGGTTTTGGGAAAATCCGTTCGATCGAACTTGTAAACACGTAAGAGCAAGATAGACTAGGTTGATGGCCTGGCTCTGATACCAGTGTAAGTGCACGGCGGCGGCCGGCCGTCAATCCGAGACCAAAATGCGGAAACGATACTTTTCTTTAAACATTAAAACCGGCACCACCGTGCACTATAAACCTGGATCGGGCCATTAACCTACTCCTAGCTAACTAGAGAAGGGGTAGAGAGATATACCGAGCGATCTGTGTCCTTCGGTCTTCTCGTCGTCGTCCCGATCTCCCCGCGGAATCTCCGGTCTTCATCTCCTCGTCGGAAGGGCACCACATCGCAGGGTTCTTTTACGGGCTCCCACCTCTAGACCGAGGCAACTCATGCACGAACTTGGCGAGCCGACGTGCCCAAGGATACTGTAGGCTAAGTGTGGATCACTTTGTCTCAATGGAGTTAAGGATGTTGCCATGGTTTTAGTGGAGAAGGAGATGTACTTTGAAATGGTGCTATGGGATTTTGTATGAGCAAATAAGATCAAAATCCCACACTCAAATTTTTAGACAGCCCCCTCCCTTGAAGTAGCCGGCCATGCTTTGTGAAGAACGAGAGAGAGGAGGAAAAACTAAAGGGGGGGGAAAAACAATCATCCAAGAGAGAGAAAAAGGTGATGATTAGGAATCATCATCACAACCAAGTCTCACACTCATAAACCCATCATCAAACCCATGTCATCACAAAAGTCAAGCCATGATGAAGTCAATGGATGGTGCACCATCATGAAACCATCATGATGCAAAAGTCTTCTCAATTGTTAATTGCAGAATTGCAAATAACCCCCTCCACCATATTTCAGCCAAAGAAAGGAAACAAAGGAAAATGGCTGAAACGGAAAGCAAACTGGCAACTTCAGAAAAAAGACCCCGTAATAAATTACAGGAAAACCCCGCGACTGTATATACATACCCGCATTTGTATTCCGACCGAATACAAATACAATGAGACAAAATCTACACTGTATAATACTAGGATCCGGCTTAAACTAAAGCCCGCTAGTCTTATCCGTTCGATCATGATCCGTGCAATACCGCACGTATATGATCGAACCCTGCCATATCTCCATACGGCCTCTACAGCGTTTCGCCCGAAACTTGAGAAACGGTCTGTGGGGGACTCTAAAGACTCGTCAACCCTTTGGCTGTGGATTTAACCACTAGCAAGTCAGAGGTATTAGCCATACGTAACCTGCTACCAGGTATTGACCAAAAGGGACGTCGATGAGCGAACTCATCCTGACACCCTACTGAGCCTGTCAGTGACAATATCCGTACAGTCCGGTCCGTTCGTCTATGAGCATCGCATGGCGGGCCTAGGGGGTTGGTAAATGTCAGACCCCCAAAAGCGGTACAAGTCGTGTCGGAGTGTAGCCCAGAACACCCTGAAATACTATTGGAATACCTACCAGTAAATCTCTTGCCTTGGCCAAGGACTTTGTGTAATGGCTCTCCTAGACACAGCGCGGCCTCACCCCCAATACCGGGAGAGACGAACCCCTGCAGATCCGCTCACTGCCTCCATGTGGCTCGGGACTGTACCCAACTAAAACCTGTTTGCACGTCTCCTTTGAGCGTGGTAAGGTAGTAATCTAAGCACAGTGGGAACTCACACGAGACAAATGACGATCTCAGGTCGATGAACTAACTTGTACACATGTCACCAGGGAACTGCTATCTGACATCAGGTATAATCCCAAGTAGCAGGTTCCCGGCGAGTCCTGTCCGGTGTACTCATAACCTAATGAGCACATGTATACATCTTAGGTGAACCAACTGACACCAGTGGCTTGTGAGACCGGCCACCACCCCTCGTCGGGGTCTCGACTGTATACACCAGTCTACTCTGGAGAATCGATGCCCTGTCTCGAAACTCCAACGACTAGGGACCATTTAAGGATGTGCTTATAGACTCCGGCTCTCACGTATATGATCGCCCTCATACTGCTGGTAGTCAAGCAAGAATCCTAGGGGCTCTATCAACGTGTAATAGAGACTCGTAAGGTCACCTAAAGCAGTACACGATGATAAAGATAAACCAGATAGCATACTATCATCTCGAGTAAGACTGTCCTACCGGCATAGGTCCCCCCTCAATCATTGCAATCACGTGCCTGTGATCCAATAATTGACTCTGAGGGCACTATATCCAACAATCTCCCACTTGCACTCAAGGCTAATTATTGCGATGTCGCATACTTACAGCCCGTGTGATACCGAACACCCAACTCCTCTACTAGTCAGTCTCACAAAGCTCGTTTGCGAAACTATTGCGTTCGAGGAATAGCCTCAGTGAGTGGATCCGCTCTGATGTTTCTTTCTATGTCTCTCTCTATCTCAAGTTCGCGGAGAAAGCCATCTCCCGAAATGAGCAATACTTGTCTCAGAATTTGTCTGGATATCTGATGGGACCTAGCTCATAAGTGTACCCCAAATCCAAACTTCTTAGACTGTATTGTCAACTGAACTTAATCAGTATCCTGCACCATGCCTTCCCTCAGTATCCACCTGGACCACCTGTCCTCGTCAGAAGGAAAACTATAACTCTGACAGCCACTCTGCCATCTAGGTCACCTTGTAAGCCTAGAATGATAACTGTCTACCGAAGGAGAATGTTGTTATCATATCCCTAGAACATCCACTTATGTTCTAAAACTGCTTCCGATTGTTTTTCCAGGATTGGATCAATATCAACTTATTGCATCTACTGCAAGAACAACATCTGGTGTGGTGCTTGACATCTCATGATTGACTCAATTGCCTAAGCAAGTGATCTGCCAATCATGCACATCCCTCTCCCCTTTAGTCTGTAAGACACCTTTAGAGAGGGTGACTCCATTACCTGCAGGTACACCACCATGCCAGTAGTCGTCTATTCTAAATACTCATAGAATGCTGTCTAAGTACCCAGATTGGGAAACCACCCAAATCTAGATCTAAAACCATAGATCTAGTAACCAGAATGTCTGATATAAGATCCAATTCCTATGTGGAGAAACCACTGTGTCACGAACAAAGTATAACCGATCGTAGTATAGGAATATCACTTCCTACTCTGTGTATGTCATCAAATACCAGGACATCACACCCTGTTACCTTCTTAACAGATCCATCCCCTATTCTGATGAAGTCAAACCTATGACTGTCACATCAGAAATAGATGATCTATCTTCGCTATATCTGCTTTAGTCTATAAATAGACATAAGCCTGATGTCCACCAATGCTTCTGCTGCTCCCACTGACTACGACAACCTTCTAGCAGAGTCATATAGACGTGCACTTCTAAAGCTAGTTTAGAACGACGCTATACTCATCCTCCTCACAGTCTGGAGCAACAGCAATGGAAATTCTGGGTAAACAAGAACCTCCCTGCCACCGTCCTTGAGCATACCGAAGTATCTCTCGGGTGCCTGAGGTTACCCACTTTATCTGCGTAGTGGCCAATAGAATGTCAAACCAGATTGAATCTTTAGATTCTTATCAAATCTTCAGTAATCGTTTGTGGTTCTGGAATCACTTCCAGTTCTACCATACTCCCACTACTGTTTTCTGAAAAAATCCATTTTTATTAAAACTGTGGCGAGTCAAGAACAGTATCACTATTGATCTTCCAGATGGTAGAAAGTCAACCCTCGTCATAGCCTGGGTCAACCCACAAACAGCCATTACAGAAACGTGCCTTGAGTCGTCCAGTGTCTGGTTTTAAGCATAAGCCGGACAACTCCCCGTATCTTAACAATGTCAAGATATGAACTGTTCTATATCCAATACAGAAACAGAGGCACTGATTTAATTGAACCAGATTCAAATCATGCAGCTGTCCCCAGTGCATGTCAAATAAATGGAAGGAGGCCGATCAGCGTTACTCAACTTAGGAGTACTTCCAATTATGAGTAACCTGAAAGAGAAGCAAGTTCTCTTAATCAGTACTATCAACTGAATACCATACACAAGTATCTACATCTTCGATCACCTTGAAGAATCCGATACTTGCAATACCTGGTTTTCTTCTTTACTCATATACGTATAACTTCTCAAAACTTGGACCCTGTGTATCTACGAAACACTTGTCTAAGAACCAGAGAAGTCATAAGTAAACCGAATATAGTACGAGGACCAACCCCCTCTGTCCTAATGGACACTGGAAAATACACAAAACTCTGTATAAGTCCGCTGAGTCTAATGACTCATTCACTGTGTGTCGTAGGTTGAAAACTGTACTTATGGTTAAGAAGAATTACACCTCTGTTCAATGCTCCTTACCCAACCACACACTGATATAGGTAAATGTCACAGACATAATCTCAAAAAGTTATATCTCACTCTATGAAAATAGACATACAGATATATCAATTTGAAATTGGTGCATAACAACGGATATTCAAAACCAAATATTTGCCGTCCGGCAAACAACCCAAGCGACTTCCTCAAATATCACCAATTACAACGAATCCCGATATAATGAGGATGGTCACCTAATTCCCAATAACTTACTCCCACTCATCATCTGTAAAACCATACAGACGTGAGAATCATACCTGGTAAATACATACCCTGGAGCAAGTGTCTAATCGGGAAATCAGTTTTCTATTAACAGTACACAGTGAAACTGAAACATTGAAATGTTTCGATGGGGTATCCTGGTATTCCTAGTAATCTCTTCCATTATCCAGATTCACAACTATAACCGTATAATTCTTTTCCATTTCTCCAAATCCCTTTATATTTCTTTAGTCATTACCTTCTGTACACCCCTTTAGGCCAAATGGTTTTCTTCCTTCCCTACCGTTCGGCACCAGCCTATGGTTTGGAAGAAGACTATCCAATAAGTATAATGGGTGTACTGTCCTAGTCCTAGGAGCACTCGCAACGCGAGAGAAGGTGAAGATAAAAGACACCTGAATGAACTTTATTCCTATTTCTCCTGAACCAAGACCCATCCCCGAACTGGAACAAGTTCCTTTCGAGTTCGTATATAACCATACGATGGATTATCCAATAAACTTGGGATCTTCGTAGTGATACGGAGTGTCCTGGAGAAATACAAAGGTGATTTAGGATTGGCGAAGAAATACTTGGTTTGGTCATGAATAGCAGTCGCAATTTACTTTGCCCTCTTACTAATCCCTTTCTTTGTCTTTACATAATACCTTCTGTACACCACCGTTAGGCTAATTGGTTTTCTTCATTCCCTACCGTTCGGCACCAGCCTAAGGTTTGGAAGAAGACTATCCAATTTGCGTAATAGGTGCACTATCTCCTAAGCCAAGGAGTACTCGCAATCTGAGAGAGATGGTAAAAGGAAAAGACAACTGAATAGTCCTATTCGTTTTCTCCAGAACCGGAAACCATCCTCGAATTCCTTCGAGATCGTATATAACCATACGATGGTTTTGTCCTATGGAAGTGGACGTTCGTAGTAATACGGGGTGTCCTGGAGAAAAGGGTAAAAGTAGGAGTGGCAATGAGGTCTGCAACTCTGACAATCCAAAAGCCAGTGTTAAGAAGGTTCGGTTAACTTGGTCGCTGAGTCATAGTCTAGGGTCGGGTCAATGGTCGCTGCCAGAGAGAGAGAGAGAAAAGAAACACTGAGCGTGCACTCTAACCTAGATTAGAATGGTTATCACTTTATCTAATCAGGAAACCTCCCACTGTAACCTCAAATTCTTCTCCAAACCCGAAAGAAGAATTAGTCGGGATCGCCCGAGGAGTAAACCAACTCATCAGTGGGAATCGGGATCCAACTATCATCGCATGATAACGTGACGGAATCCGCTCACGTTATCACACTCCAGAAGGTATGCGCATATCTGGCAAGTTTCAGTTTCTTTAGAAACTCCCGATGTGGATTTTTGCCCCATGCTCTTATGACCTTGGCGTGAGGTCAAAATATCATAAGTCGCATGTCAAGTTCTACCCATCATTGTCCAGGTTAATTTGAACCCACCCATACATACCCTTGACGAAGGTCAAAATAGTAGTACGACTGTCCCAAACCAACGCATCTATCTATGCAACAGATAAATATCCGGCAGCTACCAATCACTATGCCTTGGCGTGAGGTCAAAATACATAGCTTGAATACTACCGAATATTTAACTGAAATGATGGAGGGCTACGAATGGTTTCTAGAGAAAACCTTTAACATAATGAACTTGATATCGTTGAAGGAACTGGATAGCTTTATAAAAATATAGTGACGAAAACCTTTGCTAAAGAGGTCACTCCCGGTGAAGGGATCTCGGCTCTTTCCCCGTAGAATGAGGTGCAGGATATTCCAACTTAATACCACGATGCAAAGAAAAAGTAATCGGCTATAGTGAAGTTATTGCCCTGACGCAAACTTTTGTCCAAGGGGTCACTCCCGGTGAAGGGATCTCGGCCCTTGCCTTGTCGACTGAGGAGCTGGATATTCATAACCGAATACCACTGTGCAAAACAAAAGAGAACGCCCTTGCAATAACAGCTTTTTGAAAACTGTTCCAACAACATCAGAATAGATTTGTTTAGCTTGCATTGATCTGAATCAACGCAGTCCCATCAATTGATCACACCACAAAAAGAACGAAAATAATGATGTACGTATATGTCATCCGCATTCGCCACTGGGTCCCATCATCACCCGTTAGGTTACTTAACTAACGACAGAGCGGGGACTGGACTAGCGCGGATGAAAAACATATACAACATCTACTAGTATATATATAATATATAATTTTAGCTCAAGGCGTGAAAAAAATGCAACATCACATAAATGTACAGCATCACAGAACAATACAGATATCTGGGATCCCCGGGTTTCATAGAGCCGCTACTGAAACCCGACGTTCCCCTGGTCGTGTGGATAGCCTGTGCAATGAGAACCTAGACCCCTACGGGCGTGGCAAGTTACCCGCCAAAACCTGAAGCGAGGCAGCCCCCTTCAGCAACGTGAATGGACCACCCAGCACTTCACGGAATTCGGTAACTTGGGCACCCCTCCTTGGGTCAACCTGTACCCCCTACGAGTGCGGCGAATAGCCCGCCAATTATAAAGTGAAGCCCCCTCCGTCTCAACGCCATGAGATGCGGGCTTGTTGCACTCTAGAACCCGACTATCTGTGCACCCCTCCGCGGGGTAATCCTAGTACAGAAAGTAAAATATACATACAACGGGTATATCGACCTCGACCCGGTCGTGTCCCAAAATAATAATACAAACAGGCAGTGACGGCAGTCCACATGTCGGACGCTCTCCCCGCAATATCAAATGTACATATAAAACAAAACTGTACTACCACTGCAACCAGGCTATCCCCCACGACCAATCCGCAACATCACAGCAAAACACAAAACATCAACGTGAATGTCACGTTCGCAAATCCGTCTAACCGGGCTATAGCAGTTAGACAGGATTTACCGATCGAGTGACATTCACGGTCGCAGATATAATGTAAATACTGTGAACTAGCATGTTTAAAATATCCGATCGAACAAATTTACCGAAGTGGGCCCCAAGCAGTACTGTAGCACTTACAGAAAATCTGGGCCCAAAAATAATGTCCCAAAACCCCCATTTTCAACTCAGAAACCTACTGTGAAATTTTGGTACAATGAACAGTCAAAAGCGCGGCGGAACCGCGGCCCAAGCATGGGTTTGGCCGCGGTTCCGCGGCGGTATGGAAAGATCTCGAGACCAAATTTTCACAGATTTCTTAGATTTCCATGCACAGTATTCTGAAACAACCTGAAAAATTTTTGGAGCCAAAAAAAATTCGACAGAGAACAGATGCATGGAAAATACGGTTTTTAGGATTTTGTTCGATCTAGTCTTTAAACATACTAGAGCAAGCTAGGCTAGGTTAATGGCGTGGCCCTGATACCAATGTAAGTCCGCGGTGGCGCCCCGGCCGTCGATCCGACGCCGGAAACGCGGAAACGAAAACTTTCAAAAACTGGAAACCGGCACCACCACGCACTAAATACCCGAATCGGGCCATTAACCTAGCAACTAGCAAACTAGAAAAGAGTAGAGAAGCTATACCAAGCTATCCGTGTCCTTCGGTCTTCGTCTCCACTCCGATCTCCCGCGGAATCTCCGTCCGTCACGTCCTCGTCGGAAAGGGCACCACGTAGCCGGATTCTTTTACGGGCTCCCACCTCTGGACCGAGGCAACTCAGGCGTGAAGTTGGCTAGCCGACGCGTCCAAGATTTGCTGTAGGCTAGCGAAGAGTCTATGTCTCTTTGGGGTTTAGTTGCCATGGAGGATGGAGGTGGAGAATCAAAAGAACTTTGGAGAGTAGTGAGGGTTTTTGAAGCAAACCAAAAGAGATGATGATTTTTCCACAAAATGAATTCCTCTCTCTCTCTCTCCTAGGAAGTGGCCGGCCCCTCTCATGTAGTGGGTGGGAAAGAAAAGCATGAATCAATAACAAAATGAGAAAGGAAAAAGATAATGCAAGAATAATGTCACACTCATCTCACAATTCAATCCCATTCTCATTTGATGCAAGACATGAGATTAAAATGGAATCTCATGATGATAGAAGCCACAAAAGCAAGAAACCCCTCATCAAATAAGTTAATTGCAAACTTGCAATTAACCCCCTCCATCAGAAAGTCCGGCCGTAAAGGAATAAAAGAAAACCGGCCGGAACGGAATGCAAACTGGAAACTTCAGAAAACTGATCCCGTAATAAATTATAGGAAAACCCCGCTACTGCAAATACATGCCCGCATTTGTATTCCCACTAAACACAAATGCAAAGAGACAAAACTACACTATCTAATACTAGAATCCGGCTTAAGCCAAAGCCGGCTAGTAAAAACCGTCCGATCACGATCCGTGCAATACCGCACGTATCTGATCGAACCCTGCCTTATCACCATACGGCCTGTTGGAGATACTGCCCTCAGAGTCAATTATTGGATCATAGGCACGTGATTGCAATGATTGAGGGAGGACCTATCCCGGTAGGACAGTCTTACTCGAGATGATAGTATGCTATCTGGTTTATCTTTATCATCGTGTACTGCTTTAGGTGACCTGACATGTCGCTATTACACGTTGATAGAGCCCCTAGGATTCTTGCTTGACTACCAGCAGTATGATGGCGATCATATACGTGGGAGCTGGTAGTCTATAAGCACATCCTTAAAAGGTCCCTAGTCGTGGGAGTTTCGAGACAGGGCATCGATTCTCCAGAGTAGACTAGTGTATACAGTCGAGACCCCGACGAGGGGCGGTGGCCGGTCTCACAAGCCACTGGTGTCAGTTGGTTCACCTATGATGTATACAGGTGCTCATTGGGTTATGAGTACACCGGACAGGACTCGCCGGGAACATGCTACTTGGTCTTATACCTGACGTCAGATAGCAGTTCCCTGGTGACATGTGTACAGGTTAGTTCATCGACCTGAGATCGTCATTTGTCTCGTGTGAGTTCCCACTGTGCTTTGATTACTACCCAACCACGGCTCAAAGGAGTCGTGCAAACAGGTTTTAGTTGGGTACAGTCCCGAGCCACATGGAGGCAGTGAGCAGATCTGCAGGGGTTCGTCTCTCCCGGTATTGGGGGTGAGATCGCGCTGTGTCTAGGAAAGCCATTACACAAAGCCCTCGGCCGAGGCAGGAGATTTACCGGTAGGTATTCCAGTAGTATCTCAGGGTGTTCTGGGCTACACTCCGACACGACTTGTACCGCTTTTGGGGGTCCGACTTTTACCAACCCCCTAGGGCCGACATGCGATGCTCATAGACGAACGGACCGGACTGTACGGATATTGTCACTGACAGGCTCAGTAGGGTGTCAGGATGAGTTCGCTCATCGACGTCCCTTTTGGTCAATAGCTGGTGGCCCGTCACGTATTGGCTCATACCTCTGACGTGCTAGTGGTTAAATCCACTGCCATAGTATTGACGAGTCTTTAGAGTCCACCACACTTTCAGTTACTCAAGCTTTCGGACGAAACGCTGTAGAGGCCGTATGGAGATATGGCAGGGTCCGATCAGATACGTGCGGTATTGCACGGATCAGGATCGGACGGTTTGTACTAGTGGCCATATAGTTATATGGCAGGGTTCAATCTGATACGTGCGGTATTGCACGGATCAGGATCGGACGGATATTACTAGCCGGCTTTGGTTTAAGCCGGATCCTAGTTTAGTACAGTGTAGATTTTGTCTCATTGCATTTGTATCCGGTAGGAATACAGATGCGGGTGTGTATGCACAGCATCGGGGTTTTTCCTGTAATTTATTACGGGACCAGTTTTCTGGAGTTGCCAGTTTGCATTCCGTTCCGGCCGGTTTTCCTTTGTTCTTTCCCTGCCGGACTTTTTCGATGGAGGGTGTTATTTGCAAGTTTGCAAATGACACATTGTGGAGGGTTTTCTTGCAAATGTATTTATTATGATAGCATCTTTAGATACCATTCTTTTCCTTCATCATTTCTTGCAAAAGGTGATTAGGATTGATTTAGAGTTTGATATGAGTTTTGTTATCATGATGTTTGGCTATGGTCACCACTTGCTTTTACTACCATTACCTTCCTTCTAAGGTTGTGGTTTTGGTATTCCCTCCTCCACCATTCTCATTTGAGAGATGAGAGAAAACACTTGTGAGAAAAGAGAAGAAGATTTTTTCATGCTTGAGAGTTTTCATTCTTCATCTCATCTTCTTCTTGCTAGAAAATTGAAAGCACCAATTTTCTTTACCTCTTCCTCCATCCATCAATGGCAACAACATAACCCCAAAGAGACAAGCATCTTCTACACTACATTCTACAGCATTTCTTGGGCATGTCGACTTGCCGGCTTCATGCCCGAGTTGCCTCGGTATTGAGGCGGGAGCCCGTAAAAGACGCAGGCGATGTGGTGCCCTTCCGGCGAGGAGGCGACGATATGGAGACTAGACTTTCCGCGGGAGATCGAGACGATGACGAGAAGACCGGAGGACTCGGATCACTCGGTATACTTCTCTTCCCATCTCTTGTTAGCTAGTATAGGTTAATGGTTAACGATCCGGGTTTTATTGTCCGCGGTAGCGCCAGTTTCCTAGTAAAGAAAATTTTGATTCCGCATTTTGGCCTCGGATAGACGGCCGGGGCGCTGCCGTGGCGCAACATGGTATCAGAGCCACGCCATTAACCTTGCCTAGCTTGTTTTAATGTGTTTTACTTATCCGATCGACCGAAATTCCAAAAAACCTCATTTTTGTTCACATCAGTTTTCTGTTGAAAATTTTTGGTCTCAAAAATTTTTTCAGGTTGTATAAAACTAATGTACTGGAAATTCTAAGACCTCTGTAAAAATTCGACGCAGTCAGTCGAACATGGAAGCGCGGAACCGCGGCTAAACCCCCCCTTGGGCCGCGGTTCCGCCGCACTCTAGTGTCGTCACTGTGTCCAATTTCTCCAGTGGGCTTCTGGCCTGTTTTTGGGGGTTTTGGAATATTAAAATTGGGCCCAGTTTTTCTGTGAGTGCTACAGTATTTCTTGGGGGCCCACTTGTTAATTGTTTGATCGATCGGATATTTTAAACACATTTTTTCACAGTATTTACATTATATCTTCGACCGTGAATGTTACTTGATCGGTAAATCCCGTCTAACAGCTATAGCCCGGTTAGACGGATTTGCGAACGTGACTTTCACGTTGATGTTCTATGTTTATGCTGTGTTGTTGCGGATCGGTCGTGGGGGATAGCCTGGATGCAATGCTAGTACAGTTTTGTTGTATTATGTACATTTGATATTGCGGGGCGAGCGTCCGACATGTGGACTGCCGTCACTGCCTGTTTGTATTATTCTTTTGGGGCACGACCTGGTTGCGGTCGATGTACCCGTTGTATGTATATTTTATTTTCTGTACTAGGATTACCCCGCGGAGGGGTGCACGGATAGCCGGGTTCTAGAGGGCAACGGGCCCGCATCTCATGGCATTGAGACGGAGGGGGCTTCACTCTAGGATTGGCGGGCTATTCGCCGCACTCGTAGGGGGTACAGGTTGACCCAGGAGGGGTGCCCAAGTTACCGGATTCCGTGAAGTGCTGGGTGGTCCATTCACGGTGCTGAAGGGGGCTGCCTCGCTTCAGGTTTTGGCGGGTGACTTTCCGCGCCCGTAGGGGTCTAGGTTTTCATTGCACAGGCTATCCACACGACCAGGGGAACGTCGGGTTTCAGCAGCGGCTCTGTGAAACCCGGGGATCCCAGATATCTGTATTGTTCTGTGATGCTGTATATTTCTGTGATGTTGCATTTTATCACGCCTTGAGCGAAAATAATATATTGGTATATATATTAGTAGATGTTGTATATGTTTTGGATCCGCGCTAGTCCAGTCCCCGCTCTGTCGTTAGTTAAGTAACCTAACGGGTGATGACGGGACCCAGTGGCGAATGCGGATGGCATATACGTACATCAGTATATTTTCGTTCTTTGTGGTGTGATTATATGATGGGACTGCGTTGATTCGGATCAATGCAAGCTAAACAAACCTATTCTGATGTTGTTGGAACACTTTTTCAAAAAGCTGTTATTGCAAGGATGTTCTCTTTTGTTTTGCATAGTGGTATTCAGTTAGAATATCCTGCTCCTCAGTGACGAGGCAAGGGCCGAGATCCCTTCACCGGGAGTGACCCCTTGGACAGAAGTTTGCGTCAGGGTAATAACCTCACTATAGCCGATTACTTTTTGCTTTGCATCGTGGTATTCATTTGGAATATCCTGCACCTCATTCTACGGGGAAAGAGCCGAGATCCCTTCACCGGGAGTGACCTCTTTAGCTAAGGGTTTTCGTCACTATATTTTATAAAAAGATATCCAGTTCCTTCAACGATATCAAGTTCATTACGGTAAAAGGTTTTTCGCCAAAAACCATCCGTAGCCCTCCGTCATTTCAGATTAGTATTGCTTAGTATTCGTGCTACGTATGTCATGCATTGCCGAGGCGTAGTGTTCGGTAGCTGTGTAATACTTTCTGTTGCATGGATAAGTGGATTGGTTAGGACAGTCGTACGATTATGTTGGCATTGTCAAGGACTCGTACGGGTGGGTTTAATGCAATCAAGATAATGACGGGCTGAACTTGACTAGGACTCTTTGATATGTTGGCATTGTCAAGGTCACTTAGGTCCTAGGGGTAAAAATCACATCGGGAGTTTCAAAAGAACTGAAACTTGCCAGGCATGCGCATACCTTCTGGAGTGTGGTGACGTGAGTGGATTCCGTCACGTTATCATGCGATGATAGTTGGATCCCGATTCCCATTGATGAGTTGGTTTACTCCTCGGGTGATCCCGACTAATTCTTCTTTCAGGTTTGGAGGAGAATTTGAGGTACAGTGGGAGGTTTCCAGATTAGATAAAGTGATAACCATTCTGATCTAGGTTAGAGTGCACGCTGAGTGTTTCTTTTCTCTCTCTCTCTTTGGCAGCGACCATTGACCCGACCCTGGACTATGACTCAGTGACCAAGTTAACCGAACCTTCTTAACACTGGCTTTTGGATTGTCAGAGTTGCAAACCTCATTGCCACTCCTACTTTTACCCTTTTTCTCCAGGACACCCCGTATTACTACGAACGTCCACTTCCATTGGACAAAACCATCGTATGGTTATATACGAACTCGAAGGACTTCGAGGATGGTTTCTGGTTCTGGAGAAAACGGATAGGATTATTCAGTTGTCTTTTCTTTTCACCTTCTCTCAGGTTGTGAGTACTCCTTGGTTTAGGAGTAGTACACCTATTACGAAAATTGGATAGTCTTCTTCCAAACCATAGGCTGGTGCCGAACGGTGGGGAATGAAGAAAACCAATTAGCATAACAATGTTGTGCAGAAGGTATTAAGTTAAAACAAAGCAAGGGATCAGTAGGAGGGCAAAGTAAATTGCGACTGATATTCATGACCAAACCAAGTATTTCTTCGCCAATCCTAAATCACCTTTGTATTTCTCCAGGACACTCCGTATCACTACGAAGATCCACAGTTTATTGGATACTCCATCGTATGGTTATATACGAACTCGAAAGGAACTTGTTCCAGTTCGGGGATGGATTCTGGTTCAGGAAAAATAGGAACAAAGTACATTCAGGTGTCTTTTATCTTCACCTTCTCTCGCATTGCGAGTGTTCCTAGGATTAGGACAGTACACCCTTTATGCTTTTTGGATAGTCTTCTTCCAAACCATAGGCTGGTGCCGAACGGTAAGGAAGGAAGAAAACCATTTGGCCTAAAGGGGTGTACAGAAGGTAATGACTAAAGACATAGAAAGGGATTTAGAAAGATGGAAAAGAATTATACGGTTACAGTTGTGAATCTGGATAATGGAAGAGGCATTACTAGGAATACCAGGATACCCCGACGAAACATTTCAATGTTTCAGTTTCACTGTGTACTGTTAATGGAAAACTGATTTCCCAGTAAGACACTTGCTCCAGGGTATGTATTTACCAGGTATGATTCTCACATCTGTATGGTTTTACAGATGATGAGTGGGAGTAAGTTATTGGGAATTGGGTGATCATCCTCACTATATCGGGATTCATTGTAATCGGTGATATTTGAGGAAGTCACCTGGGTTGTTTGCCGGACGGCAATTATTTGGTTTTGAATATCCGCGGTTATGCACCAATTTCAAATTGATATATCTGTACGTCTATAGAGTGAGATATACCTTTTGAAGTTATGTCGATGACATTTACCTATATCAGTGGATGGTTAGGTAAGGAGCATTAAACAGCGGTGTAATTCTTCTTAACCATAAGTACAGTTTTCAACCTACGACACACAGTGAATGAGTTATCAGACTCAAGGGACTTATATAGAGTATTGTATGTTGTCCAGGGTCCATTAGGACGGAGGGGTAGGTCCTCGTACTATATTCGGTTTACTTATGACTTCTCTAGTTTTTAGACAGGTATTTTGTGGAAACACAGGGTCCGAATTTTGAGAAGTTATAGGTATTTGAATAAAGTAGAGAACCGGGTATTGAAGTATCAGGATTCTTCAAAGTGATCGAAGATGTAGATACTTGTATATGGTATTCAGTTGATAGTAAAGATTGAGAGAACTAGCTTCTCTTTCAGGTTACTCATAATTGGAAGCATTCCTAAGTTGAGTAACGCTGATCGGCCTCCTTCCATTTAGTTGACATGCACTGGTGACAACTGCATGATTTGAATCTGGTTAAATTAAATCAGTGCCTCTGTTTCTATATTGGATATAGAACAGTTCATATCTTGACATTGTTAAGGTACGAGGAGTTGTCCGGCTTATTCTTAAAACCATACACTGGACAACTCAAGGCACGTTTCTGTAATGGCTGTTTGTGGGTTGACCCAGGCTATGACGAGGGTTGACTTTCTACCATCTGGAAGATCAATAGTGATATTGTTCTTAACTCGCCACAGTTTTAATTAAAAATGGATTTTTTCAGAAAAAGTAGTGGGAGTATGGTAGAACTGGAAGCGATTCCAGAACCGTAAACGATTACTGAAGATTTGATAAAGAACCTAAAGATTCAATCTGATTTGACATTCCATTGGCCACTCCGCAGATATGATGGGTAACCTCAGGCACTCGAGAGGTACTTCGGTATGCTCAAGGACGGTGGCAGGGAGGTTCTTGTTTACCCAGACTTACCATTGCTGTTGTTCCAGACTGTGAGACCCGGCAGGAGGATGAGTATAGCGTCGTTCTAAAATAGCTTTAGAAGTGCATGTCTATATGACTCTGGCAGAGGGTTGTCGTAGTCAGTGGTAGCAGCGGAAGCATTGGTGGTCATCAGGCCTATGTCTATTTATAGACTAAAGCAGTTACAGCGGAGATAGATCATCTATTTCTGATGTGACAGTCATAGGTTTGACTTCATCAGAATAGGGGATGGATCTGTTGAGAAGGTAGTAGGATGTGATGTCATGGTATTGGATGACATACACAGAGAAGGAAGTGATATTCCTATACTACGATCGGTTATACTTTGGTCGTCACACAGTGGTTTCTCCACATGGGACTTGGACATTATATCAGACATTCTGGTTACTAGATCTATGGTTTTAGATCTAGATTTGGGTAGTTTCCAATCTGGGTACCTTGACAGCATTCTATGAGTATTTAGAATGGACGACTCCTGGCACGGTAGTGTACCTGCAGGTGATGGAGTCACCCTCTCTAAAGGTGTCTTACAGACTAAAGGGGAGAGGGATACGCATGATTGACAGATCACTTGCTTAGGCAATTGACTCAATCATGAGATGTCAAGTACCACACCAGATGTTGTTCTTGCAGTAGATGCAATAAGTTGATATTGATCCAATCCTGGAGAAACAGTCGGAAGCAGTTTTAGAACATAAGTTGATGTTCTAGGGATATGATAGCAGCTTTCTCCTTAGGGAGACAATTATCATTCCAGGCTTCCAAGGTGACATGGACGACAGGTTGGTCGTCAGAGTCATGATTTTCCCTCTGACGAGGGGCAGTATTTTGGACAGGTGGTCCAGGTGGATACTGAGGGAAAGGCATAGCGCAGGTTACTGATTAAGTTCGGTTGACGATACAGTCTAAGAAGTTTGGATTTGGAGTTCATTTATGAGCTAGGTCCCATCAGACATCCAGACATTCTAAGACAGGTATTGCTCATTTCGGGAGATGGCTTTCTCCGCGAACTTGAGATAAAGAGAGACATAGAAAGAAATCCCAAAGCAGATCCACTAACTGAGGCTATTCCTCGAACGTAATAGTTTCGCAAACGAGTTTTGTGAGACGGACTAGTAGAGGAGTTGGGTGTTCGGTATCACACGGGCTGTGAGTATGCGACATCGCAATAATTAGCCTTGAGTGCAAGTGGGAGATTGTTGGAGATACTGCCCTCAGAGTCAATTATTGGATCACAGGCACGTGATTGCAATGATTGAGGGAGGACCTATCCCGGTAGGACAGTCTTACTCGAGATGATAGTATACTATCTGGTTTATCTTTATCATCGTGTACAGCTTTAGCTGACCTGACATGTCGCTATTACACGTTGATAGAGCCCCTAGGATTCTTGCTTGACTACCAGCAGTATGATGGCGATCATATACGTGGGAGCTGGTAGTCTATAAGCACATCCTTAAAAGGTCCCTAGTCGTGGGAGTTTCGAGACAGGGCATCGATTCTCCAGAGTAGACTAGTGTATACAGTCGAGACCCCGACGAGGGGCGGTGGCCGGTCTCACAAGCCACTGGTGTCAGTTGGTTCACCTAAGATGTATACAGGTGCTCATTGGGTTATGAGTACACCGGACAGGACTCGCCGGGAACATGCTAGTTGGTCTTATACCTGACGTCAGATAGGAGTTCCCTGGTGACATGTGTACAGGTTAGTTCATCGACCTGAGATCGTCATTTGTCTCGTGTGAGTTCCCACTGTGCTTTGATTACTACCCTACCACGGCTCAAAGGAGTCGTGCAAACAGGTTTTAGTTGGGTACAGTCCCGAGCCACATGGAGGTAGTGAGCGGATCTGCAGGGGTTCGTCTCTCCCGGTATTGGTGGTGAGATCGCGCTGTGTCTAGGAGAGCCATTACACAAAGCCCTCGGCCGAGGCAGGAGATTTACTGGTAGGTATTCCAGTAGTATCTCAGTGTGTTCTGGACTACACTCCGACACGACTTGTACCGCTTTTGGGGGTCTGACTTTTACCAACCCCCTAGGCCCGACATGCGATGCTCATAGACGAACGGACCGGACTGTACGGATATTGTCACGACCCAAGGTTTGGCCCGTGACCGGCACTTAACCACGTAACGTCTACAGGCGTTACGCGACTAAGTGAACCGAAAAACCCAGAAATCAAACCAGTGAAAGTATAGAGTGTTATAAGTTTTAAAGGAAAGCATTTACTAACATGATAAGAAATCTAAGTAAAAATCACCAAGATAGAATATATGACGCCGTAGCAAAGATCAAGATCCACAAGTGGGAACAACACAGATAGAATGAACTGCAAGTACTGCGGGCTCACAACGAGCTCGACACCAGAACACAAATATAATACAACATCGTCCTCACACTGTTTCTAAGTCAAATACATACATGGTAGATGGAGAATACTAGATACAACAATGTACATACTGAAAGATAAACAGATACCGCACAAAACCCACCTATCAGCAAAAGAGCTAGTACACCAACTATGGGGGTATCTGTGTCAAAAGATGCAAAGCAGCCTGCCGCGACTACTCCGAAGGGCAACCTGCAAACACTGCGGCACAACGGGGGTAAGTTGCCAACTCGTGAATAGAGATAACATATAAAGGTAATCGCGAGCATGCACGTACTACGCTACTCTATCATATGCCAACAAATGATATCAATATGTGATAAGCAGTATGTGCAATAATCATGCAAGTGCTCCATAGGGTACTGTACTACCGGATGAGGTATAAATGCTCTATCAGGTAATGCATCTACAGGATGAGGTACAAAAATAATGCGGAGCAGGGGCAATATAATATCTACACGGAATGTCAACGTGGAATATATAATCGGTTTCTCAATGCACCTAGATCTCCCAAAAATAGCTCATGCGCCGGCACTCTCCTCGGCCCTCAAATCCTGTACATCTCTGAGAATCCCGAGTGCCCAACATCGGCACCCAAATATCATAAATACTCGTGTCTAGCATCGACACGCAAAACATCCTGTATCGGGCATCCGTCATTCCGGGTCAGCCCTCTCTCAAAGTATATATCGGGAATCCGTCATTCCGGGTCATCCCTCTCTCAATACATCGGGCATCCGTCATTCCGGGTCAGCCCTATATCAATCCATCGGGCATCCGTCAGTCCGGGTCAGCCCTCTCTCAAGTATATATATCGGGAATCCGTCATTCCAGGTCATCCCTCTCTCAATACATCGGGCATCCGTCATTCCGGGTCAGCCCTATATCAATCCATCGGGCATCCGTCAGTCCGGGTCAGCCCTCTCTCAGTACATGCCTCTAGCACCGAGAAAACATGGGGTAACGCCCCAAAATATCATATCAAGGGAACCGGGTTTTTAAATGATTACTTATTTGAAAAGGCCACGGTTCACAAATCCAGAAATCACATCAAATCTCAACCAATAATACGAGTAATTGTGATGTGATATGTGCACCAAGTATGTATATCAAGTCATGTCACATATAGATAAGCTACAATGCAATGATCCAATGAGATATAGGTATCAAGTATGAATATCAAGTCATGTCACATATAGATGAGCTACAATGCAATGATCCAATGTGATATATGTATCAAGTTTGAATATCAAGTCATGTCACATATAGATAAGCTACAATGCAATGATCCAATGTAATATAGGTATCAAGTATGAATATCAAGTCATGTCACATATAGATGAGCTACAATGCAATGATCCAATGTGATATAGGTATCAAGTATGAATATCAAGTCATGTCACATATAGATGAGCTACAATGCAATGATCCAATGTGATATAGGTATCAAGTATGAATATCAAGTCATGTCACATATAGATAAGCTACAATGCAATGATCCAATGTGAGGTGTGTAGTAGGTATGCAATGCACTAGCTAGTAACCATGAACATGCAATATATATATATAAGGAACACTATAAGGTCCTATCAGCCCTGACGTAGAACGCCATGCGGGCGATATCCCCGTAGATGTGAAATCTACTCACCGTAGCCTCCCGCTAGGTATAGCCAACAACTTGTTTCCCCTCCTGCGCGGCGTCCGCTGTACTCGCCTGCGAACCTAGAATTACACAATATATCACACGTAAGCTGGAAATCACACAAACGCGACATTTAAGCCGAACCAGAAACTCGTGTCGTGAACCAAGCGCGCGTGTGCGCGATACGCTAAAACGTGTGGTTACGCGTCTGAAATCACTCCGACGCGTCGCGATACGCAGAAACCCAAAACCCACACACACGTATCACGCGTGTCGCGAAAGGTTGAAAATACGGGAAAATAGGTATTCTACCCCAGATTTTGATACAGGAAAGATATTGAAAAACTATACATGCCAAGATAACCCACATACAAGCAGAGACCCACACCCCAAACCCCAATCCAAATCTCCCCTATCTGGCCGCAATTTGCGGCCAGAATGCCCATTTCGGCGGCCAGACTTGGGAATTGGGTTCCCAGGTTTGGTTGGTGCACTCTATTCTCCCCATACATGCTACAGTGATGTCTAGTTTTGTTCTGAAAAGTCTCGAGTAGTAGCAGATTTCCTACAGTGCCTTATCTCAGTTCAAATCACACATTTTGCACAAAAATGGAACTTTATGGTATTTTGATGAAATCTGAAACAAATCTAGGTCTAATCCCACACTAATAACTCATTAACAAGCTAATCAAGCCACAACAACACAAATTTAACATATTAACACTAAACCCCCTTCAATAGCACTAAAAAGGCATAAAAAAGGATATTTCTAAACTAAACATGCAAGTTATAAAAATTGGGTTCTAGGATTGGGATTTATACCTTCAAATGACCTTAGAGACACCAAGGGTTTCAGCCTCCCCCCTCAAGTGTGCAGATCTACCTCAAACCCCACAAGAACTCACTTTTTACTAAGGTTTTGTGAAGGAAACATGTTGATTTGTGTAGGGTTTAAGCATGAATCAATTGGGAAGTGAAAAGGGAAGAAAAGATGATGAAAATGGTGTTTTTGCTGCAGCCCTACTGCAGAAATTCTGCAATGAGAGAAAGAGAGAAAAGAGAGAGAGGAAAATGGTCCATCTAAGTCAAACCCTCACCTAACCTCCATACCTCTAATTTCCATTTAAATTTTGAATTCTTTAAAGGGGTTTGACTTGGAAAAAGGGTAGGGATAATGAGCCATGCAATAAAAGATAATGGTTAACATGTTACACCCTTAAACCTAAGTTACAAAATGGCTAAGTGTGCATGTGCATGCTACATAAAGAAAATTTCCTAATTAGGGTAACCCGACTAAAAATAATTAATAAACCCTATATAAATGTCTAAAATATATGTGTATAGCACCTCACAACACAATCATCACTAATTAAAAGGCAAAATAAGATATTCGGGTTTTTATGAAAAACACGCAAAATTGCTAAATATCGCGAAAAACATTCTAACGAAATTTCAAAGTGTTACAATCTACCCCCCTTAAAGAAATTCGGTCCCCGAATTTTTAAAAAAACTAACTATACGCACCTTCAAAAAGGTGGAGATACCTCTTCATCATCTCGCTCTCGGTCTCCTAAGTGACTTCATCGCCGCTCTGGCCACGCCAAAGTATCTTGACGGACGGTATCTCTTTCGACCTCAATTCCTTCACTTGTCGATCTAAGATCATCACCGGCTGCTCCGCATAGGAAAGGTCGCGCTCAAGCTGGGTCGTCGGGTGCTGAATCGCATGTGAAGGATCATGAAGATATCTGCGGAGCATCAAAACGTGAAATACGGGATGCACGTCTGGAAAACTGGGCGGAAGGGCTAATCGATACGCAACTGCACCAATATGCTCAAGGATCTCGAATGGGGCCCACATATCTGGGACTAAGTTTCCCCTCCTTTCCAAACCTCATTACGCCCTTCACTGGGGAGACCCTCAAGAAAACGTGGTCACCAACAGAAAACTTAAGCCTGCGCCGACGACGGTCCGCATAAGATCTCTGCCTACTCTGGCTGCTTTCATCCTATTACGAATCAACTGGATCTTCGCTGTCGTCTCCTCCACAACCTGTGGTCCTAAGACACTGCTCTCACTGAGCTCCGTCCAACAGATGGGTGATCTGCATCTCCTCCCATAAAGAGCCTCAAACGGTGCCATCTGAATGGTCTCCTGGTAGCTGTTGTTGTAGGAGAACTCTACTAAGGGCAATTGATGATCCCAGCTACCTCCGAAGTCTACAACGCATGCTCTGAGCATGTCCTCGAGAGTCTGAATAGTCCGCTCTGACTGCCCGTCGGTCTGCGGATGGAATGCTGTGCTGAAACTCAAACGAGTGCCCAAAGCCTCTTGAAGCCTCTGCCATAACCGGCTGGTACACTGGATGCCTCTATCGGACACAATGCATGTCGGACTCCGTGCAGTCGTATAATCTGATCAATGTAAACCGGGCATACCGTGCAACCCGAAAGTCGTCTTCATCGGTAGGAAGTGAGCCGCTTCGTCAAACGATCCACGATCACCCAGATGGAGTCATACCCTCGACTGGTCCTGGGTAGACCCACAATGAAGTCTATAGATATCTGTTCCCATTTCCACTCCGGAATGGGTAACGGCTGTAGCTCTCCCGCTGGCCTCTGATGCTCAGCCTTGACTTGCTGACAAGTCAGGCATCTCGATACAAAATCTGCAATGTCCCTCTTCATACCGTCCCACCAGTAAACATCTCTCAAGTCATGATACACCTTGGTGGAACCGGGATGAACACTATATACCGACCGATGTGCCTCCTCGATAATCTCGCGCCGCAATCCCTCAGCATCTGGTACGCACAGTCTAGCTCCAAATCGTAGTATCCCCTGATCATCGATCACGAACTCGGAAAATCTGCCCTGTCCCATCTGTGTCCTGATCTCTGAACAGCGGTCATCACTGTGCTGTGCCTCTTGTATACGGTCAAGCAACTGTGGGCGTGCACGAACATGCGCAACCTGTCCTCCGATCGGCGTAAACTCGAACTGTACCCGGCTATCGCATAAGATCTGCCAATCTGCCGACGGCTGCTTCTGTACTGCGCTCAAACAAGATAGACTGCCCCCGGGCCTCCTACTCAAAGCATCCGCCACTACATTAGCCCTACCCGGTTGATGCAAGATCTCACAATCGTAGTCCTTCACTAACTACATCTATCGGTGCTGTCTAAGGTTCAGGTCTCGCTGCTGAAATATGTACTTTAAGCTCTTGTGGTCGGTGAATATCCGGCATGACTCTCCATACAGATAATGTCGCCAGATCTTGAGTGCAAAGACCACTGCAGCCATCTCCAGATCATGAGTAGGGTAATTCTGTTCATGTTTCTTTAATTGCCGTGAAGCATACGCAATCACCCTGTCATGCTGCATCAAAACGCACCTCAACCCTACTCGTGAAGCATCGCAGTAGACCACAAATCCGCCTGATCCCGAAGGCAATGATAGCACTGGTGTCGTAGTCAGTAGAGCCCGTAACTGCTAGAAACTGTGCTCACACTCCTCCGTCCAATCGAAGTGAACTCCCTTCCGGGTCAACCTGGTCAAAGGTGTAGCAATGCGAGAGAAGTCCTGCGCAAATCGCCGGTAATAGCCTGCCAGCCATAGAAAGCTGTGAATCTCCGTTACTGACGTGGGTCTAGGCCAACTCCGAACTGCCTCGATCTTCCTCGGGTCGACACATATACCATCTCGTGTAATCACGTGCCCCAAGAAGTCTACGCTGTCTAGCCAGAAGGCACACTTGGAGAATTTGGCGAAAAGCTGATGCTCCCTCAAGGTCTGCAGCATAATCCGCAGGTGCTGCTCGTGCTCCTCTCTATTCCGAGAATACACCAAGATATCGTCAATAAACACCATAGTCAACAGATCAAGATACGGCCGGAAAATACGGTCCACCAAATCCATAAATGCTGCTGGCGCGTTGGTGAGTCCGAACGACATCACCAAAAACTCATAATGGTCGTAACGAGTACGGAAAGCTGTCTTAGGAATGTTCTCCTGTCGAACCCGTAGCTGATGGTAGCCCGATCGCAGATCGATCCTCAAAAAATATCCTGCCCCTGAAGCTGGTCGAACAAATCGTCGATGTGTGGCAAAGGATATATGTTCCGCACTGTCACCCTGTCCAGCTGGCGGTAGTCGATGCACAAACGCATACTGCCGTCCTTCTTCTTGATGAACAGGACTGGAGCACCCCAAGGAGAACACTGGGTCGAATAAGTCCCTTATCCAGCAAGTCCTGCAACTGACCCTCCAACTCTTTAAGTCCCGCCGGGGCCATCCGATAAGGCGGTACAGAAATAGGCCCCGTGCCAGGAACCAAATCAATGCAGAAAGAATTATCACGCTCGGGCGGTAGCCCAGGAAGCTCATCAGGGAACACATCAGGGAACTCGCTACCAACCGGATCTTGATCCAAAGGAACCTCTATAGCCCCAGTATCGCAAACATATGCGAGAAATCCCTGACATCCCTTCCGCAAAAGCTGTCCAGCGCGAACAGAAGATATCACACTGTGAGGGGTGGCACTACGGTCCCCCAACACAACAACAACCGACTTGCCGGAAAAACAAAATCGAACTGTCCTCTCGCGGCAGTCAACAGAAGCATAGCACGTGGCTAACCAATCCATGCCCAAAAGAACGTCGAAGTCCAACATCTCATGAAGGATCAAATCGACCGGCAACTCTCTCTCGCCGATACGGACGGTACAGGATCGGAACACGTGCCTAACAACAAACGACTCTCCCGCAGGAGTAGTCACAACTAGCGGTTGACCAAGCAAACCGGACTCTCTACCCAAACTCGGCACAAGGTGTGTGGATACATACGGGTACGTGAAAACATATGTGCACAAGGATCCGGATCGAACAATACGTGTGCAGCAAAGGACAAACTGAAAGAGTACCTGAAACCACAGCATCGGACACCCGCGCGTCCCGATGAGTCGAAGCGAAAACTTGTGCCTGTCCTTCATTTGCGACTGACCGAACTCCTCCACTACTAGCCTGACCCCTCTGTGCAAACCCTCCGCGTCCACGACGTCTCAGAACACGACCCTGACATGCTGTGAAGAAACACCGCCTGATGAGGTGTTGAAGGCTTCCGCATCGTAAACACCTACGCACTGAATGCTGTCCTGCCTGGGGATGGAAGCCAAACGACTGTCCTCGTCCTAAGCCTCTGCTCTGGGCTGGTACACCAGTATGATTCCACAACCGTTCCGAAATTCTCACGGTCTCTGGAAGACGTGTCTCGTAAACAGGGGCTGCCTCCACCGGTGCTATGCAGGGGACGGAATACTGCATAATGATCGCAAGGAACAACTGGGTAACAGGGGTGGCAACCATCTGTCGTTGCGCTCGAACGACCTCTACCAATGAGCTCATCGCCTGGCATAGGCCCTGCATCTCTACCACTAGTCTAGCGACCTGAGCTGCCGTAGGGGAAACAATCTGTCCTGGTGCAACAGGAGTACTACTCGGATTAGTCCTTGTCTCAGATGAAGCAACTCGAACCTCGGCCCTCACGGCCGCTCTCTGTGCCCTCGTAGTCCTTGGCGGCATATTGGCTATCAGAAACAATAGGATTCGATAAGGATACGGAAATTGAATCGCAAGAACGTATATACTCAAGGAGGAATTTAAATCAACAAGTCCTAAGGTCGCGTAGGCGAAGTACCGTGTCGTGAGTATGCCGCGGAACATACACACGCTACGCTACCCTACCGCAGCTACCTACTCCATCATACCAGGGTCATCCTACACTCCGAAAGGTAAAACCTACGCTCTGATACCAACTTTGTCACGACCCAAGGTTTGGCCCGTGACCGGCACTTAACCACGTAACGTCTACAGGCGTTACGCGACTAAGTGAACCGAAAAACCCAGAAATCAAACCAGTGAAAGTATAGAGTGTTATAAGTTTTAAAGGAAAGCATTTACTAACATGATAAGAAATCTAAGTAAAAATCACCAAGATAGAATATACGACACCGTAGCGAAATCAAGATCCACAAGTGGGAACAACACAGATAGAATGAACTGCAAGTACTGCCGGCTCACAACGAGCTCGACACCAGAACACAAATATAATACAACATCGTCCTCACACTGTTTCTAAGTCAAATACATACATGGTAGATGGAGAATACTAGATACAACAATGTACATACTGAAAGATAAACAGATACCGCACAAAACCCACCTATCAGCAAAAGAGCTAGTACACCAACTATGGGGGTATCTGTGTCAAAAGATGCAAAGCAGCCTGCCGCGACTACTCCGAAGGGCAACCTGCAAACACTGCGGCACAACGGGGGTGAGTTGCCAACTCGTGAATAGAGATAACATATAAAGGTAATCGCGAGCATGCACGTACTACGCTACTCTATCATATGCCAACAAATGATATCAATATGTGATAAGCAGTATGTGCAATAATCATGCAAGTGCTCCATAGGGTACTGTACTACCGGATGAGGTATAAATGCTCTATCAGGTAATGCATCTACATGATGAGGTACAAAAATAATGCGGAGCAGGGGCAATATAATATCTACACGGAATGTCAACGTGGAATATATAATCGGTTTCTCAATGCACCTAGATCTCCCAAAAATAGCTCATGCGCCGGCACTCTCCTCGGCCCTCAAATCCTGTACATCTCTGAGAATCCCGAGTGCCCAACATCGGCACTCAAATATCATAAATACTCGTGTCTAGCATCGACACGCAAAACATCCTGTATCGGGCATCCGTCATTCCGGGTCAGCCCTCTCTCAAAGTATATATCGGGAATCCGTCATTCCGGGTCATCCCTCTCTCAATATATCGGGCATCCGTCATTCCGGGTCAGCCCTATATCAATCCATCGGGCATCCGTCAGTCCGGGTCAGCCCTCTCTCAAGTATATATATCGGGAATCCGTCATTCCGGGTCATCCCTCTCTCAATACATCGGGCATCCGTCATTCCGGGTCAGCCCTATATCAATCCATCGGGCATCCGTCAGTCCGGGTCAGCCCTCTCTCAGTACATGCCTCTAGCACCGAGAAAACACGGGGTAACGCCCCAAAATATCATATCAAGGGAACCGGGTTTTTAAATGATTACTTATTTGAAAAGGCCACGGTTCCCAAATCCAGAAATCACATCAAATCTCAACCAATAATACGAGTAATTGTGATGTAATATGTGCACCAAGTATGTATATCAAGTCATGTCACATATAGATAAGCTACAATGCAATGATCCAATGTGATATAGGTATCAAGTATGAATATCAAGTCATGTCACATATAGATGAGCTACAATGCAATGATCCAATGTGATATAGGTATCAAGTATGAATATCAAGTCATGTCACATATAGATAAGCTACAATGCAATGATCCAATGTAATATAGGTATCAAGTATGAATATCAAGTCATGTCACATATAGATGAGCTACAATGCAATGATCCAATGTGATATAGGTGTCAAGTATGAATATCAAGTCATGTCACATATAGATGAGCTACAATGCAATGATCCAATGTGATATAGGTATCAAGTATGAATATCAAGTCATGTCACATATAGATAAGCTACAATGCAATGATCCAATGCGAGGTGTGTAGTATGTATGCAATGCACTAGCTAGTAACCATGAACATGCAATATATATATATAAGGAACACTATAAGGTCCTATCAGCCCTGACGTAGAACGCCATGCGGGCGATATCCCCGTAGATGTGAAATCTACTCACCGTAGCCTCCCGCTAGGTATAGCCAACAACTTGTTTCCCCTCCTGCGCGGCGTCCGCTGTACTCGCCTGCGAACCTAGAATTACACAATATATCACACGTAAGCTGGAAATCACACAAACGCGACATTTAAGCCGAACCAGTAACTCGTGTCGTGAACCAAGCGCGCGTGTGCGCGATACGCTAAAACGTGTGGTTACGCGTCTGAAATCACTCCGACGCGTCGCGATACGCAGAAACCCAAAACCCACACACACGTATCACGCGTGTCGCGAAAGGTTGAAAATACGGGAAAATAGGTATTCTACCCCAGATTTTGATACAGGAAAGATATTGAAAAACTATACATGCCAAGATAACCCACATACAAGCAGAGACCCACACCCCAAACCCCAACCCAAATCTCCCCTATCTGGCCGCAATTTGCGGCCAGAATGCCCATTTCGGCGGCCAGACTTGGGAATTGGGTTCCCAGGTTTGGTTGGTGCACTCTATTCTCCCCATACATGCTACAGTGATGTCTAGTTTTGTTCTGAAAAGTCTCGAGTAGTAGCAGATTTCCTACAGTGCCTTATCTCAGTTCAAATCACACATTTTGCACAAAAATGGAACTTTATGGTATTTTGATGAAATCTGAAACAAATCTAGGTCTAATCCCACACTAATAACTCATTAACAAGCTAATCAAGCCACAACAATACAAATTTAACATATTAACACTAAACCCCCTTCAATAGCACTAAAAAGGCATAAAAAAAGGATATTTCTAAACTAAACATGCAAGTTATAAAAATTGGGTGCTAGGATTGGGATTTATACCTTCGAATGACCTTAGAGACACCAAGGGTTTCAGCCTCCCCCCTCAAGTGTGCAGATCTACCTCAAACACCACAAGAACTCACTTTTTACTAAGGTTTTGTGAAGGAAACATGTTGATTTGTGTAGGGTTTAAGCATGAATCGATTGGGAAGTAAAAAGGGAAGAAAAGATGATGAAAATGGTGTTGTTGCTGCTGCCCTACTGCAGAAATTCTGCAATGAGAGAAACAGAGAAAAGAGAGAGAGGAAAATGGTCCATCTAAGTCAAACCCTCACCTAACCTCCATACCTCTAATTTCCATTTAAATTTTGAATTCTTTAATGGGGTTTGACTTGGAAAAAGGGTAGGGATAATGAGCCATGCAATAAAAGATAATGGTTAACATGTTACACCCTTAAACCTGAGTTACAAAATGGCTAAGTGTGCATGTGCATGCTACATAAAGAAAATTTCCTAATTAGGGTAACCCGACTAAAAATAATTAATAAACCCTATATAAATGTCTAAAATATATGTGTATAGCACTTCACAACACAATCATCACTAATTAAAAGGTAAAATAAGATATTCGGGTTTTTATGAAAAACACGCAAAATTGCTAAATATCGCGAAAAACATTCTAACGAAATTTCAAAGTGTTACAGATATTGTCACTGACAGGCTCAGTAGGGTGTCAGGATGAGTTCGCTCATCGACGTCCCTTTTGGTCAATAGCTGGTGGCCCGTCACGTATTGGCTAATACCTCTGACGTGCTAGTGGTTAAATCCATAGCCATAGTATTGACGAGTCTTTAGAGTCCACCACACTTTCAGTTACTCAAGCTTTCGGGCGAAACGCTGTAGAGGCCGTATGGAGATATGGCAGGGTCCGATCAGATACGTGCGGTATTGCACGGATCAGGATCAGACGGTTTGTACTAGTCGCCATATTGTTATATGGCAGGGTTCAATCTGATACGTGCGGTATTGCACGGATCAGGATCGGACGGATATTATTAGCCGGCTTTGGTTTAAGCCGGATCCTAGTTTAGTACAGTGTAGATTTTGTCTCATTGCATTTGTATCTGGTAGGAATACAGATGCGGGTGTGTATGCACAGCATCGGGGTTTTTCCTGTAATTTATTATGGGACCAGTTTTCTGGAGTTGCCAGTTTGCATTCCGTTCCGGCCGGTTTTCCTTTATTCTTTCCCGGCCGGACTTTTTCGATGGAGGGTGTTATTTGCAAGTTTGCAAATAATACATTGTGGAGGGTTTTCTTGCAAATGTATTTATTATGATAGCATCTTTAGATACCATTCTTTTCCTTCATCATTTCTTGCAAAAGGTGATTAGGATTGATTTAGAGTTTGATATGAGTTTTGTTATCATGATGTTTGGCTATGGTCACCACTTGCTTTTACTACCATTACCTTCCTTCTAAGGTTGTGGTTTTGGTATTCCCTCCTCCACCATTCTCATTTGAGAGATGAGAGAAAACACTTGTGAGAAAAGAGAAGAAGAGTTTTTCATGCTTGAGAGTTTTCATTCTTCATCTCATCTTCTTCTTGCTAGAAAATTGAAAGCACCAATTTTATTTACCTCTTCCTCCATCCATCAATGGCAACAACATAACCCCAAAGAGACAAGCATCTTCTACACTACATTCTACAGCATTTCTTGGGCATGTCGACTTGCCGGCTTCATGCCCGAGTTGCCTCGGTATTGAGGTGGGAGCCCGTAAAAGACGCAGGCGATGTGGTGCCCATCCGGCGAGCAGGCGACGATATGGAGACTAGACTTTCCGCGGGAGATCGGGACGATGACGAGAAGACCGGAAGACTCGGATCACTCGGTATACTTCTCTTCCCATCTCTTGTTAGCTAGTATAGGTTAATGGTTAACGATCCGGGTTTTATTGTCCGCGGTAGCGCCAGTTTCCTAGTAAAGAAAATTTTGATTCCGCATTTTGGCCTCGGATAGACGGCCGGGGCGCTGCCGTGGCGCAACACGGCCTCTACAGCGTTTCGCCCGAAACCTGAGTAACTGTGTGTGGTGGACTCTAAAGACTCGTCAATACTATGGCTGTGGATTTAACCACTAGCACGTCAGAGGTATTAGCCATACGTGACGGGCCACCAGCTATTGACCAAAAGGGACGTCGATGAGCGAACTCATCCTGACACCCTACTGAGCCTGTCAGTGACAATATCCGTACAGTCCGGCCCGTTCGTCTATGAGCATCGCATGGCGGGCCTAGGGGGTTGGTAAAAGTCAGACCCCCAATAGCGGTACAAGTCATGTCGGAGTGTAGCTCAGAACACCCTGAGATACTACTGGAATACCTACCAGCAAATCTCCTGCCTTGGCTAAGGACTTTTCATGTTCTTGCTCTCCTAGACACAGCGCGACCTCACCCCTAATACCGGGAGAGACGAACCCCTGCAGATCCGCTCACTGCCTCCATGTGGCTCGGGACTGTACCCAACTAAAACCTGTTTGCACGTCGCCTTTGAGCGTGGTAGGGTAGTAATCAAAGCACAGTGGGAACTCACACGAGACAAATGACGATCTCAGGTCGATGAACTAACTTGTACACATGTCACCAGGGAACTGCTATCTGATATCAGGTATAATCCCAACTAGCAGGTTCTCGGCGAGTCCTGTCCGGTGTACTCATAACCTAATGAGCACCTGTATACATCTTAGGTGAACCAACTGACACCAGTGGCTTGTGAGACCGTCCACCACCCCTCGTCGGGGTCTCGACTGTATACACTAGTCTACTCTGGAGAATCGATGCCCTGTCTCGAAACTCCCACGACTAGGGACCTTTTAAGGATGTGCTTATAGACTCCAGCTCTCATGTATATGATCGCCCTCATACTGCTGGTAGTCAAGCAAGAATCCTAGGGGCTCTATCAACGTGTAATAGCGACTCGTAAGGTCACCTAAAGCAGTACACGATGATAAAGATAAACCAGATAGCATACTATCATCTCGAGTAAGACTGTCCTACCGGCATAGGTCCTCCCTCAATCATTGCAATCACGTGCCTGTGATCCAATAATTGACTCTGAGGGCACTATATCCAACAAAAAGAGGTTATTTAATTAAGGAACTTCGCGAAAGCGTTGGAAAACCTCCCTCGAAGTACCGACACCAGCCTGGCTGAACGGTTAAGCAAGTATTGTACAGTGAGATTGATCCCGACTAATTCTTCCTTTATGGTTTGAGGAGGGATTCGAGAGACAGTGGGAGCCATCCTGTTTAGATAAATTAAGAACCAATCTAAACTTGCAAGAGCATCATGCTAAAGTGTTTCTTCTCTCTCTCCTAATTGCAGCGACCAAACATCATGACTGAACTTAAGTTACTACTAGATAAAAATATACTGACAGGGCCAAACTACAAAGATTGGCTCAGGAATGTCAAAATGGCAATCACTTATGACAAGTTGGGGTATCTCCTTACCACCAAAGCTCCCCCTGTCCCAGTCCCAAAACCAGCGTCGTGGATAGGGAAATCCGTAAGATGTGGGAAATCGATTGCGCGATGGCCAAGTGCCTCATGCTTGCCTATATGGACAATGAACATCAGAGGAGGCACGAGAATATGGACCTTGAATCCATATTTCTTCATACAAAAGAACAGTATGGAGAGCAATCTCGTATCGCCAGATACGAAGTGTCGAAAAAGCTGTTTTCGGCAAGGTTGGCCGTCAGATCATCGGTAGCGGAACACGTGCTTAAGATGATTGGCTTCATTGAGGAGCTCGCGGACCTTGGGACCACGTTGGAGAATGAGCTTTATACAGACTTGATTCTTCAGTCCCTTCCTTCAACTTACGCCCAGTCCATCCTGAATTTCAACTTGCAAGAAAAGGAAGTTGAACTTTCAGAGCTCCTCAATATGCTGAGGAGTGCAGAGGGCACCCTACAGAAAGGTAGGGAAACATCCACTTTGTTTGTAGGAGGATCTTCCTCTTCTAGGTCCAAGGAGAAAGCCAAGGGAAAGAAGAAGAAAGCCCCCGCCAAACCAAGGGGCGGTGTTAGTAAAGTGGATACGAAGGAAAAGGCAAAAGAAACAAAAATAGCGGGGAAACTTGTGGGGAAGGAAGAATGCTTTTACTGTCACAATAGTGGACACTGGAAGAAAGATTGCAGGGCTTGGAAGGCCAGAACACAGGATCTGAAGCAAGTTGCGGCTTCAGCTTCAGGTGTGTATGTTATTGAAAACTGTCTATCAATAAACTCTACTTCCTGGGTATTGGATACCGGATCAGGATCTCATATCTGTAATTCTTTGCAGGCGTTGAGAAATCGTAGGTTTTTGAAGGCAGGTGACATGACCCTCAAAGTTGCAAACGGAGCTAGCATGGATGCTAAGGCCGTGGGGGACTATCACCTGGGAATGTCAGATGGACATGTTTTGGTTTTACGTAATTGCTTTTTTGTACCCAACGCAACTTGTAATATCATTTCTGTATCTTTTATATCTAAAGAAGGTTATGAATTTGCGTTTGTAAGTAATGTTGTAAACATTCACCTTAATCAAGTTCTGATTGGGTCAGGTACATTAAGTAATGGTATATACGTATTAAACCAACCACAGATTTTCAATGTCCAGAATACACACAAAAGAAAGTCTCCGGAAATAAATCGGGCTTTCTTATGGCATTGTAGACTGGGTCACATCAATGAGAGAAGGTTGACGAAGTTACATACAGAAGGATATTTGGATCCATTCGAATATCAATCGTATGCCACTTGTCAATCCTGTCTCAAAGGAAAGATGACAAAGACTCCGTTCACTGGACACGGAGTAAGAGCGAGCGTGCTCTTGGGACTCGTACACAGCGACGTGTGCGGTCCAATGTCTACGCATGCACGAAGCGGTTATTCTTACTTCATTACTTTTACGGATGACTTTTCAAGGTACGGATATGTCTTCTTAATGAAATATAAATCCGATGCCTTTGGAAAATTCCAAGAATATTAGAATGAAGTAGAAAAACAAACAGGCAAAAGTATCAAGACACTGAGATCTGATCGAGGTGGTGAATACTTAAGTGCCGAGTTCCTGGATTACTTAAAAGAGAATGGAATTCTCTCTCAGCTTACTCCTCCATACACTCCGCAGCATAACGGTGTATCGGAGAGACGGAACCGAACCCTATTGGATATGGTACGGTCCATGATGAGTAACGCTGAGTTACCGCGATCATTCTGGGGATATGCACTAGAATCAGCTGCATACCTTTTGAACCGAGTTCCCACTAAGACTTTGCCTACTACACCATATGGTGTGGGAAGAGACCCTATCTTAATCACATTAAGACATGGGGATGTCCAGCTTTTGTCAAAAAGCAGCATGCGGACAAACTCGAGGCACGCTCAGTACAGTGCAAGTTTGTGGGATATCCAAAGAGCTCCAAGGGATATTTTTTCTATTGCTAAGAGGAACAAAGATTTTTGTTTCTCGTCATGCCCACTTCTTAGAAACTGAGTTTTTGGAAAATCAGATAAGTGGGAGCGCAATAGAACTGGAAGAAATTCCAGAACCACGAGCTATTACTAAAAGCTTAGTAGAACCAGAGGGTTCGAAAGATCATGACATTCCTACGCCGCTCCACAGGAGTAGTAGGCAGTCTCATCCCCCTGAGAGATACTGCGGTTTTCTCATAGACGGGGATAGAGAGGATTGCATCATTGATTATGACGAGACGACTAGCTTCCAATAGGCCATTCAGAGCGTTGACTCAGTAAAATGGTTGGATGCAATGTGGACCGAAATGGAGTCCATGTACACCAACAAAGTATGGACGTTGCTCCAGATGGGGTAAAATCCATAGGATGCAAGTGGATCTTCAAAAGGAAGATTGGTGTAGATGGACAGGTTGAGACCTATAAAGCTAGACTGGTTGCAAAGGGTTTTCGTCAAAGACCTGGTTTGGACTATGACGAGACCTTTTCTCTAGTAGCTATGCTGAAATCCATTCGGATCCTTCTTGCCATTGCTGCCTTCCACGATTATGAGATTTGGCAGATGGACGTAAAGAACGCTTTTCTAAATGGAAATTTAGAGGAGTGTGTCTATATGGACCAGCCAGAGGGTTTCATTCAAAGTGGGAGCAGCGGAAAGGTGTGCAAGTTGCTTAAGTCCATCTATGGACTAAAGCAGGCATCGCGGAGTTGGAACATCTGTTTTGATGAGACGGTCAAAGAATTTGGCTTTATCAAAAATCCAGATAAACCATGCATCTATAGTAGATTTGTAGCGAGAACTGTAGTATTCCTCGTTTTATACGTGGATGACATTCTCTTGATAGGAAATGACATTCCTATGCTACAATCTGTCAAAAGGTTCTTGTCACACAGGTTCTCCACGAAAGACCTGGGTGATGCCTCATACATTCTGGGGATCCGGATCTATCGTGACAGATCCAAGAGGATACTGGGACTCTCACAGTCCAGTTACATCGACACCATACTGAAAAGTTTCAGTATGGAAGATTCCAAGCGCGGTAATCTACCGGCTTGTCATGGGATCACCCTCTCCAAAGAGATGTCTCCCAAGACTGATTTGGAAAGGGATCGCATGTCTATTATACCCTACGCTTCTGCGGTAGGCTCTATAATGTATGCGATGTTGTGTACCAGACCAGATGTAGCTTATGCACTGAGTGTGGTAAGACGGTATCAGTCAAACCCTGTGGAGAAACACTGGATAGCGGTAAATAACATTCTCAAGTACCTGAGAAGGACTAAGGAGATGTTCTTGGTGTATGGCGGAAAAGACCTCCAGATCGAGGCCTTTGCTGACTCCAGCTTCCAGAGTGACAAGAATGATTCCAAGTCCATGTCGGGTTATGTCTTTACCCTCAATGGAAGGGCGGTGTGTTGGAAGAGTTCCAAACAGGAAACCGTTGCTGACTCGACGATGGAAGCGGAATATATCGCTGCTGCAGATGCCGCAAAAGAAGTCGTCTGGATAAGGAAGTTCTTAACTGAACTTCAGGTGGTTCCGTCCATTGTTGATCCAATACCTCTGTATTGCGACAACAACGGGGCTATAGCTTTGGCGAAGGAACCCAGGTTCCATCAGAGGTCCAGACACATCTTGAGGCGGTATCACCTGATCAGGGAGATCTTGGGTCGCCAGGAGATCGAGGTTCGGAGAGTTTCTACGGAAGATAACACTGCCGATCCACTCACGCAGGCCTTACCCAAGACTCAGTTCGAGCGGCTGATCGATATGATAGGTCTTCGATACGCCAGTACATGGCCTTAGTGCAAGTGGGAGATTGTTAGTGTATATGCCCCAGAGGCCATTACTGTATCATACTAGTTTGTATATTACTTAATGGAAGCTTGGGATATTCACCTTGTATTGACAATCTTGCTCAAAATAGTAGTATGCTACTTGGTTTGTTTCTGCTTTAATGTGTGCATGTGTTTCTTTTAGCATATCGCCTTTACACATTAGTGGAGCACTTAGGATCTTTGCTTGATTACCAGCATTGTGATGGCAGTCACACTCGTGGGGGCTGGGTAATCTATAAGCACATCCTTATGCAGGTCCCTAGTCGCAGGACTATCGAGACAGGGCATCGATACTCCAGAGTAGACTAGCGTATGCGCTTCTCATCCCAGTGTGGGAGACGGTCTGTCCTACAGCCGTCAGTATGTCGTACTTGAGATAGTATGCGGGTGCTCGTTGGGTTACGAGTACACTGGACAGGAGTCGTTGGGAACTGTTGGTTGGTACTATACCTATCGTCAGTTATCAGTTCACAGGTGACATGAGTACAGCTTAGTCCGCTGACTTGAAACTGTCACTTCGCCTCGAGTGTGTTCCCACTGTACTTAGATTACTATCCTACCACGGCTCAAAGGAGTCGTGCAAACAGGTAGTAGTTGGGTGCAGTCCCGAAGCACTTGGAGGCACTGACGGTTAGACAGGATTCGTCTCTCCCGGTATTGCGGGTTGATATCGCGCTGTGTCTAGGAGAGCCATTACACAAAGTCTCTGGCCAGGGCAAGCGAGATAGACTGGTAGGTTTCCAGTGTTATCTCAGGTGTTCTGGGCTACACTCCTACACGACTTATACCGCTAGTAGGGGACTGACGTTTACCGCCCCCCTAGGCCAACCATGCGATGTTCTTAGACGAACAGGCCGGACTGTATAGAGATTGTCACATTCCGGCTCAGTAGGAGTTCAGATGGGTTTCACCTCGTCAGTCTTCTTGTCGGCATCTACCTGGGGACCGTTACGCACAGCTAGTGCCGCTTGCGATCTGTGGTTAAACCCACTGCCAGCATAGTGTCGAGTCTTTAGAGTCCTACACAGAAAGCTATTCGCCTTTAGGCAAAAGAGTAGAGGTCGCATGGTTTTGCGACAGGGTTCGGTCACATCCATGCACTTGTGCACGTTTGGTGTCCGGACAGTTAACACTAGCGGGCTCTCGTTTGTATTCGTGTTCCTCGGAATGCGGATGCGGGTGTGTATGCACAGTTGACAGAGAGACAGAGGCAGAGGATTCTCATTGGGATTGTTGACTGTTGACTATTGACTTTTTGCTAAACCCTAATGAGAATAAGAAATATGATTAACAATAATATTAATTAAGTATTATGGTGACATGGTTGTTGAGGGGTTGACTTTATTGACTTGTTGACTTTGTTGACCGGTTGACTAGGTTGGACTAGTTGACCATCATCATGACAATGGCTATCATTTCATGGCAAAAACTTTTGCTTGCTTGTTTCTTCTTGCAAAATGAGTGCATGAAATGATATGGCCATTTTGAATTGAACCATCACATAATACTTGATTACTATTATTTGTTATGATGGTTTTGGATTATGAGAGCTTGGATGGCAAAAGAGTTACTCATTCTCTCATTTGCTTTCTCTCTCTTGCTTGAGCTCTCCCTCTTGCTCTTCCTCTTGCTCTCTCTAGCTCAAGGCAACTCCCTCTCATGAGTTGAGAAACATTGCCTTAGAGATAAAAGAAAACCCATATCACTTCTCTACTCATCCTAGTTCACAAGGTTTAGCAAACCAAGTGTTCTAGTTTCTTCAAGTTCGAAGAAGAAGCCAAAGGTTGAAGCTTTCAGGTGGATCCATCTTCGGCGCAAGGAGACGACGAGGTGAGGCCGATCCGTACACCGCAAAGAGTTGAAGACGAAGGAGTTCAAGAAAGGTATAGCCCCCTAACCGAGTAGGTAAAATTCCTAGTTAGGTTGTTAGGTAGTTGTTTAACAAAGATCCGTATTTTGAGTCCATGTTACCACCTCTTGAAAAATCGTTTTTCATCATTTCCGCAAGCCCGTATGTACCGGGAGAGGTAACGTGGACTTACAGTAGGAACAAGTGAGGGTGACCATAAGTAAGGATACTTATCACTCCATTAAAGAAAGAATGACTCACAAATGACACCTTGCATAAACTCATTTAATGCAAGAATGATCATTTAACCTAGTCACCATTCTTTTAATGCAAATGAATGAGTCACAATCCTAGTCACTAATCAAGAAGCTTCCACACTCATCTCAAGAAAAGATAAATCCGTATTTAACCGAATGTTAAAGACGGGCGATAGAAAACTGGAAACTGGCAAATTCCAAAAGTGATCCTGAAACGAATTTCAGGATAACCCCGTATCAGTATAAACATACCCGCATTTGTATTACGACCGAATACAAATGCAACTGAGACAAAGATATTATATCTACAAAGTATAATATTCGGATCCGGCTTAAACCAAAGCCTACCAGTATTATCTGTCCAAAAAATGACACGTGCGAAAACGCACGTGCGTTTTCCGAACCCTGCCATAAAACCATACGACCTCTACAACGTTCCGCCCGAACTTTGGGAAACGGTCTGTGGGGGACTCTAATGACTCATCAACACACTGGCACTGGGTATAACCACTAGCACGTCAGTGGTACGAACTGTACGTAACGTTTGCCTATGTATTGATTGGAAGGGGAGCTGACGAGCGAACTCATCCATAAAGCCTAGTGAGCCTAACAGTGACAATATACATACAGTCCGGTCCATTCGTCTATGAGTATCGCATATCTGCCTAGGGGCTGGTAACGTCAGACCCCCATTAGCGGTATAAGTCGTGTCAGAGAGTAGCCCAGAACACCCTGAGATACTACTGGAGTACCTACCAGTAAATCTCCTACCTCGGCCGAGGGCTTTGTGTAATAGCTCTCCTAGACACAGCGCGATCTCACCCCCAATACCGGGAGAGACGAATCCCCTGCCGATCCGCTCACTTGCCTCCATGTAGCTCGGGACTGTACCCAAAAAAGACCTGTTTGCACGACTCCTTTGAGCTGTGGTAGGGTAGAAATCAAAGCACAGTGGGAAATCACACGAGACAAATGACGACCTCAGGTCGATGAACTAACATGTACACATGTCACCAGGGAACTGCTATCTGACGCTATGTATAATACCAACTAGCAGATTCCCGGCGAGTCATGTCCGGTGTACTCATAACCCAATGAGCACCTGTATACATTTTAGGTGAACCAACTGACACCAATGGCTTGTGAGACCGGCCACCGGCCCTCGTCGGGGTCTCGACTGTATACACTTGTCTACTCTGGAGTATCGTTGCCCTGTCTCGAAACTCCCACGACTAGGGACACTTTAAGGATGTGCTTACAGACCCCAGCTCCCACGTATATGACCGCCATCATACTGCCGGTAGTCAAGCAAGAATCCTATGGGCTCTATCATCATGCAATAGTGAACTAAAGCATGTATACGATGATAAAGACAAACCAGATAGCATACTATCATCACGAGTAAGACTGTCATATCGGTATAGGTCCTGCCTCAATCATTGCAATCACGTACCTGCGATCCAATAATTGACTTTGAAGGCACTATATCCAACACTTTTAACTAGATACAATGGAATAAATAGGTACAAGGGTGGTCACGATCCAAATGTGTATCCCACCTACCAATGAAAAACACCCTGAAGCAAACTGTATGCCAGCGAGGCGCTACTGATCCGAGCGGTCGATCCTGCAAGAAAATTGTGGAACAACGGGGGTGAGTTGCCAACTCGTGAGTAGAAAATATTAGCAGGTAGAAATCGAATTAACAACAATCCCTATGTTATACTGTAACATAAAGGTAATACTATGTGGTATCCAGGGTGATCGTGTAAACATATGTGTACAGTAATGATATCGTGCCAGTGTAAGTATATGTATCAAGTCATCTGAATCATATGTGTATAACAACCGTGTGTCCATCAACGACACATCAACTCATCATGAAACTTGAGTGTCCACCATCGACACTCGAAAATATCATAAAACCCGTGTCCAGCATCGACACGTAAATCCTCATATCTCGGGAGACATCTCATCAGATCGGCCCTCATATCCATTTGATCTCACAACTCCGGTCGGTATCCTCCGGATATCCACCGAGCCCAAACTAACACCGGTCAGTAGTGCTCCCCTACCGGGCTCAACGCCTTTCTATACCATCTTCTTGCCCTGGGGTACCATACCGGGTCCACTATGTACCCGCTGTAAGTTGATGTCGCACACCCCACGCACTTGTGGGGAGGAGGAATTTATAAAAAACAATTTTTCATACTTTGCAACGCAGACTTTAATTCCAGAATCTTAACAGAAACCTTAACTAGCTATACTACTTGGAGGTTCTAACTACTCGGTAAGAGTTTTATACCTTCTTGTTCTTTGTCCTACGGGTCTTCTTCTCCTCCTCTTCTTGAGCTCTTCGAAGATCCAGATCGCGCTTGATCATCGGCCTCCTCATGTCGAAGATGATCCACCTGAGAGTCTATACCTCAAGCCCCAACCTCTAAACCGATGTAACTAAGGTACCAAGTTCGCTAAGATAGGTAGCTTAGAAGATGTAGAGTGATTAATGGAGTATTTAATCTCAAAGGACCTAATGATTCACAACTCATGTGAAGGTTTTAGGTCTTCAGGAAGAAGGGGAGAGAAAGTGAAAACACAAATGAGCTAAGGTAAGGCAAGTGAAGAATGGCTCCTGCACTATCTCACACCAAGCATGCTATATTTTCCAATTGAAAATATCAATCATGCTTGAATAGTGAGTCTAAACAAATAAAAAATGATATGAGCCATGCTTCACTCCATGCCACAAATATCTCTATTTTCCACCTCATTAATCTATTTCCATAAATAGATAAATCTAAATAATGAGGCGTCCCCTTCCAGAAGCATCTCTTGTAAAATTACAAGAATGCCCTCACTGTATATACATATCCGTATTCGTATTCCGAAAAATACGAATACAATGAGATAATAATAATCCAATAATATAATACTAGAATCCGGCTTAAACCAAAGCCCACTAGTATTATCCGTCCGAACAACATCCGTGTAGCCAATACAAGTATATGATCGAAACCCTGCCGTAAAACCATACGGCCTCTACATCGTTTCACCCGAAGTAGGAAAACCCTCTGTGTGGGACTCTAAAGACTCGATAGTACGCTGGTAGTGGGTTTAACCACAAGTCCGTCAGCGGTACTAGCTGCACGTAACGGCTACCCAGATATCTGTCGATAAGAAGGCCGATGAGCAAACTCATCCGAACTCCTACTGAGCCTATCTGTGACAATATCCGTACAGTCCGTTCTATTCGTATAAGTGTATCGCATATCGGGCCTAGGGGTGGTAACCGTCAGACCCCTAATAGCGCAATAAGTCATGCCGATATAGAGCCTAATACACCCTGAGAAACTACTGGTGTACCTACCAGTAAATCTCGCTTGCCCTGGTCACGGACTTTGTGTAATGGCTTTCCGAACACAGCGCGACATCAACCCCCAATACCGGGAGAGACGAATCCTATCTAACCACTACTACTTTCCAGTGATTCGGGACTACACCCAACCACTACCTGTTTGCACGACTCATTTGAGCCGTGATAGGGTAGTCATCTAAGTACAGTGGGAACACACTCAAGACGAATAGTGATGTCAAGTCAGGGGACTAACCTGTACTCATGCCACCTGGGAACTGCTAACTGACGATAGGTATAATACCAACCAGCAGTTCCCCTGTGAATCCTTCCAGTGTAACTCATAACCCAATGAGCACCTGTATACTATCTACGGTACGACATACCAATGGCTGTAGGACAGGCCATCTCCCCTGCTGGGATGAGAAGCATATACACTAGTCCACTCTGGAGTATCGATGCCCTGTCTCAATAATCTTACGATTAGGGATCAGTATAAGGATGTGCTTATAGACTACCCAGCCCATACTAGGACTGCCATCACAACGCCGGCAGTCAAGAAAAGATCCTAAGTGCTCTATCAATATGTATTAGTGATATGCTAAAAGAAACATATACACATATTGAGATAGAATCAAACCAAGTAGCTTACTACCATATTGAGAAAGACTGTTATTATATCTCTGTATATTGATTGAGAAGAATTCTGATTGTGTAAATGTAAAAAGTATCAATTCAAATAGTCCCCGATTTCGGCACCATTTGATTGTTCGTAAAATTTGAGACCGAGTAAGTAAATCAACTCAAATGATTCCCGATAACGGTTTCATTTGATCGATAAGAGTCTCTTTGTGTCGGTAATTAGAAAATTGAATAAAGTTCATAATCAAAGAATTATATTTGACCGCAATCAATTACGGTGTCAGTTGTAGATCGTAAGCGAGTGCGGATCGTCCACAGGGATTGTGCGATTCGTTTTTATATTTAATTTGTTTGAATTGAAAAGTTAATCGAACAGAAAACAAAACATGATTCAAGATTTTATCAAATGTTCAAGTGTCACAATTCTAATCAAGAATCAAGAAAATGATAAACAATCGAGAATCAAGGTTTCGATGATATTTCCAACCAAATGTCAAGAATCTAAATGAGGCTCGTAGGAATCGATCGGATCTATAGACGTGATGTAATCTCAAGATTTCGTGTTCTTGTCCTTCGAAGGATTGATACTAGATCGATGATGATCGATGAGAGTTAGGGCTTTCTTGATGAAACTAGGGTTTCATCGTTTAACCCTTGTTCTTTCGTAGATATCATTCACATTCTAGCCTCTAGCAATTTCAAGAAACGATCGTAACTCCCCAATTTCAAACGATATCAATCAAGAAAGCATCGCAACGAATTGGGTCGTCGATTCTTGAACTTGCTAGGGTTTACAAATGTAACACCTTAGGATAAGGGTTAGTGAATAATTATAATTAAATAATGATTTTTAATAAAAAGTTTACCAAATTGTGTTTTAAGTATTTTTCCTAATTTAATAAACATTTTTCCAAAATTTTCCTAAGCTTGCACACACATGTGCATGTAAACTAGGGTTTTTAAATTAAGTAAATACAATAATTATTAACCATGGTGGGTTAATTGTAGGATTAATTCTTTTGGGTTATAAGCAAGTTTAATTAATTAGCTAATTAGGGGGTTACTTTAATTTGAATTTTAGGGTTAAGTGTTGACTTGTGAGAGAGAGAGAGAGGGCATCATGGCTCAAGCCATGCTTGCCATTAATGAGGTGAGAGAGAGAGTGAGGGGTGACTTTTGTGTGTGATGATTGAGGTAGCCTCTCATTTCTTTTTGGGTTTTTCTCACACACTCTCATATACTCTCACAACACACCAACACACTCACACACCACCCCCACTTACCTCAGCCGAGCCAGCAGCAGCAGCAAGCAAAGCAACAGCAACAACTGAAGCTTGCAACAGCAGCAGCAAGCACAAACAGCAGCAGCAGAGGCAGTGAGCAGCAGCAGCAGCCCCAGTTCCAAGTGCAGCGACTTCTCTTCTCTTCTCCACCTTCCTGCAGCTCCCTAGGGTCGAGAGTGAGGTATATTTCCTATCTTGCTTCACTAGTTTGCCTAGTTAGTGTAGTTTTGCATCGGTTACTAGAATTTAGTGCGTTTTAGTGCGATATGGGGTGATTAGTGAGAACCTTGTGCTAATGAGGTGAGATTTGGTTTCAGTAGGATGATTGTGGTCTGTTGAGGCCATTGTAACTTAGTCGAACCCCTATTACACTAAAATACCACCAGATTTCATATTTGATGCAAAATGTCGTATTTGGGCAAAAGGTGAGTTTTCTGGAACTGCTATTGACCCGGTGAGTGCAGAGTGAAATTGTGGATACTGTAGCGTGGTGGAGAGGAGCTGATACCATAGGTGAAACCCGACCCCCTGACTCCCCACTTTGGCCGCCAAAACCGCCATTCTGGCCGCAAATTGCGGCCATACGGGAAGGGTTTTGGGTGTTTTTGGGTTCTGTAGGTGTATTCCAGTGTGTAGGGTCTTTTGGTATATATATTTTTGTAAGATCAATTCTGTAGGAAAATCTGGGACCAAATACCTGTTTTGCCGTTTTTCTAAACCTTCGCGACACGCGTGATACGTGAGTAGGTTTGGGTTCTGCGTATCGCAGCGCGTCGGGGTAGTTTCGTGGCGCGTGAGTACACGTTTTAGCGTATCGCGCACACGCGCGATTGGTTTGCGACACAGGTTTCTTGTTGGTTTATAATGTCGCGTTTTGTGACTTAAGCTTATGTGTGATTTGTGTATGTGATTCTAGGTTCGCAGGCCAGTGAGACGGACGCTGCGAAGAAGGGCAAGCAGGTGGTTGGATACACCTAGTGCGAGACACGGTGAGTAGATTTCACATCTACGGGGATATCGCCCGCATGGCGTTATGCGTTAGGGCTGATAGGACTTTGTTATTATATAATTCATGCACCCCATAGACTGTCATTGCATATTGCATTCCTTGCTATACATATATACATATTGCTTAGAACTGATAGAACTGCCATGATCATACTATTGTATATTGTTGTAACTCATCTATATTTGATATCTATATCACGGTGGATCATTGCATTGTAGTTCTTTCTCATGTGACATGACTTGATATACACATTGATGCACCTATCACATCGCAGTTACTTGTATTATTGTTAGGATTTCATATGATTTGTGGATTTGGGAACCGTGGCCTTTTCAAATAAGTAACCATTTAAAAACCCGGTTCCCTTGATATGATAATTTGGGGCGTCGCCCCGTGTTTTCTCGGTGCTTGAGGCACGGATTGATATAGGGCTGACCCGGACTGACGGATGCCCGATGGATTGATATAGGGCTGACCCGGACTGACGGATGCCCGATGGGTTGATATAGGGCTGACCCGGACTGACGGATGCCCGATGGGTTGATATAGGGCTGACCCGGACTGACGGATGCCCGATGGATTGATTGAGGGCTGACCCGGACTGACGGATGCCCGATATATATTGAGAGAGGGATGACCCGGACTGACGGATTCCCGGTATATACGTGAGAGAGGGCTGACCCGGATTGATGGAGGCCGATACAGGATGTTTTGCGTGTCGATGCTAGACACGAGTATTTATGATATTTGGGTGCCGATGTTGGGCACTCGGGATTTTCAGGGATATACAGGATATGAGGGCCGATGGAGTACCGGCGTTTGAGATGTTGGGACTTGTGGTGCATACATACTTATGTAGTCCACCTCGATACTTCATGTAGATACTATACCCCCATGCTCAGCATTCATTATCACATCTCACCCTGTAGTATATCACCTGATAGAGGACTGGCATTATTTTATGCATACTGCCACATCGCATTGATATTATCTGCTGGCATTAGTAGAGCCACGCTACATGTGCATGCTTGCGATTACCTTTATATGTTATCTCTATTCACGAGTTGGCAACTCACCCCCGTTGTGCCACAGTGCTTGCAGGTTGCCCTGGGGAGTAGTTACGGCTGGCGGTTACCGCATCTTTTGGCACAGATACCCCCTTTTGAGCTGAGTTAGCCCTTTTGCTGTTTAGGTGGGTTTTGTACGGTATCTGTTATCTTTCTGTTGTACATTGATGTATCTAGTATTCTCCATCTACTTTTCTGTATTGACTTAGAGACAGTTGTGAGGACGATATGTATGATTTTATATTCTGGTGTCGAGCTCGCATGTGAGCCGACTTTGCTTTATGCAGTCTTATCTTTATGATATTGTCCTTGTTTTACTGTGTATTCTTCGCTACGGCGTCGTATATCATATTGTGATGCTTCATTCTTGTCACTTGTTATCTCTGCTACACCTTGTTTTTACCCGACTTTCGGGGCTAATGTTTTAAAAAGGGGAATGTTACCAAAATTATAAAACTTATAACTTTTGAACTTAAAAAGGTTTTCTACTAAATAAATGGAAGTTTTTTTTTTTTTTGGACATGTACGATTGTTTTACAAAATGTTTAAAATTCACTCTATATTTATCGGTTTTGATTTCTGGGTTCGGCTTACTTAGCCGCGTTGCGCCTGTAGACGTTGCGTGGTTAGGTGCCGGTCACGAGTCGAATTCTCGGGTCGTGACAAAGTTGGTATCAGAGCGTAGGTTTTACCTTCGGAGTGTAGGATGACCCTGGTATGATGGAGTAGGTAGCTGCAGCAGGGTAGCGTAGCGTGCGTATGTTCCGCGGCATACTCACGACACGGTACTCCGCTTACGCGACCTTAGGGCTTGTTGATTTGATTCCTCCTCATATTCTTGTGATTCGATTTCCGTGTTCTTATCGAATCCAATTTTTCTTTCAGCCAATATGCCGCCTAAGACTACGAGGGCACAGAGAGCGGCCGCGAGGGCCGAGATTCGAGTTGACTCGTCCGAGACGAGGACTGATCCGGGCAGTGCACCCGTTGTACCCGAGCAGGCTGTTCCTGCCGTGACAGAGCAGATCGCCACGTTAGGGGCTGGTATGCAGGAGATGCGCCAGACGGTGGGATCTAGCATGCAGGAGATGCGCCAGATGATAGGATCGCTTGTTGAGACGCTTCGAGCGCAGCGACCAGAGGTAGCTCCACCAGTTCCAGAGACCGCTATGGTACCTACCGCACAGCCAGCTGCCCCTGCAGCCACGGAGGTGATTACAGTGTCGCTATCAGAGTTCATGAGGCTGAAGCCTCCGGTTTTCACAGGCACCGATACAGCCGAGGACCCACAGTCTTTCATCGACAGGATGGCCAGGATATGCCGTTCCCTCAGATGCGCAGATGCGAGATGGGTCGAGTTCGCGAGCTTTCGCCTGGAAGGTCTTGCGCAGAAGTGGTGTGATTCCGTGGAGAAGGGCAAAGCCGCAGGTCTTCCTCCTATGACCTGGGCGGAGTTCGTGACTATATTTCTAGCCCGTTTCCTTCCCCGGAGTGTTAGAGATGCCCGAGCACGCAGGTTTGAGTCTTTGCGCCAGACGCCAGGGATGACAGTGGCAGAGTATGACGTACTGTTTACAGAGCTAGCAGTCTACGCCCCACATTTAGTGGCCACCGAGGAGTTGCGAGTCCGGAGATTTGTTCGAGGCTTGATTTCACCAGTGTTCCTCGCGATCAGCGCGCAGCACTACGAGACCTACGCAGCAGCGGTAGACGCAGCCCTAGTGGTCGAGGAGCACCTTGTTGAGACTTCGGCACTCCCAGAGCCGAAGAGAGCTCGTGCGGATACTTCAGCACAGAGACAGCCTTTTCGGCGCCGTGATAGACGTATTGCAGGCAGCAGAGATTCAGGGCGGGGCCGGTTATTCAGTTCTTATTCCCAGGATGGTCAGCGGCCGTCGTCGGGATGTTTTCGCTGTGGGAGTTCTTACCACCGTGTACGGGATTGTCCTGAGTTACCCCGGTCAGAGGCGACAGCACCGCATGTTACATTACCACTTTCACCACCCCAGAGGGCGTTGCCTATCGTACCTACCGTTGCTCCGCGCCAGACTCATACACAGCGAGGTCGTGGGCGTGGAGGAGTTGCTCAGAGAGGGCGAGGTGACCGAGGCAGAGGGCAGCCAGCCGCAGGTGGTGGACAGGCGAGGGTTTTTGCTTTGACACATCAGGACGCGCAGGCGTCCAATGCAGTGGTTTCAGGTATCCTCCCTGTATGTTCAGTTGATGCACATGTATTGTTCGATCCCGGATCCACACACTCGTACGTATCCACACACTTCGTGCCGAGTTTGGATAGAGAGTCTGGCTTACTTGATCAGCCGCTTGTGGTGACTACTCCTGTGGGAGAGTCGTTTGTTGCTAGGCACGTGTTTCGATCCTGTATCGTCTGTATTGGCGAGAGAGAGTTGCCTGTCGACTTGATCCTTCTGGAGATGTTGGACTTCGACGTTCTTTTGGGCATGGATTGGTTAGCCACGTGCTATGCTTCTTTGGACTGCCGCGAGAAGACATTTAGATTCTGTTTCCCCGGCGAGTCGGTTTTTGTTGTGTTGGGGGACCGTAGTGCCGCCCCTCACAGTGTGATTTCTTCTTTTCGCGCTGGACAGCTTTTGAGGAAGGGATGTCAGGGATTTCTCGCTTATGTTCGCGATGCTCGCGCTACGGAGGTTCCATTGGATCAGGTTCCGGTTGTTAGCGAGTTTCCTGATGTGTTCCCTGACGAGCTTCCTGGGTTGCCGCCCGAGCGCGACATTTCTTTCTGTATTGATTTGGTTCCTGGTTCGGGGCCTATTTCTATACCGCCCTATCGGATGGCCCCGGCGGAACTTCGTGAGCTGAAGGGTCAGTTACAGGATTTGCTGGACAAGGGACTTATTCGACCCAGTGTTTTTCCTTGGGGTGCTCCAGTCCTGTTCGTCAGGAAGAAGGACGGCAGCTTACGTCTTTGCATCGACTACCGCCAGCTGAACAGGGTGACGGTGCGGAACAGGTATCCTTTGCCGCGTATCGACGATTTGTTCGACCAGCTTCGGGGGGCAGGGTACTTTTCGAGGATCGATTTACGATCGGGCTATCATCAGCTGCGGGTTCGACAGGAGGACATTCCTCGGACAGCCTTCCGTACGCGCTACGGCCATTACGAGTTTTTGGTGATGTCGTTCGGACTCACCAATGCGCCAGCAGCCTTCATGGACTTGATGAACCGCATTTTCCGGCCTTATTTGGACCTGTTCATCATAATATTCATTGACGATATCTTGGTGTATTCCCGGAGTAGTGAGGAGCACGAGCAGCACCTGCGGGTTACATTGCAGACATTGAGGGAGCACCAGCTCTATGCGAAATTCTCCAAGTGTGCTTTTTGGTTAGACAGCGTGGACTTCTTGGGTCACGTGATTTCACGAGACGGTATATGTGTTTACCCGAGGAAGATCGAGGCCGTTCAGCGTTGGCCCAGACCCACATCAGTGACGGAGATTCGCAGCTTTTTGGGATTGGCCGATTACTACAGGCGTTTTGTGCAGGACTTCTCACGTATTGCTACACCGTTGACCGGGTTGACCCGGAAGGGAGTTCCTTTCGATTGGACGGAGGAGTGCGAGCACAGTTTTCAGCAGTTACGGACACGGCTGACGACGGCACCGGTGTTATCCTTACCTTCCGGATCAGGCGGATTTGTGGTCTTTTGTGATGCTTCTCGAGTGGGATTGGGATGCGTTCTGATGCAGCATGATAGGGTGATCGCGTATGCCTCGCGACAATTGAAGAAGCACGAGCAGAACTACCCCACTCATGATTTGGAGATGGCAGCAGTGGTCTTCGCACTTAAGATCTGGCGACATTACCTATACGGCGAGTCGTGCCAGATATTTACGGATCACAAGAGTTTAAAATACATATTCCAGCAGCGGGATCTGAACCTTCGACAGCGTCGATGGATGGAGTTAGTGAAAGATTACGACTGCGAGATCTTATATCACCCGGGCAAGGCAAATGTGGTAGCGGATGCTTTGAGCAGGAGGCCCGGGAGTAGTTTATCATGTTTGAGCGCAGTGCAGGAGCAGTCATCGGCAGATTGGCAGATATTATGCGACAGCCGAGTACAGTTCGAGTTCACGCCGATTGGAGGACAGATAGCGCATGTCCGTGCACGCCCACAGTTGATTGATCGTATACGTGAGGCACAGCTCAGTGATGACCGATGTTCAGAGATCATGGCACAGATGGGACAGGACAGATTTTCCGAGTTCGTGATCGATGATCAGGGGATACTACGGTTTGGAGTCAGACTGTGCGTACCTGATGCTGAGGGACTGAGGCGTGAGATTCTTGAAGAGGCACATCGATCGGTGTATAGCGTCCATCCCGGTTCCACCAAGATGTACCATGATATGAGGGATGTTTACTGGTGGGACGGAATGAAGAGGGATATTGCAGATTTTGTATCGAGATGCCTGACTTGTCAGCAAGTCAAGGCTGAGCACCAGAGGCCCGCGGGAGAGCTACAGCCGTTACCCATCCCGGAGTGGAAATGGGAACAGATTTCGATGGATTTCGTGGTGGGTCTATCCAGGACTAGTAGGGGGTATGACTCCATCTGGGTGATCGTGGATCGTTTGACGAAAGCGGCTCATTTCTTACCGGTGGAGACGACTTTCAGATTTACTCAGTACGCTCAGATCTATATTGACGAGATAGTGCGACTACACGGAGTCCCGACGTGCATTGTGTCCGACAGAGGCACCCAGTTTACTAGTAGACTATGGCAGAGGCTTCAGGAGGCTTTGGGCACTCGCTTGAGTTTCAGCACGGCATTTCATCCGCAGACCGACGGACAGTCAGAGCGGACCATTCAGACTCTCGAGGACATGCTCAGAGCTTGTGTACTAGATTTCGGAGGTAGCTGGGATCATCATTTGCCCTTGGTAGAGTTTTCCTACAATAACAGCTACCAGGAGACTATTCAGATGGCACCGTTTGAGGCTCTTTACGGGAGGAGATGCAGGTCACCTACTTGTTGGACAGAGCTCAGTGAGAGCAGTATCTTAGGGCCACAGATCGTTGAGGAGACGACCGCAACGATCCAGTTGATTCGCGATAGGATGAGAGCAGCGCAGAGTAGGCAGAGAGCTTATGCAGACCGTCGACGACGCAGACTTGAGTTTTCCGTTGGTGATCATGTTTTCTTGAGGGTCTCCCCAATGAAAGGTGTGATGAGGTTTGGGAAGAAGGGGAAGCTTAGCCCCCGGTATGTGGGCCCCTTCGAGATCCTCGAGCGTGTTGGTGCAGTAGCTTACCGATTAGCCCTTCCGCCCAGCTTTCCAGACGTGCACCCCGTATTCCATGTCTCGATGCTCCGCAGATATCTTCATGATCCTTCGCATGCGATTCAGCATCCGGCGATCCAGCTTGAGAGCGATCTTTCCTATGCAGAGCACCCGGTGATGATCTTGGATCGACAAGTGAAGAAATTGAGATCGAAGGAGATTCCATCAGTTAAAGTACTTTGGCGTGGTCAGAACCGTGAAGAGGTCACTTGGGAGACCGAAAGTGAGATGATGAAGACGTATCCCCATCTTTTTGAAGGTAACCTTAGTTAGATTTTTGAAATTCGGGGACGAATTTCTTTAAGGGGGAGAGATTGTAACACCTTAGGATAAGGGTTAGTGAATAATTATAATTAAATAATGATTTTTAATAAAAAGTTTACCAAATTGTGTTTTAAGTATTTTTCCTAATTTAATAAACATTTTTCCAAAATTTTCCTAAGCTTGCACACACATGTGCATGTAAACTAGGGTTTTTAAATTAAGTAAATACAATAATTATTAACCATGGTGGGTTAATTGTAGGATTAATTCTTTTGGGTTATAAGCAAGTTTAATTAATTAGTTAATTAGGGGGTTACTTTAATTTGAATTTTAGGGTTAAGTGTTGACTTGTGAGAGAGAGAGAGAGGGCATCATGGCTCAAGCCATGCTTGCCATTAATGAGGTGAGAGAGAGAGTGAGGGGTGACTTTTGTGTGTGATGATTGAGGTAGCCTCTCATTTCTTTTTGGGTTTTTCTCACACACTCTCATATACTCTCACAACACACCAACACACTCACACACCACCCCCACTTACCTCAGCCGAGCCAGCAGCAGCAGCAAGCAAAGCAACAGCAACAACTGAAGCTTGCAACAGCAGCAGCAAGCACAAACAGCAGCAGCAGAGGCAGTGAGCAGCAGCAGCAGCCCCAGTTCCAAGTGCAGCGACTTCTCTTCTCTTCTCCACCTTCCTGCAGCTCCCTAGGGTCGAGAGTGAGGTATATTTCCTATCTTGCTTCACTAGTTTGCCTAGTTAGTGTAGTTTTGCATCGGTTACTAGAATTTAGTGCGTTTTAGTGCGATATGGGGTGATTAGTGAGAACCTTGTGCTAATGAGGTGAGATTTGGTTTCAGTAGGATGATTGTGGTCTGTTGAGGCCATTGTAACTTAGTCGAACCCCTATTACACTAAAATACCACCAGATTTCATATTTGATGCAAAATGTCGTATTTGGGCAAAAGGTGAGTTTTCTGGAACTGCTATTGACCCGGTGAGTGCAGAGTGAAATTGTGGATACTGTAGCATGGTGGAGAGGAGCTGATACCATAGGTGAAACCCGACCCCCTGACTCCCCACTTTGGCCGCCAAAACCGCCATTCTGGCCGCAAATTGCGGCCATACGGGAAGGGTTTTGGGTGTTTTTGGGTTCTGTAGGTGTATTCCAGTGTGTAGGGTCTTTTGGTATATATATTTTTGTAAGATCAATTCTGTAGGAAAATCTGGGACCAAATACCTGTTTTGCCGTTTTTCTAAACCTTCGCGACACGCGTGATACGTGAGTAGGTTTGGGTTCTGCGTATCGCAGCGCGTCGGGGTAGTTTCGTGGCGCGTGAGTACACGTTTTAGCGTATCGCGCACACGCGCGATTGGTTTGCGACACAGGTTTCTTGTTGGTTTATAATGTCGCGTTTTGTGACTTAAGCTTATGTGTGATTTGTGTATGTGATTCTAGGTTCGCAGGCCAGTGAGACGGACGCTGCGAAGAAGGGCAAGCAGGTGGTTGGATACACCTAGTGCGAGACACGGTGAGTAGATTTCACATCTACGGGGATATCGCCCGCATGGCGTTATGCGTCAGGGCTGATAGGACTTTGTTATTATATAATTCATGCACCCCATAGACTGTCATTGCATATTGCATTCCTTGCTATACATATATACATATTGCTTAGAACTGATAGAACTGCCATGATCATACTATTGTATATTGTTGTAACTCATCTATATTTGATATCTATATCACGGTGGATCATTGCATTGTAGTTCTTTCTCATGTGACATGACTTGATATACACATTGATGCACCTATCACATCGCAGTTACTTGTATTATTGTTCGGATTTCATATGATTTGTGGATTTGGGAACCGTGGCCTTTTCAAATAAGTAACCATTTAAAAACCCGGTTCCCTTGATATGATAATTTGGGGCGTCGCCCCGTGTTTTCTCGGTGCTTGAGGCACGGATTGATATAGGGCTGACCCGGACTGACGGATGCCCGATGGATTGATATAGGGCTGACCCGGACTGACGGATGCCCGATGGGTTGATATAGGGCTGACCCGGACTGACGGATGCCCGATGGGTTGATATAGGGCTGACCCGGACTGACGGATGCCCGATGGATTGATTGAGGGCTGACCCGGACTGACGGATGCCCGATATATATTGAGAGAGGGATGACCCGGACTGACGGATTCCCGGTATATACGTGAGAGAGGGCTGACCCGGATTGATGGAGGCCGATACAGGATGTTTTGCGTGTCGATGCTAGACACGAGTATTTATGATATTTGGGTGCCGATGTTGGGCACTCGGGATTTTCAGGGATATACAGGATATGAGGGCCGATGGAGTACCGGCGTTTGAGATGTTGGGACTTGTGGTGCATACATACTTATTTAGTCCACCTCGATACTTCATGTAGATACTATACCCCCATGCTCAGCATTCATTATCACATCTCACCCTGTAGTATATCACCTGATAGAGGACTGGCATTATTTTATGCATACTGCCACATCGCATTGATATTATCTGCTGGCATTAGTAGAGCCACGCTACATGTGCATGTTTGCGATTACCTTTATATGTTATCTCTATTCACGAGTTGGCAACTCACCCCCGTTGTGCCACAGTGCTTGCAGGTTGCCCTGGGGAGTAGTCACGGCTGGCGGTTACCGCATCTTTTGGCACAGATACCCCCTTTTGAGCTGAGTTAGCCCTTTTGCTGTTTAGGTGGGTTTTGTACGGTATCTGTTATCTTTCTGTTGTACATTGATGTATCTAGTATTCTCCATCTACTTTTCTGTATTGACTTAGAGACAGTTGTGAGGACGATATGTATGATTTTATATTCTGGTGTCGAGCTCGCATGTGAGCCGACTTTGCTTTATGCAGTCTTATCTTTATGATATTGTCCTTGTTTTACTGTGTATTCTTCGCTACGGCGTCGTATATCATATTGTGATGCTTCATTCTTGTCACTTGTTATCTCTGCTACACCTTGTTTTTACCCGACTTTCGGGGCTAATGTTTTAAAAAGGGGAATGTTACCAAAATTATAAAACTTATAACTTTTGAACTTAAAAAGGTTTTCTACAAAATAAATGGAAGTTTTTTTTTTTTTGGACATGTACGATTGTTTTACAAAATGTTTAAAATTCACTCTATATTTATCGGTTTTGATTTCTGGGTTCGGCTTACTTAGCCGCGTTGCGCCTGTAGACGTTGCGTGGTTAGGTGCCGGTCACGAGTCGAATTCTCGGGTCGTGACAACAAAACTCGTAGGATTCAAGAATCGATTTAAGATATATTACATCATCATTCTATTGATCGTCTCGACTCCTCGACGAGCGGAGTATTACTCAAACATCACAACAAGAATTACAACTAGAAATTTAGATTGAATCATGATGCAAGAATTTAAAGAAAACAAGATAAAAGAATATCACATTTTATTTATATCAACAATTTGATTACAGTCGCTCAAGAACTACAAGAGGAAGAACTAAATTGTCGACTTGGATTCGCTCGGCTTCGTGAGTCGCGGATCGGCTTGGACCACTTGCTCTGTTGAAGATCGGCTCAGCTCATAAAAGGTTGCAAGGCTTCTTGCTTGATGGGTACTCGGGATCTTGGCTTTTGATTGGAATTAGGGTTAGGCTTTCACACAAGTCCTCTCACTAGACTTGTGGAAGAAGAAGATGAAGGGGGTAAAATGAAGAAGTATCTAAGTCTTGGATAATGGATCCAAGTATCAAGTATATATATCCTCAACCCTAGGTTTAGGCTTCTATTTATAGACTTCCCAAACCCTAGGTCTAGGTTTGAAATTCCAATTCCCTCAAAAATTTTGTTGAGGAGTTTCTAGAAAGTGTTTTTTAGGAGCTAGCTTAGGTTTTAAGCTAGGATTAATTAAGCTTAGAAACCCTAGTTCGCTGATCTGGCAGAAACCTCTGGAGTCTTCTGGAATTTGTTGTGTCATTCGGAGCTGTAGGCCTTGAGCTAGGAATTATGGTGCAAAGATGGAGTGCTGAGGTGGCAAGTTGACCGCGGAACCGCGGCGCAAGCAGGCTCCATGTAACATCTCAAAAAGATAAAATATTAATTTTGGGAATTTTTATAATTTAATATTATTTTATTGAATATTTTAATATTTTGGTATTATTAAATGCAAATAAATAGGAAAAATTTGAGAAAAATTATAGAAAATTCTAAAATAGGGTAAATTAGAGAATTATGTCATTTCTAAGTTTAATTGATTAGTTATATGCTTAATTAGTGCTAATCGCGATTAAAAATCGTTAATCGGATTTTTGGCAATTTTGTGCAAAACATGCACATATCACTTTTTTACACTTGTGTTACATTTTTATTGCCATGGGTTGTTTTGGGGTTACTATTTATGTGAGAAGGATTTTGAAAGAAAAGAAAAGGAAAAGGGTTTTATATTAAAGAATGAGGTTGGTGAGAAAGAGAGGTATGGGCATCCTTGACTAAACCCTTAGCCATTTCTCCTTTCCTCATTTTCCTCCCTCTTCTCCTTCCTCCTGCTGCTGCCCTAGCTCCTCATTCCCTCCCTCTTCAACTCCTCGAATCACCATGAAAACAAACTCAAAACCCTACCCCCATTTCATTAAAAAGATGCACAAGCTCAAGACCTACATGATGGACCAAGAAAGCATGGATTTTGGCCACTAGGGGCAACTCAAGAAATTTCTTGAGTTGCCAAATGAGGTAATTACTGAACCATTAGCTTAGTTTTAGTATTACTTATACCCCATGTTTAGTTTTTAATCGATATGGTGCGATATTATGGACTTGAGGATAACCAAGTTAGGGTTTGAGGAAATTGGTGTTGTATTATGAAATTGAGCTCAGTTAAGGTTATACCAACACCTTAGTATATGAATTGAAAAAAAAAACCTGAAGCTTAAACCAGAATTCGGATTTTAGAAACCGATATCGGAAAAATTGTGAAATCTGTGTAGTGTTTATGGAATCTGCTATCATACGAGGTATGCTAAAATAAAATTGATTGGACAGCGGTATGTGCAGGCACCCAGAAAGATAACCCCAAGACCCCAGCTCCCACTTCTTCTTCCCGGCCGCCAATTTCTCCCAATTGGCCGCAAATTGCGGCCTGGGACCCACCATTTTGGCTCGTGTTGGTTCTGTAGCTCCTACATGTTCATGTTAGGCCCCTGGTATATATAGATTTGTATAAAGTGACTTAGGGTGAAATCTGGGACATATTTTCTAAGTTGTTGTTTTGGATTCGTATTTCCGTATTCCGTATATTTGATTCTGCAATTGTGGTTTGTGTTTTGCCTCGACTATTTGGCGTTTATACGACGATATAGAGGATTTATTGATGGTTTTGAAGGCGTGCCATAGGTTCTAACCTATAGGCCCCTTATCGTATCGTTTTGGATTTCATGTGCCGTTTTAGGTTTGAGATGGTTTTAATGCGCATATGCGATACCGTGATGTGTAGGTACCTCATGAAGACTTCGGGACTGCAAGAAAGCGCGTGGCGACATCCACATATAAAGACACAAGGTGAGTAGATTATATCTACAGGGGGAAGTCGGGGGATGACGTATAGCACCCCCGCAGTCCGTAGTTGATATACTATATGATAGTTACAGTGTGTCATGGATATTGTGTTAGGTGTTTTATGGATAGTTTAGGCTTAGAAGTAAACTAGTGTAGTTCATAGCCACGAACCCTAGAATAGGTTTACATCCACACGCACACCCTTGCATATTCACTATATTTACACTGCGTTGATGACAATATTGGATGACCTTGGAGATGAGTCAATGATATTTGGCTTGGTGCCGTGAGATCGGTAATTTGATATGATTCGTATTTGGGATACGATATGTGATTCTTGCGGGCTTGGGATGTGTGTTTTACCCCCGCATTCATAATTATATAGATGGTATCGATTTGTACTAGAATTAGATTCAGTATCCCAGATTATGTGTTATGATGATAAGAATACCAGGTACTTGATAAGATAATGTGATATTGACCCGTACCCAGCTATTGGGATGCCGTACGACGATTTACCGTACGAGCTTTATGTTGATGAAAGATCCGCACTCATGACTTGAGGATTGTCATATGGTATACTGTATTGTAAGAGACACTATTGAGGCGGGATCACCGACTATTTTATGTATATATATATATGTTTATATCGACTCAGACTTAGGTGGTGTCCTTACCCCTCCTGATTTACTTGATACTTAGATCTGTAGCCGCACAGTAGATGTTAGACTAGACCCGAGTCATTCTTTTTCAAATGGTATAACCGCATGACATGTACATATGGGTGTAGATTCTTTACTGTTACGTCGATTATTCAATGTCCGCATATTCCTGCTATTCACATTGCTTGCATATGTTAATGATTTATATTCCTTGTGCACATGCCTTTACATAGTTGCATGCTTATATTAGTGTTCTTGTTGCATGTATCATAATTCATGGATTTCGCACTGTGATATGGTTGCATATGATGATTCTAGATTGTTTTACTCCTGCATATATATATCAGTGGTATGGGACGCTGAAATATATATGTGTACCCCTAGAGTATATATATATTAGTGGTATGGGACGCTGATATATATATATATATACGCATACTTAAATATATCATCATGATGATCTATGCAAACTTATATATGCTTTCCGATGTATCGAGAGAGGGCTGACCCGGACTGACAGATGCCCGATGTATCGAGAGAGGGCTGATCCGGACTGACAGATGCCCGATGTATTGAGAGAGGGCTGACCCGGACTGACGGATGCCCGATGTATTGAGAGAGGGCTGACCCGGACTGACGGATGCCCGATGTATTGAGATAGGGCTGACCCGGACTGACGGATGCCCGATGTATTGAGAGAGGGCTGACCCGGACTGACGGATGCCCGATGTATTGAGAGAGGGCTGACCCGGACTGACGGATGCCCGATGTATTGAGAGAGGGCTGACCCGGACTGACGGATGCCCGATGTATTAAGTGAGGGCTGACCCGGACTGACGGATGCCCGATGTGTTGAGAGAGGGCTATATTATATTTCCCCTACCCCACATTTATTGTATATGCATCGCATCACCTATTAGTAGTACCTGATAGAGTACCTTCATGAATGCTGCTTACATGTCGGATACATGATATATGTGTTTCTTTTGATATTGAGATATATAGCTGTGTCAATGCTCGACGTTGAATTTCTGATGATTTCATTCCCGATATCTCCTGTTTTCATTTTACCGCATACATACATCATATTTGTGATATATTGTTACGTGAGGCACTGGTACGAGTGCTTACCACTGCACTTATGTTCAGATGTTACATTGCCACTTTACTATGCTTTAAACTTATTCATTTGAGTTTTATATTATATCTGATCGTTATAACTTAGGTTTATGTCATGCTTCCAATTTCTGCTTGTAGATGTTTTCTATTCACGAGTTGGAAACTCACCCCCGTTGTGCCACAGTTCTTGCAGGTTTTGCCGTACAGGTTCCATAGCGGTATTTCCGGCACATTGCTTCCTTCGCGGGTGATTTGCTTGGTAGGTGGGTTCTTTGCATCAGAACCACCCTTGTATAAGTATTATTCTTTGTATCTAGAAATTCCATCAACCAAAGACTTGTATATTGTTTCTGACTCAGACACTAGTGATGTATTATTTCGACCTTAGAGTCGCGCTTATAGTGTTGCAGTTTTCATGCTTATCTGGGTTTCTTTTAAATTTTGATCCTCGCCATTCGGTGTTGTATAGTGTATTGCTTGTTGGTTATTTATCCTTAAAATGGTTTTAGGTTTCTGGGCTTTTGGCTTACTTGGATCAGATGGAGTCCTATAGACTTCATATGGTTCAAGGGCCAGTCACGTGCTCTTTTGGGTCGTGACAAAGTTGGTATCAGAGCACTAGGTTGACCTTGGTTCGAGTCTAAGTTTGACTATGTGGAGCCTAGGGCGTTATATATATATACGGAACTTAGGCTTGACCTTACGGAACTTAGACTTAGTCGAGGGGGTATTAGACCCGAACTTTCGTCGTATTAGGATGACCCTTGGTTGATGGAATAGGTAACAAAAGTAGAGTGACGTACCGTGGGTATGTTCCGCGGCATACTTACGACACGCCACTCCGCTTAAGGAACCTTAGGATGTACCTATTTTCGATATCAGTGACTCTCTTCATATCCATGATTACACATCCATTTGAGGTCCCCGATTCTATTAGTTTCATGATCATACCTTCATTGATGCTGTTCCCTCTTATGATCATGTATCCACTCTGGATCTGCTGTTCTCTTTCTTGCCATTGATCTGCTCTCTTCGATACTCGATTGAGGTTCCTGTCACCATGTTTGAGCGCAGTTTGGGCTGCTGCTAGGGTTACGGTCAGGGCGAGCTCGTCTGGTACGAGGGCCGACCATTGTGTTTTCTGGTGACATGGGAACGTCTCGAGTTAGTATTGGTGATTGTGACCTCTAGTAGAGGCGAGTGCTTGGTTTTGCACCGGATGATCGGACCATTGTTAGAGCTGCCAGTTGAGAGAGGACTGTTGATGTACAGCACACCTCAGAGATTATGATGTCGCCTACCGTGCAAACAGATGGACCAGCTGTTGCTGAGATTGACAGGATGTCGCTTCCGGAGCTTACGAGCTGGGATTATCGGAGCTTCCAGGCGGATATGAGACAGATGATAGCTTGTCTACCCGATTAGAGAGACGAAGGAGATTCGTCCGATTTATGCGCCGGAGCGGGCCCAGTTGAGTTGAAGTTTTCCAGTGTGGAGAGTCTTACTCAGATCTAGAGCAGACCGTTTCAGAGATGACCGCCAATGTGTCTCCTTTCCTGGAGGATTGAGGCGCTGTTCGGCGTACAGGCGAATGAGCCATTTGTTGCTGCAGATGACGAGATATCGCCCAGACGTTTGGAGCTACTGCAGCATGAGTACATACTTAGAGAGATGATAGTGAGTCGCTAGTCACCTGAGGATGAATGACTAGGACATATGGTTCGTCTGTTTACCGATGCGAGGTCATCAGATAGATTGTTTCCAGCTAGAGACGATTTCACGCAGGTTCGTGGAGAGTCGACAGAGACGATCGAATGTCAGGAGCCCATTTTCCAAGTTTAAAGTATACGGAAAGACATGCAGGTGATTCTATGGACCCTCTAGAAGAATGAAACCCTAACTCGACTTAATGACCGTGTGGAAGCCTTTGAACCTTAGGGTTTGCGGCAGTTCCGCGGCGCCATTAGTGAGGCTTGGGTTTGCCCTTCTACGGCTGGACCACCGACGCTGTGGCATGTACTCGATGCTATTAAACTGTACTCAAGATGTTGATCTCTTGGGGGATTAAAAGGTTCTGACGAGTCGATCGAATGTTCGACATCATTCGGATATCACGTGATGGGATGCTTTGCTTGGGAGACTCCAGATACGAGTATAGCCGTTGGAGCACAGTCCATGCAGCCACGATGAGACGAGTCCGAATTAGTCGACATTGGAGCGGAGTGAATAAAAGAGTTCGCAAGAGATTTCGACGAGATGACGTCCCACTCCGCTGACATCAGAGATGTGATATGCACCCAGAGGCGTTGTATATGGATATATCTTCCAGAAAAAGGCGCGATAAGTATGCAGCCATTCCGGAATAAGAATTTGCTTCCGCGATGGATGATGACTTCCGGGCAATCCGGCAGGAATGAGATTTGAGAGAGAAATCTCGACAGGACCTTTCTGGAATACGATACGAGAAGACCTAGACCCAGGAGTGGTCATATTGCGCACACCCAGCAGGCCAGAGTTCGGCATTGTCGACGAGGTAGTTGACCAGGTTCGGATATAGGAACTTACCCAGATGCGTTGCCAGTTGATCAAGGACGGACGAGTATTGAGTATTCCTCCAATGGTTGGGACGCGTTCCCGAGGACCTGTTCGGCCAGACATATTCGATAGAATGGTGAAGGTACAGAGTACGCGATTTCGAGTCCGTGCGAGAGACTTCGGATTGACCGTGGCCGAGAACAGTGCAGTGCGTAGATAGCATGCCGTGACGTCGAAGTGGACGGAAATACAGACAATCGGACAAGAGGTTCATACGAGACGCTGACGAGCTGTCGTTACTTCCCGTCGAGACCAGAGGTCAAATATGCTTATAGAGGCGTTGGGATGCAACCAGATTCTGAGAAATGTTGGGCTGAGGACACAGATGTCTATTGAACGAAAAGAGATTATGCAAGAGAGCCAGCCTTCGTACAGTTCGGCATAGGCAAGATCGGAAGAGATCTTGAGCAGGATTCCTTCCAGGATACTGCTGCAATGGCAGTTGCAACCAGGATCAGATGTGTCACGGGCATTCAGAGAGCCAGAGGCCGACGCCAGTGACGTGATACTTTATGAGTGGTCGTGAGGATTGACCGAGAGGTGACCAGAGAAGTGCCAGAACGGAATCGTCCCCGTTAGCACACCTGACAGGGCCGATTAGCCGATTGACTGCGAGATAGGTAATCCGCAGAGAAGATAAGGACGCAGAGTCAGAGGACGCCAGACCGTGAGCAAGAGGCAAGTAGATATCTTGCGCTGCTAGCATTGGATGCACCCTTAATGTTTTGAGGTACGATTTTGGTGCACACCAGATGCACTAAATCGGGTTTCCTTGTGCATGTCAGATGCACCTGGTTTTGCTGTCAGGCACACACGTTGCCTATGACAGATGTTGTGTGCACACCCGTGGCACCTGTATGGTACTTAGGTGGATTTTGTTTTCCGTGCGCACCTGACGCATGGGGTATTCTTATATACGCCTTAGGATTGATGTTAGAGGAGCCCCGACAATTTGGATTTTTGCTGAAATGTTTTAGTACTTGGGGGTTTAAATTTAAATTCGGGGACCGAATTTCTTTAAGAGGGGTAGATTGTAACATCTCAAAAAGATAAAATATTAATTTCGGGAATTTTTATAATTCAATATTATTTTATTGAATATTTTAATATTTTGGTATTATTAAATGCAAATAAATAGGAAAAATTTGAGAAAAATTATAGAAAATTCTAAAATAGGGTAAATTAGAGAATTATGTCATTTCTAAGTTTAATTGATTAGTTATATGCTTAATTAGTGCTAATCGCGATTAAAAACCGCTAATCGGATTTTTGGCAATTTTGTGCAAAACATGCACATATCACTTTTTTACACTTGTGTTACATTTTTATTGCCATGGGTTGTTTTGGGGTTACTATTTATGTGAGAAGGATTTTGAAAGAAAAGAAAAGGAAAAGAAAAGGGTTTTATATTAAAGAATGAGGTTGGTGAGAAAGAGAGGTATGGGCATCCTTGACTAAACCCTTAGCCATTTCTCCTTTCCTCATTTTCTTCCCTCTTCTCCTTCCTCCTGCTGCTGCCCTAGCTCCTCATTCCCTCCCTCTTCAACTCCTCGAATCACCATGAAAACAAACTCAAAACCCTACCCCCATTTCATTAAAAAGATGCACAAGCTCAAGACCTACATGATGGACCAAGAAAGCATGGATTTTGGCCACTAGGGGCAACTCAAGAATTTTCTTGAGTTGCCAAATGAGGTAATTACTGAACCATTAGCTTAGTTTTAGTATTACTTATACCCCATGTTTAGTTTTTAATCGATATGGTGCGATATTATGGACTTGAGGATAACCAAGTTAAGGTTTGAGGAAATTGGTGTTGTATTATGAAATTGAGCTCAGTTAAGGTTATACCAACACCTTAGTATATGAATTGAAAACAAAAACCTGAAGCTTAAACCAGAATTCGGATTTTAGAAACCGATATCGGAAAAATTGTGAAATCTGTGTAGTGTTTATGGAATCTGCTATCATACGAGATATGCTAAAATAAAATTGATTGGACAGCGGTATGTGCAGTCACCCAGAAAGATAACCCCAAGACCCCAGCTCCCACTTCTTCTTCCCGGCCGCCAATTTCTCCCAATTGGCCGCAAATTGCGGCCTGGGTCCTACCATTTTGGCTCGTGTTGGTTCTGTAGCTCCTACATGTTCATGTTAGGCCCCTGGTATATATAGATTTGTATAAAGTGACTTAGGGTGAAATCTGGGACATATTTCCTAAGTTGTTGTTTTGGATTCGTGTTTCCGTATTCCGTATATTTGATTCTGCAATTGTGGTTTGTGTTTTTCCTCGACTATTTGGCGTTTATACGACGATATAGAGGATTTATTGATGGTTTTGAAGGCGTGCCATAGGTTCTAACCTATAGTCCCCTTATCGTATCGTTTTGGATTTCATGTGCCGTTTTAGCTTTGAGATGGTTTTAATGAACATATGCGATACCGTGATGTGTAGGTACCTCATGAAGACTTCGGGACTGCAAGAAAGCGCGTGGCGACATCCACATATAAAGACGCAAGGTGAGTAGATTATATCTACAGGGGGAAGTCGGGGGATGACGTATAGCACCCCCGCAGTCCGTAGTTGATATACTATATGATAGTTACAGTGTGTCATGGATATTGTGTTAGGTGTTTTATGGATAGTTTAGGCTTAAACTAGTGTAGTTCATAGCCACGAACCCTAGAATAGGTTTACATCCACACGCACACCCTTGCATATTCACTATATTTACACTGCGTTGATGACAATATTGGATGACCTTGGAGATGAGTCAATGATATTTGGCTTGGTGCCGTGAGATCGGTAATTTGATATGATTCGTATTTGGGATACGATATGTGATTCTTGTGGGCTTGGGATGTGTGTTTTACCCCCGCATTCATAATTATATAGATGGTATCGATTTGTACTAGAATTAGATTCAGTATCCCAGATTATGTGTTATGATGATAAGAATACCAGGTACTTGATAAGATAATGTGATATTGACCCGTACCCAGCTATTGGGATGCCGTACGACGATTTACCGTACGAGCTTTATGTTGATGAAAGATCCGCACTCATGACTTGAGGATTGTCATATGGTATACTGTATTGTAAGCGACACTATTGAGGCGGGATCACCGACTATTTTATGTATATATATATATATGTTTATACCGACTCAGACTTAGGTGGTGTCCTTACCCCTCCTGATTTACTTGATACTTAGATCTGTAGCCGCACAGTAGATGTTAGACTAGACCCGAGTCATTCTTTTTCAAATGGTATAACCGCATGACATGTACATATGGGTGTAGATTCTTTACTGTTACGTCGATTATTCAATGTCCGCATATTCCTGCTATTCACATTGCTTGCATATGTTAATGATTTATGTTCCTTGTGCACATGCCTTTACATAGTTGCAAGCTTATATTAGTGTTCTTGTTGCATGTATCATAATTCATGGATTTCGCACTGTGATATGGTTGCATATGATGATTCTAGATTGTTTTACTCCTGCATATATATATCAGTGGTATGGGACGCTGAAATATATATGTGTACCCCTAGAGTATATATATATTAGTGGTATGGGACGCTGATATATATATATATATATATATATATATATATATATATATATATACGCATACTTAAATATATCATCATGATGATCTATGCAAACTTATATATGCTTTCCGATGTATCGAGAGAGGGCTGACCCGGAGTGACGGATGCCCGATGTATCGAGAGAGGGCTGACCCGGACTGACGGATGCCCGATGTATCGAGAGAGGGCTGACCCGGACTGACGGATGCCCGATGTATCGAGAGAGGGCTGACCCGGACCGACGGATGCCCGATGTATTGAGATAGGGATGACCCGGACTGACGGATGCCCGATGTATTGAGATAGGGCTGACCCGGACTGACGGATGCCCGATGTATTGAGAGAGGGCTGACCCGGACTGACGGATGCCCGATGTATTGAGAGAGGGCTGACCCGGACTGACGGATGCCCGATGTATTGAGAGAGGGCTGACCCGGACTGACGGATGCCCGATGTGTTGAGAGAGGGCTATATTATATCTCCCCTACCCCACATTTATTGTGTATGCATCGCATCACCTATTAGTAGTACCTGATAGAGTACCTTCATGAATGCTGCTTACATGTCGGATACATGATATATGGGTTTCTTTTGATATTGAGATATATAGCTGTGTCAATGCTCGACGTTGAATTTCTGATGATTTCATTCCCGATATCTCCTGTTTTCATTTTACCGCATACATACATCATATTTGTGATATATTGTTACGTGAGGCACTGGTACGAGTACTTAGCACTGCACTTATGTTCAGATGTTACATTGCCACTTTACTATGCTTTAAACTTATTCATTTGAGTTTTATATTATATCTGATCGTTATAACTTAGGTTTATGTCATGCTTCCAATTTCTGCTTGTAGATGTTTTCTATTCACGAGTTGGCAACTCACCCCCGTTGTGCCACAGTTCTTGCAGGTTTTGCCGTACAGGTTCCATAGCGGTATTTCCGGCACATTGCTTCCTTCACGGGTGATTTGCTTGGTAGGTGGGTTCTTTGCATCAGAACCACCCTTGTATATGTATTATTCTTTGTATCTAGAAATTCCATCAACCAAAGACTTGTATATTGTTTCTGACTCAGACACTAGTGATGTATTATTTCGACCTAAGAGTCGCGCTTATAGTGTTGCAGTTTTCATGCTTATCTGGGTTTCTTTTAAATTTTGATCCTCGCCATTCGGCGTTGTATAGTGTATTGCTTGTTGGTTATTTATCCTTAAAATGGTTTTAGGTTTCTGGGCTTTTGGCTTACTTGGATCAGATGGAGTCCTATAGACTTCATATGGTTCAAGGGCCAGTCACGTCCTCTTTTGGGTCGTGACACTCCAGCCGCGGTTCCGCGGCCATGTTGGCTCCTTGGGCCTTGTTACTTTCTGGTGTGGTCTTGTGATGATATTTGGGGCTTCATCTGATATGTTGAATCGTATTTGTCCCTTTAGATTGATACTGAAATCATTGAGTTTGCATCATGTTTGATCGGTACCCTGTAAGAATTTGACTTTTCTTCTGGTTTTCCCTGCACAGATCTCAAAACTAGCGTTGCGCAATATAGGGATGATGTGATGCCATGAAATGCGGTCAATTTCCTGTATAGTATCGGTTTTAGAGTCTAACACATGCAATCTGATATTTTGCGACAGTTTTGCTAATATGTGAAATATGAATACCGTACACTTCTATATGAATGCAAATGATGAGGAAATTGCCGGCTAAAATATGCAATATTTTCGACTAATCAAATTCCCCCAAACTTAATTTCGATCGTCTCGAGCGAACTGTTTTATTAAAAAGAGAAGGAGAAAATAAAGAAAGAGAAAAACTAACTAGCACACTTTCGTAGGCAACACGATTGCACTGAGCATGTGCAACAAGCCTTTAAACCTCTAGGTGTCCCTAGTAGGAGGAGTGTTGTCTCCTGAGGGTTTTCAGTGGATTGCACCCACAAAATCCAATAATAAAAGAAAGATCATGAATATTACATTTAAAGAAAAGAATTGTAAAAGAAAAGCCTTGAAAATTAGGGTTTCCAACTAAGCTAGCTTTTCGGTTGTCATGAGCCCTATCTTAATAGTCATGAAAAGATGTCAGAAATCACGTCCTCCCTCAATAAAACATCGTCTTATTTTTTATTCCTATCTGTTTTCCAAATATCGATCATATAACCCTGCGTGTGTGTAAAGACATCCCTACACCCGGAGAATTCAATTCAAGCTATCATACTCTTGCCCATCAGCCTCAGTACTTTTTAATTAATGAATATTTAGATGAGATTGCTCACACACTTTCATGCGACCGTTAATACTTCTTGAGGTACTAACCGACCGATTACTCCTGTGCTTGCTTGCTTGGTGTATTTTCCTCGTCTTGCACGACCTTAGGCATAGCAGTGACTCCCAGACCAGTTGGCCTTAGGGCACTAGGTGAAGAAGCACCCTCGCTATAAATTTTTTATTGCCCTTGGTGATAACAAAACCAGTGTCCATTTTTCTCACCACTTTATATTTTCTTCATTCATTTTTTTTTATTTCCTTCATACTTTTGGTTTTAAGACAAGAGCATTTCAAGGTATCCTCTACTATCCCAGGCTTTAAGACGTGTGTAAGTGCGAATAGCAGGGTATCAACGTTCAAAATGTTTGGCTTCCAGAATAGAAACTATTTTTCAGACTTATTTTTATCCTCAGATTAGTGACTTCTTTCATCTTACTAACCCTTGGGACAACGGCTCATAACTACTTGTTACTAGTTCGTATAAGAAAACTTCTAATTTTCTTAGTTTTCTTAAATTTTTCTAATCTCATGGATGTAATTGTTCACTATCTAAACTTTCATTATCTTATTTATATACAAAAAAGTGTAAATATTAAAATTATTTTTATACTTGAAAATTTTTAAATTTTTATGGATTTTGAAATTTTTTTCAATTTTTATAGATTTTTAAAAGAAATGTTTTGTGCTTATGCAAATGATATGCAAATGATGTGAAAATAAGCACAAACCTCCCCCAAACTTGTTTTCAACAGTGTCCTCACTGTTGCCAACAGCTATATCTACAAAACCTGTAAATCTGGGAGGAATTATTAGTGGGGGCAAAATATATAAGTGAAGAACTTCCCCCAAACTTACTCTTTTCACTCACCTTCATTCAAAAGATCAATGATATACTGGACATGAAGGTGAGACGGAGAAATTTTAATCCAAATAAACTGGCTCTTGTAAGAACAAGAGCTCCTCCGTGGGGTCAGTGGAAAAATACGGCTTTAATCTATGTCCATTCACTTTGAAAAAGGTGCCGTTTTTAACATTTTCTACTTCTACTGCCCCGTGCGGGTATACAGACCGCACAACAAAAGGTCGAGATCGGAGCTTACCCGCGTGAAGGTGTAATTGTGAATCATAAAGAAGGACTTGTTGACCTTGTGAAAATGTTTTCCTCAAAATGTTTTTATCGTGAAAAACCTTACTCCTATTCTTTGTGATTACAGCGTTATCATAAGCTTCATCGTGGAGTTCGCTTAGCTCATTAAGTTGCAGCTTCCGAAAGTTGCAAGCAAGGTTTAAATCAAAATTTATTTCTTTAATGGCCCACAATGCTTTATGCTCTATCTTGACATGTAAGTGACATGCTTTTCCAAACACTATCCTATATGGAGACATCCCTAGGTCGGTCTTATATGCAGATCGGAATGCCTAAAGAGCATCCGTCAGTTTGGTCGACCAGTCTTTTCTATTTTTAGCAACAGTTTTCTCCAGGATAAGTTTGATTTGTCTGTTTGAGATTTCAGCCTGCCCGCTTGTTTGGGGGTGATAGGGTGTAGAAAGTCGGTGGTTGATCGAGTATTTCCGCATCAGAGTCTCGAAAGACCTGCTGCAGAAATGTGTCCCATTATCGCTAATGATAGCGCGTGGGTGTCCAAACCGCGAGAAGATATTCTCTTTAAAGAACTTAATGACAACTTTCTTGTCATTAGTGCGACATGGAATGGCCTCAACCCACTTTGAGACATAATCAACCGCCAGCAGTATGTACAAATTCCCAAAGGAGTTGCGAAAAGGACCCATAAAATCTATACCCCAAACATCGAATATTTCAACAACCAAGATGGGTTGCTGAGGCATTTCATTCCTCTGAGAGATTCTACCCGTGTACTGACATTGTGTACAGGTTTTGCAATGGTCAAATGCGTCCTTGAATAAGGTCGGCCAATAAAATCCGCATTGCAAAACCTTCTCCGCTGTCTTTCTAGGACCGAAGTGACCCCCACAGGCCTGATCATGACAAAAAGAAAGAACACTCTTGAACTCTTCATTCGGGACACACCGGCGAATGATCTGATCTGGACAATATTTAAACAAATAGGGTTCATCCCAGTAAAAGTGTTTTACTTGGGATAGAAAACGGTATTTGTCCTGTTTTGACCAATCGCTGGGTATCAGTCCCGTGGCATGATAGTTCACAATATCCCTGAACCATGGTTCATTGGATACGCTCAAGAGTTGTTCATCAGGGAATGAATCATTGATCGGCAGGGTCACAGGAGAAGAAAAGATGCGTGAAAGATGGTCAGCTACTACGTTTTCACATCCTTTCTTATCTTTGATAACAAGATCGAATTCTTGTAACAGAAGGATCCAATGTATTAGTCGACCTTTTGCATCTTTCTTCGCCAGAAGATGTTTTAAAGCGGAATGGTCAGTATACACAACTATAGGTGAGCCAATTAAGTAAGGCCTGAATTTTTCTAATGCAAATACAACCGCTAAAAGTTCTTTTTCTGTGGTTGTATAATTGATTTGAGCATCATTCAGGGTCTTACTTGCATAGTAAATCACGTGTGGCATCTTTTCGATGTGTTGTCCTAAGACTGCACCTACTGCAAAGTTGGATGCATCACACATCAGCTCAAAGGGGTAGTCCCAGTTTGGTGATGATAAAACGGGGGCTGAAGTGAGTGAGTGTTTAAGTGAGTCGAAAGCTGTCTCACAGTCCGAGTCAAAATGAAAAGTTGTATCCTTGGCCAGGAGAAGAGTTAAAGGTCTAGCAATTTTGCTAAAGTCCTTAATGAATCTCCTATAAAAGCCCGCATGGCCAAGGAAAGAGCGAATATCTTTGACGCTTTTGGGATGAGGGAGGTTTTGAATGACATCTATCTTAGCTCTGTCAACCTCAATGCCTTTCTGTGAAATGACATGTCCAAGAACAATTCCTTCTTGGACAATAAAATGGCATTTTTCCCAGTTCAAAGTCAAGTTTTCTCTTTGCAACGAGTAAGAACAGTGTCAAGATTCGCTAGGCAATCAGAAAAAGAGTCTCCAAAAATCGAGAAATCGTCCATAAAGATCTCCAGAAAATTCTCTACCATATTAGAGAATATCCCCAGCATACACCGCTGAAAGGTAGCGGGAGCATTGCATAACCCGAAGGGCATGCGACTGTAAGCAAAGGTACCAAAAGGACAAATAAAAGTGGTTTTATCTTGATCCTTTTTGGCGATGGGGAACTGATTATAGCCTGAGTATCCGTCCATAAAACAATAATACTCTCGTCCCGCTAAGCGTTCCAGCATCTGATCAATGAATGGTAGAGGAAAGTGGTCTTTCCTCGTGGCTGCGTTGAGTTTTCTATAATCGATACATACACGCCACCCAGTTTGGGCGCGTGTCTGAATCAACTCATTCGCCTCATTGGTTATAACAGTGATGCCGGATTTCTTAGGAACGACATGTATAGGACTCACCCATTGGCTATCGGAGATGGGATATATAATACCATTATCTAAGCATTTGACGATCTCTTTCATGACCGCTTCCTTCATGACGGGATTCAACCGTCTCTGTGGTTCTCGGGTTGGTCTGGCATCATCCATCACATGTATAGGATGTTCAACTATCAAGGTACTAATCCCTTTGATGTCGGCCATACTCCAACCAAACGCCTCTTTGTTAGATCTCAAAACCGATAAAAGTGCATTCTCTTGCTCTAATGCTAGAGAAGCAGAAATTATAACCGGTAAAGACTCCTTCTCACCTAAATAAGCATATTTTAGATGAGACGGTAAAATTTTGAGATTTAATTCGGGCGGAGAAATGATAGAAGGAGGGATCATTGAGTGATTTTTGGATTTACAAAGAAACTCAGAGCCTGTGAAAGATACAGACTCGGGTGGAGAAAAGTCAGAAGTGCAGGACTCAAGTGTAGGTAAAGTGTCCTCACTAAGATCTTATGTAAAGTCAAACAGAGATGTGGTAATGTCATCGAGATCAGTAAAGCAAAGTTCCTCAGCTCCACAACTATCGGGAGCGATCTCATGGACAGAGCACACATCTAAAATATGAGCAGAGGGTTCTGATGGCTGACTTCCAACTTTGTAGATGTTTAGTTCAATGGTTATATTTCCAAATGATAAGTTCATTGAACCGTTTCTACAGTTTATAACAGCGTTGGAAGTGGCAAGGAAAGGACGACCCAGAATCGCCGGAATTTGGCCCCGGGGGTTTGCTACAGGATGTGTGTCGAGCACAATGAAGTCTACAGGAAAAACAAATTCCCCGACCTTTATCAACACATCCTCTAATTCACCCCTTGGTTTGGTGATAGATCGGTCTGCCATCTGGAGAGTGCAGTGAGCAGGTTTCAGCTCTCCAATCCCGAGTTACTCATAGACAGAATAAGGGAGTAGGTTAACACTTGCACCAAGGTCTAAAAGAGCACGATTTATGTTTTTACCCCCAATAGAAATCGATATTGTAGGACATCCTGGGTCCTTTCGTTTCTTTGGTAGTTGGGGAATAAAAGCAGTGCTGATATTATTAGCCATAAAGACCTTCTTTGGCACTTGAGTCTTCCTCTTCCTAGTGCACAAGTCCTTAAGAATTTTTGCATATGCAGGGACTTGTTGAATTGCATTTAGAAGAGGGATATTGTTGTTAACCTGTTTGAACATTTCTATAATTTTCTCCATATGAGGACTCGTTCTATTACCCCTTAACCGATTCGGGTAAGGAGCTTTCGCAATAAGCGCTGGGTCCATCATAGGAGAAGGAAGAGGGGGTAGACGAGGTCCCAAAAGAGGTGTGGGAACCGTCTGTGGAGAACTATAAGGGTTGGGAGAAGGTGTCGAGCCTAATGGGAAATGGAGAATAGGCTCGCGAGAAGGTAGTATGGTAGAAGAAGAAGGATCAGAAGGAGAAGTGTGTGTGTGTGGAAAGGTCTCAGCCGGGGTGTTGACATGATTTTCAGTATCATCAATACCTTCCCCGACATGATTGTTCAGCACTCTTCCCGATCTCAACGTTGTGATGGCATTTACATTGTAATGCCCAGGATTTTGTAGGGGTTGAGAGGGAAGTTTCCCTTTTTCTCTCGCACTCATTTCGGCTTTTAGGTATGCGATTTCAGCTTCCATCGATCTGATACTCTCAGCTTGAGACGCTGAGTTTTTCTTTATCTCACTGACGGAAGATCAAACCTCAGTCGAAACCTCTATGAAATTTGATAAAAGTGATTTCATGGTTTGAGTGAATTAAGAGAACTCGTCAGAACAGGGCGACTGCATAGGATTAGACTGTGCAAAATTGTTGCCCTGGTTTTGGAAATTTTGTGACTGATAGGGGTGCTGAGTGAGTTGAAGGGGTTGTTGTTGTGGTGGAGGAAGAGCCCTTTGAAAATTATTCGTGTTTGGAACCATGTTATGAGATTGGTTTTGGTTCCAAGCGAAATTCGGGTGATTCCTCCAACCCTGATTGTACGTGGAAGAATATGGATCGTTTTGGGGTCTTTGAAATGCGGCATTAGAATGCTCGTGACCTTGAAACGCAGAGTTTAATGGACATTCTTCCGTTAAATGAGACGGATCAGAACAACACCCACAAACAGTTTTGGGGAGCGACATTGGGTTTAGGGAGGCTGCAGAAAATTTGTGTTCCATAGCGTCGAGCTTCTTTTGCATTGCTGCCATCTCAGCTCGAACACCTATGGACACATCTATTTGGTGTACACCACCCCTATTCAATGGCTGGGTTCCACTCTCCCAGTGTAGTGATTTTTCAGCGAACTCTTCTAAATACTTCCAAGCTTCCCCATTATCCTTGGTCATAAAAGTACCTTGACACATGTTTTCAAGGCTCTGTTTAGTGCTTTGGTTAATGCCCTTATAAATGATTCGGCAAAGCTCCCATCTCGGGATGCCGTGATGAGGACACTGAACCAATAGATCCTTGAAACGTTCAAAGCATTTAGAGAACGGTACAGTAGGGAGCTGGGCAAATTGATTCAGTTCGCTACGAATTCGAGCTATCTTTTGTATTGGGTAAAATTTCTTAAGGAATGCAGCGACGAATTCTTCCCAATTCATAATAGAGTGTGCGGTAGTGTTATATAGCCACTTCTCGGCTATATCGCACAATGTAAATGGAAGAAGTCATAGACGCATCGTATCCACTGAAAGTTGTGACGTACCCATCATTGCGCATACGTTTTCAAATTTGGTAATGAAAACGTAAGCGTCCTCAGTCTCGAGTCCGTGGAATTTGGGTAAAAGATTGATATACTGGGGTTTAATCTCAAAGTTATCCCCATTGGCTGGTGGTGTGGACAAGCAGGTCGAAAGAGGACCTCGAAGTGGATAGCACCTCTCCTGGAGAGAGATGCGGGGTGGATTCTGCGCACCAACGGACGGTGGCGGATTAGGGTTAAAGAAGTTTGATGGAGTCGGATCCATCGGTGTGGGTGTGGTAGTGGGTAAAGAAGAAGTAAATGGAGAAATATCGACTTCGGAGTCGATAAAAGGTACGCGGACTAAACGGGCACTAGAATCCCGTGTCTAGCCTATCTTGTACTAAAAAGGGTTAGTACAAGTGGCAGCGTTGACTTATAATTAGGGGTAAATGAATGAATGCGGTGTTTGCTTTGAAAAAGGGACGGATTTTTTGAAAAAATGATGTGACACAACAAATGCAGCACACAAACCCTAGAATCTAGTGGTCACCTAGGTCCGGCTCTAGACCGCTCCTAACTGCCAAAAGACAAGTCGCAGGATAGAATCCTCCACTGCCTCTTTGTTCCCCTGTGGCCAGGTAAGTGCCAGGTAAGTGGAAAGGTACTCCACTACGTAAGTAGTGGGCCTAATTAATAACCACTAGCCTTCGACACACTTTCCTAGGCACCACAAGAAAACGCGGATAAGCAATGAATTACCCACGGCCTTCTCTTGTCCTAATTGAGCGTGACAGTCCTTAGACTCATCTCTAGATTTCTTTTAGTTAATGTGGGTCAATGCGGATGCAAGTTTTATGGTTTTCGGGGCCTAGGAAGGGTAATGAAATCCCCACCTAATTTGGATTTGGCCGTGCCCCTTAATATCCGTATTTATAATGCAAACAACCAAGAAACAAAAATCACGCACAAATTTAATTTTGCAATTTGCGAGCTGCGATTATTTGCAAAGAATCCTGCAAAAAATTATTAGTTGGAGCTAAAAAGAGGAGAGAGGAGAAGGTAAGAAGTCACCTGAGAGAAAAATTGCACAGAGATCCCTCCAAACTGCCGCGTTTCCGCCGCAATTGGGCCTTTATGCCGCGCTTCCGCGGTTGAAGTGTGAGAACACTGCACCAAAATTTTTCAGGGAGCTTCTGTAGACTCCCTCGGCTCTCTGATATATTCCAAAAATTTTTCCAAATTTCCAGCAAGCTCCGGATCTCCTTGCAATGAAACACAACAAATTGTTTAGGGTTTGCATGAATTTTGATCTCAAAATAACAATGGAATAAATCTTTCAAATCAAACTTTAATATGAAACGAATTAGCGCGTAATCCCCGGCAACGGCGCCATTTTGATTGAGAAGAATTCCGATTGTGTAAATGTAAAAAGTATCAATTCAAATAGTCCCCGATTTCGGCACCATTTGATTGTTCGTAAAATTTGAAACTGAGTAAGTAAATCAACTCAAATGATTCCCGATAACGGTTTCATTTGATCGATAAGAGTCTCTTTGTGTCGGTAATTAGAAAATTGAATAAAGTTCACAATCAAAGAATTATATTTGACCGCAATCAATTACGGTGTCAGTTGTAGATCGTAAGCGAATGCGGATCGTCCACAGGGATTGTGCGATTCGTTTTTATATTTAATTTGTTTGAATTGAAAAGTTAATCGAACAGAAAACAAATCATGATTCAAGATTTTATCAAATGTTCAAGTGTCACAATTGTAATCAAGAATCAAGAAAATGATAAACAATCGAGAATCAGGGTTTCGATGATATTTCCAACCAAATGTCAAGAATCTAAATGAGGCTCGTAGGAATCGATCGGATCTATAGACGTGATGTAATCTTAAGATTTCATGTTCTTGTCCTTCGAAGGATTGATACTAGATCGATGATGATCGACGAGAGTTAGGGCTTTCTTGATGAAACTAGGGTTTCATCGTTTAACCCTTGTTCTTTCGTAGATATCATTCACATTCTAGCCTCTAGCAATTTCAAGAAACGATCGTAACTCCCCAATCTCAAATGATATCAATCAAGAAAGCATCGCAACGAATTGGGTCGTCGATGCTTGAACTTGCTAGGGTTTACAAAACTCGTAGGATTCAAGAATCGATTTAAGATATATTACATCATCATTCTATTGATCGTCTCGACTCCTCGACGAGCGGAGTATTACTCAAACATCACAACAAGAATTACAACTAAAAATTTAGATTGAATCATGATGCAAGAATTTAAAGAAAACAAGATAAAAGAATATCACCTTTTATTTATATCAACAATTTGATTACAGTCGCTCAAGAACTACAAGAGGAAGAACTAAATTGTCGACTTGGCTTCGCTCGGCTTCATGAGTCGCGGATCGGTTTGGACCACTTGCTCTGTTGAAGATCGGCTCGGCTCATAAAAGGTTGCAAGGCTTCTTGCTTGATGGGTACTCGGGATCTTGGCTTTTGATTGGAATTAGGGTTAGGGTTTCACACAAGTCCTCTCACTAGACTTGTGGAAGAAGAAGATGAAGGGGGTAAAATGAAGAAGTATCTAAGTCTTGGATAATGGATCCAAGTATCAAGTATATATATCCTCAACCCTAGGTTTAGGCTTCTATTTATAGACTTCCCAAACCCTAGGTCTAGGTTTGAAATTCCAATTCCCTCCAAAAGTTTGTTGGGGGGTTTCTAGAAAGAGTTTGTTAGGAGCTAGCTTAGGTTTTAAGCTAGGATTAATTAAGCTTAGAAACCCTAGTTTGCTGATCTGGCAGAAACCTCTGGAGTCTTCTGGAATTTGTTGTGTCATTCTGAGCTGTAGGCCTTGAGCTAGGAATTATGGTGCAAAGATGGAGTGCTGAGGTGGCAAGTTGACCGCGGAACCGCGGCGCAAGCAGGCTCCGGCCGCGGTTCCGCGGCCATGTTGGCTCCTTGGGCTTTGGTCTTTCTGGTGTGGTCTTGTGATGATATTTGGGGCTTCATCTGATATGTTGAATCGTATTTGTCCCTTTGGATTGATACCAGAACTGAAATCATTGAGTTGGCATCAAGTTTGATCGGTACCCTGTAAGAATTTGACTTTTCTTCTGGTTTTCCCTGCACAGATCTCAAAACAAGTGTTGCGCAATATAGGGATGATGTGATGCCATGAAATGCGGTCAATTTCCTGTATAGTGTCGGTTTTAGAGTCTAACACATGCAATCTGATATTTTGCGACAATTTTGCTCATATGTGAAATATGAATACCGTACACTTCAATATGAATGCAAATGAAGAGGAAATTGCCGGCTAAAATATTCAATATTTTCGACTAATCATATATCCCAAGCTTCCAAAATGTAATATACAATCCAGTACTATACAATAATGGCCTCTAGGGAATATATCACTAACAATCTCCCACTTTCACTTAGGCCATGTATTGGCATATCACAGACCTGTCATCTCGAATAGCCTCTCGAACTGTGTCTGAGAGATGGCCTTTGTGAATGGATCGGCAGTGTTGTTCTCCGTCTTTACTCTCCACATCTCGATCTCCCGGCGATCAACGTGTTGGAGATAGTGCCCTCAGGTCAATTATTGGATCACAGGCACGTGATTGCAATGATTGAAGGAGGACCTATCCCGGTAGGACAGTCTTACTCAAGATGATAGTATGCTATCTGGTTTATCTTTATCATCGTGTACTGCTTTAGGTGACCTGACATGTTGCTTTTACACGTTGATAGAGCCCCTAGGATTCTTGCTTGGCCACCAGCAGTATGATGGCGATCATATACGTGAGAGCTGGCGGTCTGTAAGCACATCCTTAAAAGGTCCCTAGTCGTAGGAGTTTCGAGACAGGGCATCGATACTCCATTAGTAGACTAGTGTATACAGTCGAGACCCCGACGAGGGGCGGTGGCCGGTCTCACAAGCCACTGGTGTCAGTTGGTTCACCTAAGATGTATACAGATGCTCATTGGGTTATGAGTACACCGGACAGGACTCGCCGGGAACCTGCTAGTAGGTCTTATACCAGACGTCAGATAGCAGTTCCCTGGTGACATGTGTACAGGTTAGTTCATCGACCTGAGATCGTCATTTGTCTCGTGTGAGTTCCCACTGTGCTTTGATTACTACCCTACCACGGCTCAAAGGAGTCGTGCAAACAGGTTTTAGTTGGGTACAGTCCCGAGCCACATGGAGGCAGTGAGCGGATCTGCAGGGGTTCGTCTCTCCCGGTATTGGGGGTGAGGTCGCGCTGTGTCTAGGAGAGCCATTACACAAAGCCCTCGGCCGAGGCAGGAGATTTACTGGTAGGTATTCCAGCAGTATCTCAGGGTGTTCTGGGCTACGCTCCGACACGACTTGTACCGCTTTTGGGGGTCTGACTTTTACCAACCCCTTAGGCCCGCCATGCGATACTCATAGACGAACGGACCGGACTGTACGGATATTGTCACTGACAGGCTCAGTAGGGTGTCAGGATGAGTTCGCTCATCGACGTCCCTTTTGGTCAATAGCTGGTGGCCCGTCACGTATTGGCTTATACCTCTGACGTGCTAGTGGTTAAATCCACAGCCATAGTATTGACGAGTCTTTAGAGTCCACCACACATTCAGTTACTCATGTTTCGGGCGAAATGCTGTAGAGACCGTATGGAGATATGGCAGGGTCCGATCAGATACGTGCGGTATTACACGGATCAGGATCGGACGGTTTGTACTTGTGGCCGTATGGATATATGGCAGGGTTCGATCAGATACGTGCGGTATTGCACGGATCAGGATCGGACGGATATTACTAGCCGGCTTTGGTTTAAGCCGGATCCTAGTACAGTACAGTGTAGACTTTGTCTCATTGCATTTGTATCCGGTCGGTATACAGATGCGGGTGTGTATGCACAGTATCGGGGTTTTCCTGTAATTTATTACGGGACCAGTTTTCTGGAGTTGCCAGTTTGCATTCCGTTCCGGCCGGTTTTCCTTTGTTCTTTCCCGGCCGGACTTTTCCGATGGAGGGGGTAATTTGCAGTTTTGCAAATTACACTTTGTGGAGGGTTTTCATGCAAATGGTTTGATTATGAAAGCATCTTATTTATTCCTTTCTTTTCTATCATCATTTCTTGTAAAAGGTGATTAGGATTGATTTGTGTTTGATGTGAGATTGTGATGATGGTGTTTGGATATGGTCACCTTTCTCTTTCTCCTACACTCACCTCCCTCTTGCTTATGTATTTTCTTTCCTCCACCATTTTCTAAGAGGATAAGTTTTTCATTTGAAAAGAGAGAAGAAGATGAGAGGATCATTTTTGAAGAGGGAAAATTTGTTCATCTCATTTCATGCTAGAAAAATGCAAGCACCATTTTTCTTATCTTGATTCCTCCATCATCTACAAATGGCAACAAACCCCAAATGAGACATAGGTTCTACACTACACATTCTACAGCAAATCTTGGACGCGTCGACTCGCCAGCTTCGCGCCCGAGTTGCCTCGCTATTGAGGTGGGAGCCCGTAAAAGATGCAGGCGACGTGGTGCCCTTCCGGCGAGGAGGCGACGACATGGAGACAGGACTTTCCGCGGGAGATCGGGACGATGAAGAGAAGACCGGAGGACTCGGATCACTTGGTATACTTCTCTTCCCATCTCTTGTTTGCTAGCATTAGGTTAATGGTTACGATCCGGGTTAATTGTCCGCGGTAGCGCCAGTTAAAAAGTTAAGAAAATTTTGATTCCGCATTTTGGCCTCGGTAAGACGGCCGGGGCGCTGCCGGGGCGCAACATGGTATCAGAGCCACGCCATTAACCTTGTCTAGCTTGTTCTAATGCGTTTTACTTATCCGATCGACCAAAATTCCAAAAACCGCGTTTTTGCATGCATCAGTTTTCTGTCGATTTTTTCCGGGCTCTAAAAATTTTTCAGGTTGCAGAAAACTAATATACAGGACATTCTAAGAGTTCTCTAAAAATTTGGGATCGTGAACTGTTCACAACGCCGCGGAAGCGCGGCCAAAGCCATGCCTGGGCCGCGGTTCCGCCGCGACTTGGACTGTTCAGTCCCCCAAAATTTTGCAGAATGCTTAAGTGTTGAAAATAGGGGTTTTGGAATATTATTTTTGGGCCCAGAATTTCTTGATGTGCTGCAGTAGTACTTGGGGGCCCACTTGATAAAATTTAATCGATCGGATATTTTAAACACATTATTTCACAGTATTTACATTATATCTGCGACCGTGAATGTCACTTGATCGGTAAATCCTGTCTAACTGCTATAGCCCGGTTAGACGGATTTGCGAACGTGATTTTCACGTTGATGTTCTATGTTTATGCTGTGTTGTTGCGGATCGGTCGTGGGGGATAGCCTGGATGCAATGCTAGTACAGTTTTGTTGTATTATGTACATTTGATATTGCGGGGCGAGGTACGACATGTGGACTGCCGTCACTGCCTGATTGTATTATTCTTTTGGGGCACGACCTGGTTGCGGCCGATGTACCCGTTGTATGTATATTTTACTTTCTGTACTAGGATTACCCCGCGGAGGGGTGCACGGATAGCCGGGTTCTAGAGGGCAACGGGCCCGCATCTCATGGCATTGAGACGGAGGGGGCTTCACTCTAGGATTGGCGGGCTATTCTCCGCACTCGTAGGGGGTACAGGTTGACCCAGGAGGGGTGCCCAAGTTACCGGATTCCATGAAGTGCTGGGTGGTCCATTCACGGTGCTGAAGGGGGCTGCCTCGCTTCAGGTTTTGGCGGGTGACTTGCCGCGCCCGTAGGGGTCTAGGATTTCATTGCACAGGCTATCCACACGACCAAGGGAACGTCGGGTTTCAGCAGCGGCTCTGTGAAACCCGGGGATCCCAGATATCTGTATTGTTCTGTGATGCTGTACATTTCTGTGATGTTGCATTTTATCACGCCTTGAGCGAATATAATATATTGGTATATATATTAGTAGATGTTGTATATGTTTTACATCCGCGCTAGTCCAGTCCCCGCTCTGTCGTTAGTTAGCTAACCTAACGGGTAATGACGAGACCCAGTGGTGAATGCGGATGGCATATACGTACATCAGTATATTTTCGTTCTTTGTGGTGTGATCATTTGATGGGACTGCGTTGATTCGTATCAATGCAAGATAAACAAACCTATTCTGATGTTGTTGGAACACTTTTTCAAAAAGCTGTTATTGCAAGGACGTTCACTTTTGTTTTGCATCGTGGTATTAATTTGGAATATCCTGCTCCTCAGTCGATGAGGCAAGGGCCGGGATCCCTTCACCGGGAGTGACCCCTTGGACAGAAGTTTGCGTCAGGGCAATAACTTCACTATAGTCGATTACTTTTGCTTTGTATCGTGGTATTCTGTTGGAATATCCTGCACCTCATTCTACGGGGAAAGAGCCGAGATCCCTTCACCGGGAGTGACCTCTTTAGTAAAGGTTTTCGTCACTATATTTTTATAAAAAGTTATCCGGTTCCTTCAACGATATCAAGTTCATTACGTTAAAGGTTTTTCGCCAAAAACCAGTCGTAGCCCTCCGTCATTTCAGATTAGTATTGCTTAGTATTCGCGCTACGTTTGTCGTTGCTATTCGCCGAGGCGTAGTGTGCGGTAGCTTTGTTGTGCTATTCTGTCGCATGGATATGTGGATTGGTTAGGACAATCGTACGACTTTGTTGATTATTCGTCAAGGGTCGTGCGGGTGGGTTTAACGCAATCAAGATAATGACGGGTTGAACTTGACTAGGACCTTTTGATTTGTTGATTATTCGTCAAGGTCACTTGGGTCCTAGGGGTAAAAATCACATCGGGAGTTTCAAAAGAACTGAAACTTGCCAGGCATGCGCATACCTTCTGGAGTGTGGTGACTTGAGTGGATTCCGTCAAGTTATCATGCGATGATAGTTGGATCCCGATTCCCACTGATGAGTTGGTTTACTCCTCGGGTGATCCCGGCTAATTCTTCTTTCAGGTTTGGAGAAGAATTTGACGTTACAGTGGGAGGTTTCCTGATTAGATAAAGTGATAACCATTCTGATCAAGGTTAGAGTGCACGCTGAGTGTTTCTTTTCTCTCTCTCTTTGGCAGCGACCATTGACCAGACCCTAGACTATGACTCAGTGACCGAGTTGACCGACCCTTCTTAACACTGGCTTTTGGATTGTCAGAGTCGCTAACCTCATTGCCACTCCTACTTTTACCCTTTTCTCCAGGACACCCCGTATTACTACGAACGTCCACTTCCATTGGACAAAACCATCGTATGGTTATATACGAACTCGAAGGACTTCGAGGATGGTTTCTGGTTCTGGAGAAAACGGATAGGACTATTCAGTTGTCTTTTCCCTTTTACCTTCTCTCAGGTTGCGAGTACTCCTTGGTTTAGGAGATAGTACACCTATTACGCAAATTGGACAGTCTTCTTCCAAACCTTAGGCTGGTGCCGAATGGTGGGGAATGAAGAAAACCAATTAGCATAACGATGGTGTGCAGAAGGTATTAAGTTAAGACAAAGCAAGGGATTAGTAGGAGGGCAAAGTAAATTGAGACTGATATTCACGACCAAACCAAGTATTTCTTCGCCAATCCTAAATCACCTTTGTATTTCTCCAGGACACTCCGTATCACTACGAAGATCCACAGTTTATTGGATACTCCATCGTATGGTTATATACGAACTCGAAAGGAACTTGTTCCAGTTCGGGGATGGATTCTGGTTCAGGAGAAATAGGAATAAAGTACATTCAGGTGTCTTTTATCTTCACCTTCTCTCGCATTGCGAGTGTTCCTAGGATTGGGACAGTACACCCATTATACTTATTGGATAGTCTTCTTCCAAACCATAGGCTGGTGCCGAACGGTAGGGAAGGAAGAAAACCATTTGGCCTAAAGGGGTGTACAGAAGGTAATGACTAAAGACATATAAAGGGATTTGGAGAAGTGGCAAAGAATTATACGGTTACAGTTGTGAATCTGGTTAATGGAAGAGGCATTACTAGGAATACCAGGATACCCCAACGAAACATTTCAATGTTTCAGTTTCACTATGTACTGTTAATGGAAAACTGATTTCCCGATTAGACACTTACTCCAGGGTATGTATTTACCAGGTATGATTCTCACATCTGTATGGTTTTACAGATGATGAGTGGGAGTAAGTTATTGGGAATTGGGTGATTATCCTTATCATATCGGGATTCGTTGTAATCGGTGATATTTGAGGAAGTCACCTGGGTTGTTTGCCGGACGGCAAATATTTGGTTTTGAATATCCGTTGTTATGCACAAATTTCAAATTGATATATCTGTACGTCTATTTTTATAGAGTGAGATATACCTTTTTGCAATTATGTCTACGACATTTACCTATATCAGTGGATGGTTAGGTAAGGAGCATTAAACAGCGGTGTAATTCTTCTTAACCATAAGTACAGTTTTCAACCTACGACACACAGTGAATGAGTTATCAGACTCAAGGGACTTATACAGAGTATTGTATGTTGTCCAGGGTCCATCAGGACAGAGGGGTTGGTCCTCGTACTATATTCGGTTTACTTATGACTTCTCTAGTTTTTAGACAAGTGTTTCATGGAAACACAGGGTCCGAATTTTGAGAAGTTATAGGTATTTGAATAAAGTAGAGAACCAGGAATTGCAAGTATCGGGATTCTTCAAAATGATCGAAGATGTAGATACTTGTGTATGGTATTCAGTTGATAGTAACGGTTAAGAGAACTTGCTTCTCTTTCAGGTTACTCATAATTGGAAGCATTCCTAAGTTGAGTAACGCTGATCGGCCTCCTTCCATTTAGTTGACATGCACTGGAGACAGCTGCATGATTTGAATCTGGTTCAATTAAATCAGTGCCTATGTTTCTCTATTGGATATAGAACAGTTCATATCTTAACGTTGTTAAGGTACGGGGAGTTATCCGGCTTATGATTAAAACCAGACACTGGACAACTCAAGGCACGTTTTTGTAATGGCTGTTTGTGGGTTGACCCAGGCTATGACAAGGGTTGACTTTCTACCATCTGGAAGATCAATAGTGATATTGTTCTTGACTCGCCACAGTTTTAAATAAAAAATGGATTTTTCAGAAAACAGTAGTGGGAGTATGGTAGAACTGGAAGTGATTCCAGAACCACAAACGATTACTGAAGATTTCACAGGAACCTAAAGATTCAATCTGGTTTGACATTCCATTGGCCACTCCGCAGATATGATGGGTAACCTCAGGCACTCGAGAGGTACTTCGGTATGCTCAAGGACGGTGGCAGGGAGGTTCTTGTTTACCCAGACTTACCATTGTTGTTGTTCCAGACTGTGAGACCCGGCAGGAGGATGAGTATAGCGTCGTTCTAAACTAGCTTTAGAAGTGCACGTCTATATGACTCTGGCAGAGGGTTGTCGTAGTCAGTGGGAGCAGCGGAAGCATTGGTGGTCATCAGGCTTATGTCCATTTATAGACTAAAGCAGTTACAGCGGAGATAGATCATCTATTTCTGACCTGACAGCCATAGGTTTGACTTCATCAGAATAGGGGATGGATCTGTTGAGAAGGTAGTAGAGTATGATGTCCTGGTATTTGGATGACATACACAGAATAGGAAAAGATACTCCTATACTACGATCGGTTATACTTTGGTCGTCACACAGTGGTTTCTCCACATAGGACTTGGATATTATATCGTACATTCTGGTTACTAGATCTATGGTTTTAGATCTAGATTTGGGTGGTTTCCCAATCTGGGTACCTTGACAGCATTCTATGAGTATTTAGAATGGACGACTCCTGGCACGGTAGTGTACCTGCAGGTGATGGAGTCACCCTCTCTAAAGGTGTCTTACAGACTAAAGGGGAGAGGGATACGCATGATTGACAGATCACTTGCTTAGGCAATTGAGTCAATCATGAGATGTCAAGTACCACACCAGATGTTGTTCTTGCAGTAGATGCAATAAGTTGATATTGATCCAATCCTGGAGAAACAGTCGGAAGCAGTTTTAGAACATAAGTTGATGTTCTAGAGATATGATAATGGCAGCCTCCTTTAGGAGACGGTTATCATTCCAGGCTTCCAAGGTGACCTGGATGGCAGAGTGGCTGTCAGAGTTATAGTTTTCCTTCTGACGAGGGGCAGTATATTGGACATGTGGTCCAGGTGGATACTGAAGGAATGCATGGCGCAGGATACTGATTAAGTTCAGTTGACGATACAGTCTAAGAAGTTTGGATTTGGAGTTCATTTATGAGCTAGGTCCCATCAGATATCCAGACGTTCCAAGACAGGTATTGCTCATTTCGGGAGATGGCTTTCTCCGCGAACTTGAGATATAGAGAGACATAGAAAGAAACTTCACAGCGGATCCACTCACTGAGGCTATTCATCGAACGCAATAGTTTCGCAAACGAGTTTTGTGAGACTGACTTGTAGAGGAGTTGGGTGTTCGGTATCACACGGGCTATGAGTATGCGACATCGCAATAATTAGCCTTGAGTGCAAGTAGGAGATTGTTGGAGATAGTGCCCTCATAGTCAATTATTGGATCACAGGCACGTGATTGCAATGATTGAGGGAGGACCTATCCCGGTAGGACAGTCTTACTCAAGATGATAGTATGCTATCTGGTTTATCTTTATCATCGTGTACTGCTTTAGGTGACCTGACATGTCGCTATTACATGTTGATAGAGCCCCTAGGATTCTTGCTTGGCCACCAGCAGTTTGATGGCGATCATATACGTGAGAGCTGGCGGTCTGTAAGCACATCCTTAAAAGGTCCCTAGTCGTAGGAGTTTCGAGACAGGGCATCGATACTCCATTAGTAGACTAGTGTATACAGTCGAGACCCCGACGAGGGGTGGTGGCCGGTCTCACAAGCCACTGGTGTCAGTTGGTTCACCTAAGATGTATACAGGTGCTCATTGGGTTATGAGTACACCGGACATGACTCGCCGGGAACCTGCTAGTTGGTCTTATACCAGACGTCAGATAGCAGTTCCCTGGTGACATGTGTACAGGTTAGTTCATCGACCTGAGATCGTCATTTGTCTCGTGTGAGTTCCCACTGTGCTTTGATTACTACCCTACCACGGCTCAAAGGAGTCATGCAAATAGGTTTTAGTCGGGTACAGTCCCGAGCCACATGGAGGCAGTGAGCGGATATGCAGGGGTTCGTCTCTCCCGGTATTGGGGGTGAGGTCGCGCTGTGTCTAGGAGAGCCATTACACAAAGCCCTCGGCCGAGGCAGGAGATTTACTGGTAGGTATTCCAGCAGTATCTCAGGGTGTTCTGGGCTACGCTCCGACACGACTTGTACCGCTTTTGGGGGTCTGACTTTTACCAACCCCCTAGGCCCGCCATGCGATACTCATAGACGAACGGACCGGACTGTACGGATATTGTCACTGACAGGCTCAGTAGGGTGTCAGGATGAGTTCGCTCATCGACGTCCCTTTTGGTCAATAGCTGGTGGCCCGTCACGTATTGGCTTATACCTCTGACGTGCTAGTGGTTAAATCCACAGCCATAGTATTGACGAGTCTTTAGAGTCCACCACACATTCAGTTACTCAAGTTTCGGGCGAAACGCTGTAGAGACCGTATGGAGATATGGCAGGGTCCGATCAGATACGTGTGGTATTGCACGGATCAGGATCGGACGGTTTGTACTTGTGGCCGTATGGATATATGGCAGGGTTCGATCAGATACGTGCGGTATTGCACGGATCAGGATCGGACGGATATTACTAGCCAGCTTTGGTTTAAGCCGGATCCTAGTATAGTACAGTGTAGACTTTGTCTCATTGCATTTGTATCCGGTCGGTATACAGATGCGGGTGTGTATGCACAGTATCGGGGTTTTCCTGTAATTTATTACGGGACCAGTTTTCTGGAGTTGCCAGTTTGCATTCCGTTCCGGCCGGTTTTCCTTTGTTCTTTCCCGGCCGGACTTTTCCGATGGAGGGGGTAATTTGCAGTTTTGCAAATTACACTTTGTGGAGGGTTTTCATGCAAATGGTTTGATTATGAAAGCATCTTTTTTATTCCTTTCTTTTCTATCATCATTTCTTGTAAAAGGTGATTAGGATTGATTTGTGTTTGATGTGAGATTGTGATGATGGTGTTTGGATATGGTCACCTTTCTCTTTCTCCTACACTCACCTCCCTCTTGCTTATGTATTTTCTTTCCTCCACCATTTTCTAAGAGGATAAGTTTTTCATTTGAAAAGAGAGAAGAAGATGAGAGGATCATTTTTGAAGAGGGAAAACTTGTTCATCTCATTTCATGCTAGAAAAATGCAAGCACCATTTTTCTTATCTTGATTCCTCCATCATCTACAAATGGCAACAAACCCCAAATGAGACATAGGTTCTACACTACACATTCTACAGCAAATCTTGGACGCGTCGACTCGCCAGCTTCGCGCCCGAGTTGCCTCGGTATTGAGGTGGGAGCCCGTAAAAGATGCAGGCGACGTGGTGCCCTTCCGGCGAGGAGGCGACGACATGGAGACAGGACTTTCCGCGGGAGATCGGGACGATGAAGAGAAGACAGGAGGACTCGGATCACTTGGTATACTTCTCTTCCCATCTCTTGTTTGCTAGCATTAGGTTAATGGTTACGATCCGGGTTAATTGTCCGCGGTAGCGCCAGTTTAAAAGTTAAGAAAATTTTGATTCCGCATTTTGGCCTCGGTAAGACGGCCGGGGCGCTGCCGTGGCGCAACACAACGATCTCCCTGATCAGGTGGTACCGCCTCAAGATGTGTCTGGACTTCTGATGAGACCTTGGTTCCTTCGCTAAAGCTATAGCCCCGTTGTTATCACAAAACAGATGTATTGGATCAACAATGGACGGAACCACCTGAAGTTCTGTAATGAACTTCCTAATCCAGACTGCTTCTTTTGCGGTGTCACATGCAGCGATATACTCCACTTCCATCGTCGAGTCATCAATGGTGTCCTGCTTGGAGCTCTTCCAATAGACCACCCCTCCATTAAGGGTAAAGACAAAAACCGAAATGGACTTGGAGTCATCAGTGTCACTCTGGAAGCTGGCGTCAGCGAAGGCCTCGATATGGAGGTCTTTACTGCCGTATACCAAGAACATCTTCTTAGTCCTTCTCGGGTACTTAAGAATGTTTTTAACTGATGTCCAGTGCTTCTCCCCAGGGTTTGACTGATACCTGCTTACAACACTCGGTGCGTAAACTACATCTAGTCTGGTACACAACATCGCATACATTATAGAGCCTACCACAGAAGCATAGGGTATAATACGCAAACGATCCTTTTCCAAATCAGTCTTGGAAGACATCTCTTTGGAGAGGGTGATCCCGTGACAAGCCGGTAGAGTACAGCGTTTTGAATCTTCCATACTAAATCTTTTCAGTATAATGTTGATTTATCATGACTGTGAAAGTCCCAACATCCTCTTAGATCTATCACAATAGATCTGGATCCCTAGAATGTAGGAGGCATCACCCAGGTCTTTCATGGAGAACTTTTGTGATAAGAATCCTTTGACTGATTGTAGCATAGGAATATCATTTCCTATCAAGAGAATGTCATCCACGTACAAGATGAGAAATACCACAGTTCTTGCTACAATCTTACTATAAATACATGGTTCATCTAGATTTTTGATAAAGTCGAATTCCTTGACCATCTCATCAAAACAGATGTTCCAACTCCGCAATGCCTGCTTTAATCTATAAATGGATTTAAGAAACTTGCACACCTTTCCGCTGCTCCCACTCTCTATGAAACCCTCCGGCTAATCCATATAAACACACTCTTCCAAATTTCCATTTAGAGAAGCAGTCTTTACGTCTATCTGCCAAATTTCATAATCATCGAAGGTAGTAATGACAAGTAGGATCCGAATGGATTTAAGTATAGCCACTGAAGAAAAGGTTTCATCATAGTCCAAACCAGGTCTTTGACGAAAACATTTTGCAACAAGTCTAGCCTTATAGGTTTCAACCTGTCCATCTACACCAATCTTCTTTCTAAAGATTCATTTACATCCTAGGGGTTTTACCCCTTCTAGAGCAATGTCCAAAGTCCATACTTTGTTAGTGTACATGGACTCCATTTCGGTCCGCATTGCATCCAGCCATTTTACCGAGTCTCTGCTCTGAATGGCTTGCTGGAAACTAGTTGGCTTATAATCGTCGATGATGCAATCCTCTCTCCCCGTCTATGAGAAAACCGTAGTATCACTCGGGCGGATGAGGCTGCCTGCTAATCCTGCGGAGTGGCGCAGGGATGTCCGGTTCTTTTGAAACTTCTGGTTCCACCATGCTTTCAGTAATAGCTTGTGGTTCTGGAATTTCTTCCAGTTTTATTGCGCGCCCACTTTTTTCTTTTTCAAGAAATTATGTCTCCAAAAAGTGGGCATGCCGAGAAACAAAGACCTTTTGTTCCTCCGCGTAATAGAAAAGATACCCCTGAAGTTCTTTGGGTATCCCACAAACTTACACAGTACTGAGCGTGCCTCGAGTTTGTCCGCATGCTGATTTTTTACAAAAGCTGGACATCCCCATATCTTAAGATACTTAAGACAGGGTTTCTTCCTACTCCACATTTCATATGGTGTGGTAGGCACAGAATTAGTAAAAACCTTGTTCAAAAGATATGTAGCTAATTCTAGTGCATAACCCCAAAAGGATCGCGGTAACTCAGCATTACTCATCATGGAACGAACCATATCAAATAAGGTGCAGTTCCGCCTTTCCGATACACCGTTGTGTTGAGGTGTATATGGAGGAGTAAGCTGAGAGAGAATTCCATTCTCTTTTAGATAATCCAGGAACTCGATACTTAAGTATTCACAATCTCGATCAGATCAAAGTGTCTTGATACTTTTGCATGTTTGTTTTTCCATTCATTCTTATATTCCTGGAATTTCTAAAAGGCCTCGGATTTATGTTTCATCAAGAATACATGTCCATACCTTGAGAAATCATCCAAAAAAGTAATGAAGTAGGAATAACCACTTCTTGCATGTGTAGACATTGGACCACACACGTCGTTGTGTATGAGTCCTAAAAGCTCGCTGGCTCTTACCCCGTGTCTAGTGAACGGAGTCTTTGTCATCTTTCCTTTGAGACATGATTGATAAGTTGCATAAGACAGATATTCAAACAGATCCAAATATCCCTCTTTATATAACTTCGTCAACTGTGTTTTATTGATGTGACCCAGTCTACAATGTCATAAGAAAGCTTGATTTAATTCTGGAGACTTTCTTTTATGTGTGTTTTGGACATTGAAAACCTGAGCTTGATTTAACACGTATATACTGTTATTTAGTGTACCTGACCCAATCAAACCATGATTAAGGTGGATGTGGACGACATCGTTTACAAATGTAAAATCATAACCTTCTTTAGATAGTAAAGATACAGAAATGATATTACATGTCAAACTAGGTACACAAAAACAGTTACGCAAAACTAAAATCTGCCCACTTGTTAATCCTAAGTTATATTCCCCTACGGATACAGCATCCACGCTCATTCCGTTAGCAACCCTGAGAGTCATATCACCTGCCTTGATAACTCTACGGTTCTCAGAGCATGCAATGAATTACAGATATGAGATCCCGATCCGGTATCCAGTACCCAAGAAGTAGAGTTAATTAACAGACAGTTTTCAATCATAAACACACCTGAAGCCGAAGCCACAACGTGCTTCGAATCCTGGTTTCTGGCTTTCCAAGCCCTGCAGTCCTTCTTCCAATGGCCTTTCCTGTGACAATAGAACATTCCTACTTCCCTACCGTCGGCCCCAAAACTTTTTCCTTTCCCTTTCCCTCTACCTTACTGACACCGCCTTTCGTCTTGGTGGGGCCTTCTTCTTCTTCCCCTTGGCTTTCGTCTTGGATCTAGAAGAGGATGATTCCCCAATAAGAAAAGAGGGTGTCTCCCTGGTTTTCTGTAGGGTGCCCTCTGCACTCCTCAACATGTTAAGGAGTTCTGGTAGTGAAACTTCCTCTGAATGTTGAAATTCAAGATAAACTGGGCGTAGGTAGAGGGGAGGGACTATAGAATCAAGTCTGTATATAACTCGTTCTCCAACGTGGTCCCAAGGTCCGCGAGCTCTTCAATATAGCTGATCATCTTAAGGACGTGGTCCCTTACAGATAACCCGACAGCCAATCTCTCCTGCAACAATTTCTTCGAGGTCTCATATCTTGCGATACGAGATTGCTCTCCATATAAATCTTTGGTATGGAGGAAGTTGGAAGCTAAGTACATCTTCTCGTGCCACCTCTGGAGTTCATTATCCATTGAGGTCAACACAAGGCACTTGGCTCTCGTACTGTCTATTTCCTATGTCTTACGGATCTTAACATCCGCGACGGTGGAATCTGGACCTAGGACGGCAGGGGCTTTGGTAGTAAGGAGGTAACCCAGCTTGTCATAGGTAATGGCCATCTGGAAATTCCTTAGCCAATCATTATAGTTTGGCCCAGTCAATTTATTTTTATCTAGCAATAACTTAAGCCCGGACATCTTGGTTGCTGCCATTAGGAGAGAGAGAAAAAACACTCAGCATGATACTCTTGCAAGTTTAGATTGGTTATTAGTTTATCAAAACAGGATGGCTCCCATTGTTTCTCGAATGCTCCTTCAAACCATAAAAGAAGAATTAGTCAGGATTAATCTCACCTTACAATTCTTACTTAACCTTTCGACCAGGCTAGTGTCAGTACTTCGAGGGAGGTTTTCCAACGCTTTTGCGAAGTTCCTTAATTACATAACCTCTTTTCTCTAGAGGCGTAGCCCCACTAATACCGTTCTAGGCACCTACTTGGTTTATAGCATTGATTGCAAAGTGAAAAATTCTCCCGAAGGGCAGTGGATACTCACAGTAGGATCGGGATCCAAATATCATCGTGTGACAACTTTAAAGGAATCCTACCAAAATCATCACACTCCAAATGGTATGCAAAACTAGCAAGTTTCATTTTCCTTTGAACTCCTGATATGGATTTTTGCCCTAAGCTCTTATGACCTTGACGAAAGCCAATATATCATAAGACGCGGGTCATGTTCTACCCGTCATTGTCCAGGTTAATTTGAACTCATTCGTACAAACCTTTGATGAACGCCAAAATAGTTGTACGACTGTCCCAAATTAACACTTCTATCTATGCTATAAATGAATACCCAACAACTACCAATCACTGTGTCTTGGCGAAGGTTAAAATACATAGCTTGAATACTACTGAATACCCAACTGAAATGACGGAGGGCTACGGCTGTTTTTGGAGAAACCGTGAACGTAATGAACTTGATATTGTCGAAGGAACCATGATAGCTTCTAAAAAGAGTGGTTTAGGCTTCGCATTTAAAAGTTGTTTTTCAAGAAAACCAAGTGGTTTTGAAATTGTTCCAACGATTCAACTTTGGTTTGTTTTTTTTGGATTAATCAATATTAATGTGGTCCCATCATTTAACCTTATCATTGCAGAAAAGAAATAAAAATAGAACGTACGCTTATGCCATCCACAATCGCCACAAGGCCCCGTCATGCACCGTTAGATTACTTAATTAACGGCAGAGCGGGGGCTGGACTAGCGCGGGTGCAAAACATAAGCAACGTTTATTATATACAATATATATATATATATATATATATATATATATATTCATCTCACGCAATAATGGGCATTCCAGATCACAGCAACACAGATGAATATATTGGATATACTAGGATTTTCTTATTTCGTTTTAGCCTATAACGAAAGACGGATTCCACGGTCGTGATGAATAGCCAAACTGTTAGTTATATGTATGCCCTAGAGGCCATTACTGTACATAGGATGTATATTGTAGTGGATGCTGGGACATATATAGGGAGGACTTTCTTGCTCAACATGATAGTATGCTATCTGGTTGCTCTTTACCTTAACGTGTATACTGATTGTCTCTCTGTTACATATTGGTAAAGCCCTTAGGATGTGTACTTGACTATCTGGACTATGATGCGGATCATACTAGTGGGGACATGGTAGTCCATAAGTACATCCTTCAAGGTCCCTAGTCGTGGGTGTATCCAGACGGGGCATCGATATACCAGAGTAGACTAGCGTATACCTTCTCGACCCATACAGATGGGCGATGGATGATCCCATATCCATTGGTGTTTGACATCAGAGATGATATACGGGTGCTCAATGGAGACTGGGTACACTGGACGGACTCGCCGAGAACTCCCAGATGGTATTATACCTTACGTCAGATGGCAGTTCTCTGGTGACACTGGTACAGGTTAGTCTGTTGGCCCGAGATCGTCATAGAGTCTTATGTGATTCCCACTGTGCTTTGATTTCCACCTTACCACGTCCAAGAGGGCGTGCAAAACGGTGGTTTTTGGGTACAGTCCCGAATCACATGGAGGCAATGAGCGATAGGAGGGGATTCGTCTCTCCCGGTATAGGGAGTTGATGTTGTGCTGTGTTCAATTGGCTATAACCAGAAATCCCTGGCCAGGGTTGTTGAGATTTACTGGTAAGTGTTACCAGTAGTATCTCGAACTGTTTTAGACCTCATATCAACACGACTTATCGAGCTACTGGGGTCTGACGTTTACCACCCCTAGGCGAGATATGCGACATATCAGACGAACAGACCGGACTGTACGGTAAGTGTAGCTGGTTGGATTCACAGGAGTGTGAGAGGGCTTGCTCGTCGATCTTCTTATCGCTCAATACCCAGGTGGCCGTTACGTTTAGCAGACCGCTTGCGGCTTGTGGGTGCTTGATATGATCATCATCTGCTGCCGGCGTATTGACGAGTCTTTAGAGTCCTACACAGAGGTTTCCTGGCTCAAGCAAAACGAAATAGGAGCGCATATGAGATATGTGCGGGACCGAGAATAATGCGTGTATGTGATACCGTATTCTATTCTTGCGATGAATGTATCGATTGGTTGTATGCGATATAACCTAGTCATCGAATCAAGGATTGATTCGATAAGCCGATACATTGGATATTAGTCGGTCATATGCGATATGACCAGATCGTTAAATCAAGTGTTGATTTAATGATTTAATGTATAATTATATATTTGATATATTACTTTGCATTAACTAGTATTGGTTCACTTAAAATAGATTTTCTCACTTGATGTTCACATTGTATATGTGATATATTTTTGTGCACTTGATTGTATCATGTTTGATGATACATGCAAGCTTGGGTGTAGGTTTATTTTAAACCATGTTTAAGTGAATGGTTAGGGTTTTGTTATCTTTTCTTAACTATTTATTTTACTTATTTAGTTTAGAAAAGAAATGGTTGCTTCTTTTGTTTGTTTCTTTGAAGCTTCAAGAAGCTTTGACCATTCTTGTTTCTTTCCTAAACCTAACCATTCACCTAACCTTGGTTTATTCTCTACACTTAACCATGGTTGATAAAATGATAAGAATGACTTTATTTCCATTTATTCATTATTCTTATCATATTATCTTTTTCTTCTTCTTCTTCTTCAAGAAGAAAGAAGCTTGCTAGCTTCAATGGTGATTTGAGAAAAAGAGTGAGAAATCCAATTCTAAAGTGAACCCACTTCCTATTTCTTCATCCTCTACCACTTGCCAAGTAGTATAGGGTGTTTTCTTCACAAGTTTCATGACTTGGTGAAGTTGGAGCTTGATCTTGAGTTGCCTCGACGTAGATCATCTTCGGCATCGAAGTCGACGACCTAGCCCGCCCATTTCTCCGATGAAGCCGACGCTAGAGTCCGGGATCCGATGATCGCAGCGAGGGGACATCGTCTCGGAGCTAAGGAAGTGGAGGACCGGATCTACAAAGGTTGTATTTTCGTTCACTCTTAGTTAAGTTGTTAACTAGTTATCGTTTTCGCCTTTGCTTCTAGTTAACGATCTAGCTTTAGGGTTTCTCGGCACCGGAAATTTTTGAATTTGGCATGGTTGATGCCTTGTGGAACCTCTTGAGTGTGCCTAGGAACCCTACACAAACCTTACCTTAGACCCCTACGGGTGCGGCAAACTACCCACCAAATACCCGAAGTGAAGCAACCTCTCTCAATATAATGAGTAAGCCACTCGGCACTTCAAGAACCCAGTAATTTGTGCACCCCACCTTGGGTCTATACTAGGTGCAAGAAAAAGTAAATGAAATAATACAACGGTGGCTACAACCTCAACCCGGATGTGCCCCGCAAAAATAATATTACACCATTTTACAAATTTACATGAATGAAAGAAAAAACGCTCTTCTCACACACCCCGGGTGTTCATTCACGATGATCCAATACTTCGTATACACAAACCATCAAGAAGATACAGATGTGTGCAACCCCCACTAATCGACATATAGCAATTAGTAGACGTTTAGCAACGCATATACAAACTGAATCCTATAAACGATCTTAAAACTGCGACTTCGAAATACTCCGTATTGCCACAACACAAAGATAATAGAATATGAAATCTGGGAAAAATCAAACAACACCTAAAAATCTAAATCCAAGATTCCCGAAAACCACAAAAATTCCAAGACCAAAATCCCTAGATAGGCCGGCGAGGCCGGGAAAATGGACATTTGGCCGGCCAAACTTTTGAATTTTTGTCTCGTTTTTCTGTGGTGTTCTAGTAAGAACTAAAGGAGCACTCTACAATTGTTTAAAAAATTTTAGAGGCTCTTTTGAAATCGACGCTCTTTTGAAATCGACAGAAACTTGGTTTTGGTTTTAACCGTTTCGGAGTTATTTCAGTTTTGTAACTTTAAACATCGTCTAATCTGCTAGTTAAGGTTTGAGTAGGCTTTGATACCACTGTAAGTCGATGTTGCACACCCCACGCACTTGTGGGGAGGAGGAATTTACAAAAAACAATTTTTCATACTTTGCAACACCGAATTTAACTCCAGAATCTTAACAGAAAACCTTAACTAGCTATACTACTTGGAGGTTCTAACTACTCGGTAAGAGTTTTATACCTCCTTGTTCTTTGTCCTTCGGGTCTTCTTCTCCTCCTCTTTTTGAGCTCCTCGAAGATCCGGATCACGCTTGATCGTCGGTCTCCTTGTATCAAAGATGATCCACCCGAGAGTCTATACCTCAAGTTCCAACCTCTAAACCGAGGTAACTAAGGTGCCTAGTTCGCTAAGCTAGGTAGCTTAGAAGATGTAGAGTGTTTAATGGAGTATTTAATCTCAAAGGACCTAATTATTCACAACTCATGTGAAGGTTTTAGGTCTTCAGGAAGAAGGAGAGAAAAAATAGAGAGAGAAAATGAAAACACAAATGAGCTAAGGTAAGGCAAGTAAAGAATGTCTCCTACACTATCTCACACCAAGCATGCAATATTTTCTAATTGAAAATATCAACCATGCTTGAATAGTGAGTCCAAACAAATAAACAAATGATATGAGCCATGCTTCACTCCATGCCACAAATATCTCCATTTTCCACCTTATTAATCTATTTCCATAAAAAGATAAATCCAAATAATGAGGTGTCCCCTTCTAGAAACATCTTTTGTAAAATTACAAGAATGCCCTCACTGTATATACATACACGTATTGGTATTCCGAAAAATACGAATACAATGAGATAATAACAATCCAATAATATAATACTAGAATCCGGCTTAAACCAAAGCCCACTAGTATTATCCGTCCGAACAACATCCGTGTAGCCAGTACACGTATATGATCGGAACCCTGCCGTAAAACCATACGGCCTCTACATCGTTTCTCCCGAAGTAGGGAAACCCTCTATATGGGACTCTAAAGACTCAACAGTACGCTGGCAGTGGGTTTAACCAAAAGTCCGTCAGCGGTACTAGCTGCACGTAACGGCTACCCAGGTATCTGTCGATAAGAAGGCCGATGAGCAAACTCATCCGAACTCCTACTGAGCTTATCTATGCCAATCTCCATACAGTCCAGTCTGTTCGTCTAAGAGTATCACATATCGAGCCTAGGGGGTGGTAACCGTCAGACCCCTAATAGCGCAATAAGTCGTGCCGGTGTAGAGCCCAATACACCTTAAGAAATTACTGGTGTACCTACCAGTAAATCTCGCTTTCCCTGGCCAGGGACTTTGTGTAATGGCTTTCCGAACACAACGCGATATCAACCCTCAATACCGGGAGAGACGGATCCTAGCTAACCACTACTGCCTCCCAGTGCTTCGGGACTGCACCCAACCACTACCTGTTTGCACGACTCATTTAAGCCGTGGTAGGGTAGTGATCTAAGTATAATGGGAACACACTCGAGATGAATAGTGATGTCAAGTCAGCGGACTAACCTGTACTCATGCCACCTGGAAACTGCTAACTGACGATAGGTATAATACCAACCAGCAGTTCCCCCGCGAGTCTGTCCAGTGTAACTCATAACCCAATGAGCACCTGTATACTATCTCCGGTACGACATACCAATGGCTGTGGGACAGGACATCTCCCATATTGGGATGAGAAGCATATACACTAGTCTACTCTGGAGTATCGATGCCCTGTCTCAATAATCTTACGACTAGGGACCAGTATAAGGATGTGCCTAGCCCCCACTAGTGTGACTGCCATCACAACGGTGGTAGTCAAGAAAAGATCCTAAGGGCTCAAAATGTATTAGCGATATGCTAAAAGATGCTGGGTTCCTTAGCACCCTCACTATGTTTTCTAAGGCATCTAGCATGCAATTTTAAAAAACCTAGAGTGCTAAGTAACCCGGAATGAGGATCTAACTAGAGGATTAGGGTTTAAAGTAAGCAAGTAAACAACTTTACTTTAAGTGAACAAGGAATACAACCTTTGTAGACCGGTCCTTCACTTCTAAAGCTCCGTGTAGTAGTCCCTTTGCTCCAAGTAGTGGTGTCCCGGACTCTCCTTTTGGCTCCACTAGGTGAAAGGAACAAGCTTGCTTGAAGAACTTTGAGGCCGAAGATGATCTACGTCGAGGAATCTCCAACTCAAGCTACCTGTTCACTAATTGAGAATTAGTGAAGCAAACAACCTATACTAAATGGCTAGTCTAGTGTAGATTGATGAAGTAGGAATATTGCTCACTTTAGAATTATTTTTTTCTCACTCTTTTCTTTTCTCACTCAAAGCTAGAGAGCAAATGGAGGAGATGAAGAAAACTATCTTGTGATCCAAGTGTGAACCATGGGTGAGTAAATATTTCATATAACTCTTGTAGAGACTAAACCATGGCTAAAGATAATGGTTAGGTTAATAAATATCTAGAGTAAAACAAAATTAGTGGACTAAGTCAATGGTTTCCACAAGCTTCTCCAAGCTTCAAGCCATGATTAATTCCTACCTAATTTTGATTTATCCCTTAATATTTAAACACCCAAATTATCTTTACTTTGGTATAAGTCTCATACGCCCATGTCCAATGTATCATCTAGCATGACACAAAACTAAAAACATTAATATATATTACATATATATTTAAATGTATTTGGAGAAAACATTTTCTTAAGTGAGATAATATTAGTTAATGTATATTAATATATCAAATATATAATTACACATTAAATTATTAAATCAACACTTGATTTAATAACCCGGCTATATCGCATGCAACCGACTAATATCATTTATATGCATATCACATATACATATAACATATCATGTAATCAACACTTGATTCAACAATCCGGTTATATCACATATAACCTGTATCACGAGATTGGAATACGGTATCACATACACGTATTTAATATCGGTCCCGAACATATCACATATATGCCCTACTTCGTTTCGCTCGAGCCAGGAAACCTCTGTGTAGGACTCTAAAGACTCGTCAATACGCCGGCAGTAGGTGATGATCATATCAGTCACCCACAAGCCGTCAACGGTACTATCTGGACGTAACGGCTATCCGGGTATTGAGTGATCAGAAGATCAACAAGCAAGCCTGCTCATACTCCCGTGAATCCAATAAGTAACACTATCGTACAGTCCGGTCTCTTTGTCTGATATGTCGCATATCGAGTCTAGAGGTGGTAAACGTCAGACCCTAGTAACTTGATAAGTCATGCCGATATGAGGCTCATAACGGGTCGAGAAACTACTGATAACACTTACCAGTAAATCTCCATATCAGCCCTAGCCAAGGACTTCCTGTTATAGCCAATCGACCACAGCGCAACATCAACCCCCAATACCGGGAGAGACGAATCCCCTCCTATCGCCCATTGCCTCCATATGACTCGGGATTGTCACGACCTGAAAGTACGGAACGTGACCGGCACTTAGATTTACGAAGCGTCTAGAGGCGCAACGTAACCTAAGTAAGCCGAAGCCCAGAAATCTAAACCATAAAAAGAAGAAGAAGGAGTAAAGGAAAACATATAGGAAAAAAAAACAAGTTTAAAAACAGATCAAATTTTCTCAAAAATTTCGGCAGAGTCTCCTTTGTAAAAACTGGCCCCAAACGGGTACAAACAAGTATAATATATACAAACAATAAAAAGCATCCCCAAAATAGGAGCTAGCTCTACGCTAAAAAGCGGAAACAACCACACCAATACACAATAGTATACAACGCCAAAGGGCGAGGTTCAAAACTTAAAAGAAAACAATCCACCGGATACCATAATAATACAAGCGCGACTCTAAGGTCGAAATAAATAACTAGTCGAGTAAACTATCAAGTAATACAAGTTTGGTTGATGGAGCTTTCTAGATACAAATGAAATAATAAAAGTACAATGGCGGTCCAGATACAAGTGAACCAACCTACCGTGCAAATCACCCTGAGTGAAAAGATGTGCCAGCAAGCTGCCAGGAAAACCTGTACATCGAACCTGTAATAAAATTTGGCACAACGGGGGTGAGTTGCCAACTCGTGAGTAGAAGATATCTGCGAAAAGAAATCGAATGCATGACGCTGTCCTAGGTCATAATAATATACTAATATACTACTATTCATCAAGTAAAGACAGGATAATAAGCTACGTGTAAGTGCAAATGCTCCGTGCTCGTATCAGTGCCTCATATAGTACTATGTCATGTGAATGAGTATGCATGCACCATGAATGTAAAATAACCAATCCTGAAATCTAGATATATCTGTATAAGAAATCTGAAATATCAACGATGAAATCCATGGAAATCCGTGTCAAGCATCGACACAAAACATGTAAATCTCAAGTCTCAATACCTCATAATCTCAATGTCTCATAGTCTCAATATCTCGGGCTACGTCCGTCCGAATCGGCCCATATCATCAAATCTCACGACAACGGTCGGTATCCTCCGGATATCCGCTGCGCCAGAAATCACCGGTAGGTAGTCCTCCCCTGCCAGGCTCATCGTCTACAACTCGATCTTCTTGCCCCGGGGTACCATACCGGGCCCACCATGTACCCGAGACGGTTCATCCACTCCTCAAATCGGGTCTCGAAATCCAACAGAAAATATGAAATCTCATGGTGGACGACACATACATCACGAGAAAACCGCATCTTATATTTTAAAAAGAGAGGAAGAGAAAGAGAGAAGATTTTATATATTCTTGCGGTTTTCCCCAAAATCCAGAAATCTCATAAAAATTCAAAATCCCAAAATCATGAATAAGTATATGATAAGTGTCGGCATATGCCCCATAATACTGCATGATAACATGAAAATGTGAATGCATGAAATGTCTAGGTAATAAATGCCTTGTCTATATTAACACCTGAGAGTAATCACAATATTATATCGATCTAGCTGTTAGCTGATTCTATCAATAAAAGATAATATGATCTAAAGTGTACGTGACATAGCAATTACCGATGATGATGTGTGTTAGCCGGCAAATAAGTGCGCGTGGAATATGCGCATCATCGGTAATGGTGCTGGTGTCCTAACAGGCAAAGTTTTATTCTAATTATAGAAACATATGAATGAACATGCACCATAATGATTACAGTCTGAATGTAAGGACAGATGTGTAATAACCACTCATTTGATATACCAGTCTAACTACAACTATAAGACCCGCGCCTAAACTAGTGTCTATCTAACCCCCTAAGGAACTAAACCTAAGAAACTAGTCGGTAAGAAAAAAAAGAGTCCACCTAAGGTCTGAGTCCATATCTCTAATAATCGGCGATCCAGCCTCAATAGCGTCACGTACATAGTACGGCTTCCTCGAATTAAAAGTGCGGATCAATCATCATATATATGCCTCGTACGGTAAAATCCATCGTACGACATCCCAAAATCGGGGTACGGGTCAAGTATCACCTACGTGTTTCATCATTCGTATAATACCATCATCAACGCATGTCACGATCAAGGTGCTATACTGTAATCGCATACATCAATCATATATCATTGCCAGCATAAATATACATCGTTAATTTATCCTCAGAAATATCATGTCATATGTATCATATTGTGATTAAGTCACTCTTAGATCATATCGTAATCAAGTCACACCTATATGATATCGTAATCAAGTCACATCTATATCATATCAGACTTTCAGGCACAGGTTACGGTCCGGGTTCTATTTAGAGCCCCATGTACTTCAATATCATCATCACCCTTTATTATTTATGTATACCTATTCATTATCTCATTTCCTAATGATCCGCAAACATCATAATACGACCGTATAGCCAAGAATCACGGCATCAAGCCCAGTTATATTGTTTCATTCCCGTGTATCATATCACATCCTTGTATCACATATACGTATTGTATGTATATATATATACCTACACCTAGTCCTATATATATATATACACATACACGTATACACCACGTCGAGTCTCAGTGTGCGTGTGTGTATCTACCTGAAACCTACGAATCTCCTCCAAGATATTCATCTTCGGGTAAGGTCTTTCTAAATCAATATAGTCCAACCTAAGGTCATTACTAGGGTCTTACTCACTGAAATTCTAAGGTCACGTCTGGCTTTCTAATGACAATAAGTACTTATTCCTATTCTACGTTGCGGGGGTGCTAAACGCCATCCACCCGATTTCCCCCGTAGATATACATCTACTCACCTGGTCCATATCTGCCGAAGACGGTGTTGTCATCCTCTTCTTCATCGTCCGCAGTCCACATGAGGGGTACCCTTACATCCACTTGCCTATTTCTCTTCATCATCTATCTACCCATCTCAATCAAGCTGTACCCTGGCTCCTTCTTATCCACCATCTTCATCCCTTTCCGATCCAAATCCCTTATTATTCTGACTTCTGCCTACTTCCGCAACAATGCATGTGCACCTGTTAAAAGAATCGAGGCGATTGGGTGCTCATCGCCCAAAGCCACTAAGGCTTCTGGTGCAAGCTTACAAAGCCTGAAATATCCATGCACTTTTAAGATCAGGAATGATATTTTTATGATTTAATCAGATTTGCTGCATAGATTTTAATCTTCTAATGATGGTAAACATTAGTAAAGGTTGATATGGTGAATATCTTTATTCACAATTCCAATATTTTTGTGTTGCCAAGTGCATGCAAGTAGTGGTGCACATGTATTTTGTGTGAGCTCATGCACCAGCTGTGCTTTTCATTTGAAATTAAGTATTTTCCCTGTGAATCACACAACTCATAGCATTGTTAGCTAGTTGATTTGTGCCAGGTTTCATCTGGTTGTTGAATCACTTATTCACTTGTTGCTCTGTGTTGAGATGTATGCAAAACTCTGAAGTTGTGTTGAGCCGAGAAATATATGAATAGTCTTCAGATAAAGTGGTTGTCTTAAAATTTATCATCATACAAACAGTGATGGGTGATAGTTAGTACCCTCAACTAAAATTTTGTCAAAACTATAGCAATCCCTTCACATTTTCCAAATTAGAGCTGGAAAGTTAATCCACACAAATTTAGAAAGGTTGCTGAAAAATCAACTGGAAGTAATAGATATTTTTGGAAATTGATGCGGCATAAGTTCACTAAGCAAGCATTGTGTATGGAATCCCCAACAATTCTATGAACAAATGGAGTTATGACATGAAGCCCCAAAGTAAGAACAGTCACAGGGATCGCGGGGAAAAATCGATTTAAATCTCCAAGAAAACCCAACGAATTGCTCATCCCAAATGAAAACCCAATTAGCACCAGTGATGTTATAGAAAGCAGCATTAGAGGGCAAAGAGCCTAGTTTGTCGCATCAATATCCTAAAAAGGAAAAACCCACTCACAATCGCGACGAAACAAGGCACTACGGAATGAGCTACAGCCGAATTAATCAAAGGAGATCGCTGCATTATAAGGAACCCAATGCCAGAGAACACAAGCGATCAACAAAGAAAACTCAAGCAAGCAAAGCATAAACTGCTACCCTTGTGAAGTTTACCTGCGGAAAGATGGCAAAGCCGGCTGGAAGAGGTCGAGGTCGAGGTCGGGGCTCGAAGCCTGCGACGCCGGTGACATTGAGCTCGAGGATGCCGGCATGTGTGAAGCCGAACTCATTGAAGGGGGTAATGGTGCGGGCGCCCAATCGGATCTCCATCGCCCGGATCTCCATCGACATAGCTCGAATCAGGCCCGGAGGTTAATAGCGACGACGACGAGGAAAGATTTGGGGACGATCACCATTCGAGATTTGGATCTCGAACCCCTCGATGGGTTTCTCACGGGATGGGGGAGTATTTTGGGGGTGAGGAAAAAAAAATAATGTGAGAAGGAACTGAAAATTGTGAGGGTGAGGATAGGGAACTAATAACTTTTAATTAGTAATTTTTTTTAAACAAAACTATAAATGTGTGCAGTGTGCAAAAATGAAGGATTTTAACCATGGTTCATTTCAAAAGTGTAATAAGTGAATGCAACATGTCATGTTGCATGACATGCACATAAACACGATTAATGCAAAATTAGTGAAATACTAATTGAGTTTAGTAAATAATCCATTTATAATTTATTGTATAATAATTCATAAAATTCCCAAAATAATATTTTATTTTATGAAATGTTACAGCCAAAAACCACCGTTTTGCACGCTCTCTGGAAGTGGTAAAGTGGAAATCAAAGCACAGTGGGAATCACACAAGACTCTATGACGATCTCGGGTCTACATACTAACCTGTACCAATGTCACTAGAGAACTGCTATCTGACGTTAGGTATAATACCATTGTAACACTTTGAAATTTCGTTAGAATGTTTTTCGTGTTAATTAGCATTTGTGCGTGTTATTTTATATGTGTACATAGGATTATTAGCTATTTTAGTCGGGTTACCCTAATTGGAAAATTTTCCTTTGTAGTGTTGCACACTTAGCCAATTTTGTGACTTAGGTCTTTTAGTGTAACATGTTAACCATTTCTTTTGTTGCATGGTTTATAATTTATCCCCACCATTTTAATCAAGTCAAAACCCTCTTTGAATATCAAAATTCAAATAGAAACTGAGGTATGGGGGTTAGGTAAGAATTGGACTTTTGTTGACCATTCCTTCTCCCTTCTCTCTCTCTTTTCTCCTCATTTCTGAATTCTGCAGAATTCCAGCAGAAAAACCCTATCATTTTCTTCATCTCCTCTTCTTCTTTTCATTTCCCTTTGATCCCTACACAAAACCTTACACAAATCAATACATTTTCATCACAAAACCATGGAAAAATGAGCTTTTTGAGGTGTTTGGAGGCAAATATGCACACTTGAGGCTAGGGCTGAGATTTTTGGTGTTTCATAAGGTCTTTTGAAGGTATTAACTCATGTTAGCACTTCTTTTCCATAAACATGTAGTGTTCTTTAGCAAAAATCATGTTTTGATGTGCTTTTTAGTGATATTGAAGGGATTTTGTGGTGATATGTTAAAATTAGCATTTTTATGGCTCAATTAGCTTATTAATGGGTTATTAGTGTGATTTTAGACTAGGGTTTGCTTCAGATTTCAGAAAAATACCCTAAAGTTTCATTTTAGTGCAAAAGTGTGGATTTTAACTAGAAATAGGACTCTGTAGGATCTGCTGCTACCCGAGTTATTTCAGAATGAAATTGTATTTACTGTAGCATATATAGGGGGTATAGAGTGCACACACAAAACGTGGGAGCCCAATTCCACAGACCGGCCGCCGAAAAATGCATTCTGGCCGCAAATTGCGGCCAGATGAGTGAGTTGGGGGTTGGGGTTTGAGGCACATGAGTCTGCTGCTATGTGTAGTATTGTGGTATATATAGTTTTGTAATATCTTTCCTGTATAAAAATATGGGATCTAATACCCAATTTTCAGTATTTTAAACTTTCGCGACACGCGTGATACGTGTGTGTGGGTTTGGGGTTTCTGCGTATCGCGACACGTCGGAGTGGCTTCAGGCGTGTAATCACACGTTCTAGCGCATCGCGCACACCCACGCTTAGTTTGCGACATGGGTTTCTAGTTAACTTTAAATGTCGTGTTTGTATGGTTTTGAGCTTATGTGTGATATATTGTGAAATTCTAGGTTCGCAGGCGAGTGCGACGGACGCCGCGAAGAAGGGGAAACAAGTCGTCGGCTTTACCTAGCGAGAGACTACGGTGAGTAGATTTAACATCTACGGGGATATCGCCCGCATGGCGTTATGCGTCAGGGCTGATAGGACCTTATAGCGATATATTTTGCATTCACCTACATGACTACTGTTTATTGCATACCGCATTCCCTGCTATACGTATATAAACTAGAATTGATAGAACACCGCACTATTACTAACGGTTTAAGTTGCACGAGCACAATTTATATGCTACACTCACACCGTTAATGATTGCCATGACACTCACATTATAGGATTACTATAAATCATATGTCATATTTTTTCCGCATTATTGATGTTTACCATGATTTGTCGCATATCAGCAGATGTTATATTCATACTTGGACACATCTACATCACATATTCATACATGTGCCATGTATATATTGATATCCTCATACCTGCATAGATTTACGCATTGAGATATGTTGTTTCCATGTTATTTCTGGATTTTGGAACCGTGGATATTTCAAAAGAGAATAGGTAATTATTTAAAAACCCGGTTTCCCTTGATATGATATTTCAGTGCGTCCACCATGTGTTTTCTCGGTGCTAGAGCGCGATATATGAGAGAGAAAGAGCTGATCCGGACTGACGGATGCCCGATATATGAGAGAGAGAGGGCTGACCCGGACTGACGGATGCCCGATATATGAGAGAGGGGGGCTGACCCGGACTGACGGATGCCCGATATCTGAGAGAGAGGGGGCTGACCCGGACTGACGGATGCCCGATATAGGAAGATTTGCGTGTCGATGCTAGACACGAGTATTTATGATATTTGGCTGCCGATGTTGGGCACTCGTGATTCTCAGTGATATATAGGATTTGAGGGCCGATGGGAGTGCCGGCGTCTGGTTTGTTGGGATTTGGGGTGCATTGGTGGGTACCGATTATCTTTCTACGTTGACATTCCGTGTAGATGTTATTTCATCCCATGCCCCGCAATTATTATTTTGCATCTTATCCTGTTGTTACTTTACTTGACAGAGCACTTGCATAATTATGGACACATTGCTTCTTGCATATAGACTTATCTGCTGGCATTTGATAGAGTAGCGCAGTATGTGCATGCTCGCGATTATCTTTATATGTTATCTCTATTCACGAGTTGGCAACTCACCCCCGTTGTGCCACAGTATTTGCAGGTTGCCCCTCGGTGTAGTCGCGGCAGGCTGCTTTCTTTCAAATTTTGGCTATAGATACCACTACAGTTGGTGCGTGAGCTGTTTTGCTGTTAGGTGGGTTATGGTATCTGGTTACTTTTATTGTACACGCTTTTGTATCTAGTATTCTCCATCTACCTTATATGTATTTGACGTAGAGACAGTGTGAGGACGATGATGTATATTATTTGTATTCTGGTGTCGAGCTCGTTGTGAGCCGACTTTACTTATGCAGTTATTTATATCTGTGATGTTCCCACTTGTTGCTCTTGATCTTCGCTACGACGTCGTGCATCGCTATCTTGGTGATTGTTTACTTACGATTTCTTATCACTTTTTAAATGCTTCCATTTAAAACTTAAAACACTCTATACTTTTACTGGTTTGATTTCTCGGTTTTCGGTTCACTTAGTCGTGTTACGCCTGCAGACGTTACGTGGTTAGGTGCCGGTCATGGGCCAAACTTTGGGTCATGACAAAGTTGGTATCAGAGCGTAGGTTTTACCTTTCAGAGTGTAAGATGACCCTGGTATGATGGAGTAGGTAGCTGAAGCAGAGTGGCGTAGCGTGCGTATGTTCCGCTGCTTACTCACGACACGGTACTCCGCCAAGGCGACCTTAGGACTTGTTGATTTAAATTCCTTCTTGAGTATATACATTCTTGCGATTTGATTTCCGTATACTTATCGAATCCTATTGTTCCTTTCAGCCATTATGCCGCCAAAGATTACGAGAGCATAGAGAGCGGCCGTGAGGGCCGAGATTCGAGTTGACTCGTCCGAGACGAGGACTGATCCGGGTAGTACACCGGTTGTGCCCGAGCAGGCTGTTCCTGCCGTGACAGATCAGATTGCCATGTTAGGGGCTGGTGTGCAGGAGATGCGCCAGACGGTGGGATCCAGTATGCAGGAGATGCTCCAGATGATGGGATCTCTAGTTGAGACACTTCGAGCGCAGCGACCAGAGGTAGTTCCACCCGTTGCAGAGATCGCGGTGATACCCACAGCACAGGCAGTTGTCCCTACCGCTACAGAGGTCATCTCAGTATCGCTGTCAGAGTTTATGAGGCTGAAGCCTCCGGTCTTCACAGGCACCGATGCGGCCGAGGACCCACAGTCATTCATTGATAGGATGGCGCGGATATGTCGTTCACATAGATGCGCAGATGCGAGATGGGTTGAGTTCGCGAGCTTTCGCCTGGAAGGTCTCGCGCAGAAATGGTGTGAATCAGTCGAGAACGGTAGAGCAGCAAGTCTTCCTCCTATGACCTGGACAGAGTTTGTGGCGCTATTCCTTGCCCGTTTTCTTCCACTGAGAGTCAGAGATGCTAGAGCACGCAGGTTCGAGTCCTTATGTCAGACTCCGGAGATGTCAGTGGCAGAGTATGATGTCTTGTTCACCGAGCTATCAGCGTATGCTCCGTACCTAGTGGCTACTGAGGAGTTGCGAGTCAAGAGATTTGTCCGAGGCTTGCTTACACCACTGTTTCTTGCGATCAGCGCACAGCATTACGAGACATATGCGGCAGCTGTAGACGCAGCCCTATTAGTCGAGGAGCGCCTTGCTGAGACTTCGGTAGTTCCAGAGCCGAAGAGAGTTCGTGCGGATAAATTAGCGCAGAGACAGCCTTTTCGGCGCCGTGATAGACGTCTTGCAGGTAGCAGAGATTTAGGGCGGGGCCGGTTGTTCAGCTCCTATTCCCAGGAGGGTCAGTGGTCATTGTCGGGATGTTTTCGCTGCGGGAGTTTTTATCATCGTGTACGAGATTGTCCTGAGATACCCCGAAGGGAGGCAGCAACACCGCACGTCACACTACCACCTTCACCACCCCAGATGGCGTTGCCTATTGTACCTACTGTTACTCCACGCCAGACTCATGCACAGAGAGGTCATGGTCGTGGAGGATTTGTTCATAGAGGACGAAGTGATCGAGGCAGAGGACAGCCAGCTGCCGGCAGAGGACAGTCATTCGCAGGTGGAGGACATGCGCGAGTTTTTGTTTTGACGCATCAGGACGCGCAGGCGTCCAATGCGGTGGTCTCAGGTATCCTTCCAGTATGTTCTGTTGATGCACACGTGTTATTCGATCCCGGATCCACGCACTCGTACGTATCCACACACTTTGTGCCGAGTTTGGGTAGAGAGTCTGGTTTGCTTGATCAGCCACTTGTTGTGACCACTCCCGTGGGAGAGTCGTTTGTTGCTAGGCACGTGTTCCGATCCTGTACTGTCTGTATTGGCGAGAGAGAGTTGCCTGTTGACTTGATCCTTCTTGAGATGTTGGACTTCGACGTTCTTTTGGGCATGGATTGGTTAGCCACGTGCTATGCTTCGGTTGACTGACGCGAGAAGACAGATTTTGTTTTCCCGGCGAGTCGATTTTTGTTGTGTTGGGGGACCGTGGTGTCACCCCTCATAGTTTGATTTCTTCTTTTCGCGCTGGGCAGCTTTTGAGGAAGGGATGTCAGGGATTTCTCGCCTATGTTTGCGATACTAAAGCTACAGAGGTTCCGATGGATCAGGTTCCGGTTGTTAGCGAGTTCCCTGATGTTTTCCCTGACGATCTTCCTGGGCTTCCGCCCGAGCGTGATATTTCTTTCTGTAATGATTTGGTTCCTGGCACGGGGCCTATTTATGTACCGCCTTATCGGATGGCCCTGGCGGAACTTAGAGAATTGAAGGGTCAGTTGCAAGATTTGCTGGATAAGAGACTTATTCGACCCAGTGTTTCTCCTTGGGGTGCTCCAGTCCTGTTTGTCAAGAAGAAGGACGGCAGTATGCGTTTGTGTATCGACTACCGCCAGCTGAACAGGGTGACAGTGCGGAACAGGTATCCTTTGCCACGCATCGACGATTTGTTCGACCAGCTTCAGGGGGCAGGATACTTTTCGAGGATCGATTTGCGATCAGGCTACCATCAGCTGCGGGTTCGACAGAAGGACATTCCTAGGACAGCTTTTCGCACGCGCTACGGCCACTATAAGTTTTTGGTGATGTCGTTCGGACTCACCAACGCGCCAGCAGCATTCATGGACTTGATGAACCGTATTTTCCGGCCGTATCTTGATCTGTTCATCATCGTATTCATTGACGATATCTTGGTGTATTCTCGGAGTAGAGAGGAGCATGAGCAGCACCTGCGGATTACACTACAGACCTTGAGGGAGCATCAGCTTTTCGCCAAATTCTCAAAGTGTGCTTTCTGGCTGGACATCATAGACTTCTTGGGGCACGTGATTACACAAGATGGTATATGTGTAGACCCGAGGAAGATTGAGGTCGTTCGGTGTTGGCCCAGACCCACGTCAGTGACGGAGGTTCGCAGCTTTTTAGGGCTGGTCGGCTACTACAGGAGATTTGTGCAGGACTTCTCCCGTATTGCTACACCTTGGACCGGGTTGACCCGGAAAGGAGATCCTTTCGTTTGGACGGAGGAGTGTGAGCACATTTTTCAGCAGCTACGGGCTCTACTGACTACGACACCAGTGCTATCATTGCCTTCAGGATCAGGCGGATTTGTGGTCTACTGTGATGCTTCACGAGTGGGGCTAGGGTGCGTATTGATGCAGCATGACAGGGTGATTGCGTATGCTTCGCGGCAATTGAAGAAACAAGAACAGAATTACCCCACTCACGATTTGGAGATGGCTGCAGTGGTCTTTGCACTTAAGATCTGGCGACATTACCTATATGGAGAGTCGTGCCAGATATTCACTGATCACAAGAGCTTAAGGTATATATTTCAGCAGCGCGACCTGAACCTTAGACAGCGTCGATGGATGGAGTTAGTGAAGGACTATGATTGTGAGATCTTATATCACTCGGGCAGGGCTAATGTAGTGGTGGATGCTTTGAGCAGGAGGCCCGGGGGTAGTCTATCTTGTTTGAGCGCAATACAGAGGCGGTCGTCGGCAGATTGGCAGATTTTATGCGACAGCCGGGTACAGTTCGATTTTACGCTAATCGGAGGACAGATTGCGCATGTTCGTGCATGCCCACAGTTGCTTGACCGTATACATGAGGCACAGCACGGTGATGACCGATGCTCAGAGGTCAGGGCACAGGTTGGACAGGGCAGATTTTCCGAGTTCGTGATCGATGATCAGGGGATACTACGATTGTTAGTTATATGTATGCCCTAGAGGACATTACTGTACATACGATGTATATTGTAGTGGATGCTAGGACATATATAGGGAGGACTTTCTTGCTCGACATGATAGTATGCTATCTGGTTGTACTTTATCTTAACATGTACTCTGATTGTCTCTATATTACATGTTGATAAAGCCCTTAGGATATGTACTCGACTACTGGGACTATGATGAGATCATACTAGTAGGGCCACGGTAGTCGACGAGTACATCCTATAACTGTTCCTAGTCGATGGTGTATCGAGACAGGGCATCGATACACCAGAGTAGACTAGCGTATACGCATCTTGACCCATATGATGGGCGATGGATGATCCCATATCCATCGGTGTTTGACATCAAGGATGGTGTACGGGTGCTCAGTAGAGACTGGGTACACTGGACGGACTCGCCGAGAACTCCCAGATGGTATTATACCATACGTCAGATGGCAGTTCTCCGGTGACACTGGTACAGAGTAGTCTGTTGACCCGAGATCGTCATAGAGTCTTGTGTGATTCCCACTGTGCTTTTATTTCCATCATACCACGTCCAAGAGGGCGTGCAAAAAGGTGGCTTTTGGGAACAGTCCTGAATCACATGGAGGCAATGAGCGATAGGAGGGGATTCGTCTCTCCCGGTATAGGGAGTTGATGTTGTGCTGTGTTCGATTGGCTATAACCGGAAATCCCTGGCCAGGGTTGCTGAGATTTACTGGTAAGTGTTATCAGTAGTTTCTCGAACTGTTATAGACCTTATATCGACACGACTTATCGAGCTACTTGGATCTGACGTTTACCACCCCTAGGCGAGATATGCGACATATCAGACGACGAGACCGGACTGTACGGGAGTGTTACTGTTTGGATTCACAGGAGAAGTTACAGGCTTGCTTGTTGATCTTCTGAGCGCTCAATACCTGGGTAGCTGTTACGTTTAGCTGACCGCTTGCAGCTTGTGGGTGATTGATATGATCATCACCTACTGCCGGCTATTGACGATTCTTTAGAGTCCTACACAGAGGTTTCTTGACTCGGGCAAAACGGAGTAGGAGCACATATGTGATATGTGCGGGCTCGAGGATAATGCGATATGTGATACCGTATTATATTCTCGCGATATTTGATATCAGCCGGGTCATCGGATCAAGTGTTGATTCGATGAATCGGTACAGATAAATATTAGTCGGTTATATGCGATATAGCCGGATTGTCGGATCAAGTGTTGATTCGATGATTTAATGTACAATAATATATTTGATATATTAAATTGCATTAACTAATATTAGCTCACTAAAAGATTCTTTTTCTCACTCGGGTAATACATTGATATATATGCGATATATGTTAATTGTATTATTTTGTTGCAATAAATATTGTATATGTGATATATAATATTGTAACATGTTATAATTATTAATGCAACATGATTAGAGGAGTTTAAACAAGATTAGGGTTTGATTTGGGTTAATGCATTCTAGATGTTTCTAGATGGTTTTACTTTGTCATGATAAAGATATTTGTGTTGATCTTTATCCATGACTCACACTTAACCCAACTCAAACCCTAACCCTAGTAAACTCTCTACAATGGTTACTACAACCATGGTTGCATAAATAATTATGATAACTTTTATTATTCATCACAATTCTATTAATGTTCATCTTTTTCTTCATTCTCTTTTCAAGAAAAAGCTTGATTGATTTTACAAAGGTGATGAATAATTGTGAGAAAAATATAAATAAAGAGAGAGAAAATTCTACTTCATCATCATCATCTTCCCTTGCCATTTAGATGAGGGTGTTCACATCATTTCATGAGTGTTAGCTTGTGTTAAAGAAACTTCAAGGTAGATCATCTTAGTATCGAAGATCGGAAGCAAAGGTTGCGTCTTTCTCTTCGTGGAACCTCTCGAGAGTCCGGATCCCGATGATCGCAGCGAAGGGACCACAACACGGAGCATATGAAGTGAAGGACCGGATCTACAAAGGTTGTAATCCCTCTCACTTAGTGTTAAAGTGTTTAGCATGTTGTTTTTCGCCTAATCTCTAGTTTAAAGTTCCGTATTCGGGTTGTTCGGCACAGCTAAATTTTTAATCGGGCATGGTTGATTCCTCGTAGACCCTTGTGCGCGTGCCTAGCAACCCTACAGTGGTATCAGAGCCAAGCTAGAGCTTTAGGCGAAGTCTAGACGAAGTTTAAAGTCCGATCGAACCCGGAAAACCCGATAAAACCCACTTTCTGGAAATTTTTTCAAAACTGTGATTTTTCCATATTAAAAATATGCAGAAAATTAAGCAGGGTCTAATATGAATTACTGTGAAATACGGGGACCTAATTCAATTAATCCACCGCGGAACCGCGGCACGAGCCAGGCATGTGCGGCGGTTCCGCGGTCGTACGGTCTCTTGTTGCATTAATTTTTTCGCAGTAATTCCTATTTTCTGGTGCTGAGTTATCTGGGAATTTTTAATATCTTTTCGACTGTTGAATTATCTGGGTTGTATTAGGGACTTAAAGATTCAATCGGATTTTATAATTTTGTTTAGTTTGTCCGGATAACTTTTAGAAACTGTTAAAAAGTTCGAACGGATATCAATAACTCACTTTTTCCCCTGTCGGAATTTTTTTTCAAAAGTTGGATTTTTCCTCGTGTTTAAGAATGTTCTAAGTCATGCAAGTAACTCGGTGGACCCTCTAGAAGACAACAAACCTTAACTCGATTATGTGACCGTCTTGAACTGCCTTTTGAACCTTAGGGTTTGGGGCAGTACGGCGTGCCACATGTGAGGCGTTGGCTTGACCCTTCTACGGCTGGACCATTGGTACTGTGGCATGTGATGGATGTTTTTAAACTGATTCAAGTGTTGAGATATATTAGGGAAATCTTGGGTGCTTGATGATTCGATCGGAAAGTTTAACTTTTTCTATTTATCTGGAATGTGATACAATAATTGGAATCCACATATAGTTATGAGATAACTAATTTGAATATTATAAACATAGCAGTTTAGTCCCAGATGATCGGTTGCCACGGAATTTTGATGTGATCAAAAGTCCGTCGCAATCACGTAGCGTACGCGAATACTCGCCGGGTAAACTTAATAGACAGCTACGCCCCATAGCCCCGACCAAGTGACTGTAGGAGAACCCCGTCGCCGAAAGCATCCGTTCGGGTGCTCCCGGTAGCGGTGTTCCGCCTTGGTGCACTTCGTCGACGGTATCGGGGGTGCGGCCGTCTACTAAAGTTTGCGACGAGCAATCGATCAGGACGTCGGGAATCTTGTTGAATTGCCCGACTTGATATTGAAAAGAGTTTTCGATAATGAAACTAAAATGCGGAGTTTATAATTGTTAGGCATGAGATGTCTAAGGAATTCATTTGGTTAGGCATGCGATGTCTAAGAAGGTTGCGGATTCCAACTGTTGTAGTTTTACACTTTCTTTTCTGTGACCGTAAGCGTAGTATGTGGTGTATCGCCGGCTTCGTTGCTATACATCAACGACAATCGGGATACGCATACTTGCTTACGTTGATGATATGTGATATTATGTGTTGCTGTGATATGTTGTATTGGATCGTCGCGTTTGAAAAGCCGGGGGTTTTATGTGAGATGAGAGTTTTTTCTTTTTCTTTCATGTAAAATTCATTTGTATGTAATATTCTTTTATTGGGGCACTTCCAGGTAGCGGAAGATGTCACCGTTGTATATTATTTACTTTTCCGCATTAGGTAGACCCAAGGAGGGGAGCACAAGTAACCGGGTTCTAGGGTCCAGTGGGAGACCATCTCGAAAAGTCGGGACCGGGTCTCCTAACCCTAGAATTGGCAGTGTTACTTGCCGCTCTCGTAGGGGTCTAGGGATGTGGGTTTGGCTATTCATCGCGACCGTGGAATCCGTGTTTTATACAGGCTCGTATTGAAAACACGGACATCCTAGTATATCCAATATTTCGTTTATGTTCTTCTGCTGCAATGTTCTGTGATGAGATCATATTACTGCCTGAGACGAATGTTTATATTATATATATATGAGATATATGTTATATTGCAGATTTCGTTTCAAATGTGATGCTTGCGAAGCATAATAAAATGGGACTTCATTAATGAGATTAATGAAATAAATGAAACCTAAGATGTTGTAGAAACTTGTTTAATAAAAACTGGTAGCTACAGTTCTTGCTTTGCATCGCGGTGTTCCTTGTAGAACATCCTGCACCTTATTCGATAAGGAAAGGACCGAGATCCCTTCACCGGGAGTGACTCCTTTAGCAATAACTGGCAGATGCTACAAACTCGGTTTGTCTTTTGATTGCTTCTATAGTTCTTGCTTTGCATAGTGATATTTGTGAAATATCCTGCACCTTATTCGATGAGGAAAGGGCCGACGATCCCTTCACCGGGAGTGACCCCTTTAGCAAAACTAGAAAAGCCTCAAAAACACTCCATTTAAAATCACTCGATTCTACAACGATATCAAGTTCATTACGCATTAGGTTTTCTTAAAAAACCTGTCGTAACCCTCCGTCATTTTAGGAAGTAGAGTACTTAGTATTCGTGCTGTGTTTGTTGGCCTTAGTTAAGGCACAGTGTACGGTAGCTAAGTGATGTCTTCCTATATAGCATATGATGTGATTAGTTAGGACAGTCATATGACTTTGTTGACCTTAGTTAAGGGTCATGTGGGTGGGTTTAATTAATCAAGAAATGACGGGTAGAACTTGACTAGTGCTTATGATTTGTTGACCATAGTTAAGGTCGTAGGTCACTAGGGGTAAAATATTATTGGGAATTTCAAGTGTTGAAATTTGCAATGAGATTGCATACCTTCTATGAGATAGTTGGATCCCGATCCCCGCTGCGAGTAAGAGTTACTCCTGGGAGAGTTTTACACATTACAATTAGCCGATCAAGTAGGTGTCTAGAAAGGTGTTAACGGGGTTACACCTCTGGGAAAACGAGGTTTACTTTAATTAGGTTCGTGCGAAAGCACGGGGGACCTCCCTCAAAGTACCGACACTGGCCTGGATGAAAAATTGGCGAACTTGTAGCGTGTAATTAATCCCGGCTAATCTTTCCTTTTAGGGTTTGAAGGAAGACTTGATTAAAACAGTGGGAGACATCCTGATTAGATATATTAGATAACCAATCTAATCTTGCAAGAGCATACGCTGAGTGTTTTCTTCTCTCTCTCTCCAGATAGCGACCATATCACGCCTTAATCAAGATAACAAAATGGATATATTGACCGAACCCGCTTGTTATACTGAGCTGGGGAACGTTGGTCCCGCTCCAACTTATAATTGTTATAGGACAGAGCAGGAAATTGGGGATTACCAGAATTCCCGTGCCGCCCAAACGAAGAAAGTGCATGTTGATGCATCATCTTCGGGTGTGTTCATTACACAGAACTGTTTCTCAGTATCCTTTACGTCCTGGGTATGTGATACCGGATCAGGATCCCGTATATGTAATTTGTTACATGGGCTACAGATAGGTAAAGAACTGAGAACGGGTGATAAGTTTCATGAGACAGAAAACGGTGCAAGTATTGCAGCCAAGTCTGTTGGTCACTGTCACCCTGTATTACCAGAATACATTGATTCTGAACAAATGTTATTAGATACCGAACCTGATATACAAAATCATATCAGTCTCTTTATTAGTAAAGAAAGGATATAATTTTGTATTGTTGGATAATGTTTTGAACATTTCCTATATCAATAGTTGATCGGTTCAGGCACGTTATCTAAAAGCATTGATATTCTAAATCAAATTACAGTTCTTAGTATACGGAACACACACAAGAGGAAGAGTTCAGAAATGAACAAATCCTTCTTGAGGCATTGTAGACTAGGTCATATCAATGCGACCCGAACGGCTGAAGTTACATAAAGATGCATATTTAAATTAGTTTGAATTTACATCTTGTGAAACTTGCCGGTCATGTCACAAAGATAAGATGACCACAGCTCTGTTTGTTGGAAACAGAGAAAGAGTTAGTGAACTTTTGGGATTGATACATGCTGATGTATGAAAGGTCCCCTGTCTACACATGCCAAGACCGGTTCTTTGTACTTCATTACATTCTCTGATAATCTCTCAAGATTCAGACATATGTTCCTGCTGAAACACAAGTCCGAAGCTTTTGAGATATTCACAGAATATAAGTTAGAAGTAGAGAACCAAAATACGGGTATAAGTATTATGTCCTTTGATGAGATCAAGGAGGAGAATACTTGAGTACGGAATTCCTGGACAATTCATAAGGAGAATGAGATTCTCTCTCAGCATTACTCCTCCGTATACACCATAGCACGATGGTATATCGGGGCGGAGCAAACTCACCCTATTAGATATGGTGTGCTCTATGATGAGTACTACTGAGTTTCCTATTTCCTTTTGGGAGTTATGCACTTGAGAAGCTGCATACCTATTGAATAGGGTTCAAATCAAATCAGTTGCCTACCACTTCATATATGATATGGAAAGGGAAGAGCCCATATCTTAAGCTTGTTAAGATTTGGGGTTGTCCGGCCTATGTCTAAAAGCAAAATCCGGACAAGCTCGAGACAAGGTCTGTTATGTAGAACTGGAAATGGTTCCAGCTATACAAAATGCAGCTGATGATTTGGTAGAACCAAAGGATTCAATAGTTTCCAACGAACCTCAGCCTCTCCGCCGATCTAGTAGGGTTCCTCACCCACCTGAGAGATACTTTGGTTTCTCTATGACAGTGGGAGCGAGGATTGCATCATGAGATGATGACCCAACTAGTTTCGGGCTGGCCATCAGGAGTGGGACTCTGTAAGAATGGCTGGATGCTTATCGATCTGAGATGGAATCCTTATACACCAACAAAGTATGGACTTTGGTTGCTTTATCTGAAGGGTTAAATCCCCATCAGGAGCAAGTATATCTTGAGAAGATTACTTGGTGTACATGGAAAAGTTGAGACTTTCAAAGCTAGACTTGTTAAAGGTTTTCATCATAGACCAGGTATGGATTATGATGAAACATTTTCTAAGGAGCTATGCTTAAGTCCATCCAGATCCTACTTGCCACGGCTACATACCATGACTACGATATCTGGTGGTTGGGTGTTATGACTTCTTTCTAAATGATGTTTTAGAAGAAAGCGTCTATAAGTACACAGCCAGAGGACTTCGTAGACAGTGGGAGCAGCGGAAACGTGTGCAAGATGTTTTATATGATAAAACAGGCATCGCGGAGTTGGAACATCTGTTTTGATGGAGTAGTCAAAGAGTTTGACTTCATCAAAATGGTAGATGAACCTTGTATATACAAAAAGGTAGTAGAGAGTATGGTGGAGTGTAAGTCGATGTAGTACACCCCAGTACTTGTGGGGAGGCGGAAATTACAAAAACAATCAAGTTTAAGGAACGAACATCGACTAACCGCTTAAATCGAAGCTAAACTATAAATAACCGTACACAAAGATTTTCTTATCACTTGTGATTAGGGATTATACCTATCGAAACTAGTCCTTCGTCTTTGTGTCCTCCTTTGTTCTCCTCGACCTTCTCTAGGTAGTAGACGATCCACCCGAGAGCAAAACACCAAGCTACACCTCTAACTTGAGGTAACTAATCTACTTTGATTGCTAATCAAAGAAGAAAGGATGATATAGAGTGAAGGTAATGGATGCTTAAGTCTAACTAAACCTTTGATCTCAACACATGAGGATTAAGGATTAGTATCTTGAAGATGAGAGCTTGAGGAGAGAGAATGTGAGATAAGATAATGAGAAGAGAGAGAGTGTATCATAATATATTATGAAGCATTCTTATTTAAGAATAAATGAATAAAAGAAATGAATAAGCATGCTTCATAAATGAAAAGAGGTGATTCATTAAGCATGTGTCATTATCATTTATGGTGCAATTAATGATAATGATGAATCACCTCATGACTCACTTTCTTATCCATAAGTAACCTCCTTAGTCACATCTTCTAGAAGCTTCTCGTACAATTACGAGAACGCCCCTCCAATCCGCAAAAATACGGAAAAACTTTAGACTGTAAAAATCCAATAACCGGATACCAGTAACTGGCTTAAACCAAAGCCGACTGGTAAAAACTGTCCGAAAGTCATACTTGCGTAAACGCACGTATGCGTCCGAACCCTTTGTCGCAAAACCATGCAACCTCTATATCATTTCGCCTGGAGTAGGAAACTCTCTGTGTGGGACTCTAGAGACTCGACTACTACGCTGGCAGTGGGTTTAACCACAGACCGCAAGCGGCACTAGCTGTACGTAACGGTCCCCAGGTAGTTGTCGATAAGAAGGCCGATGAGGAAACCCATCCGAACTCCTACTAAGTCTGATGTGACAATCTCCATACAGTCCGGTCCGTTCGTCCAAGACTATCGCATATCGGGCCTAGGGGGGCGGCAAGCGTCAGTCCCCTAATAGCGGTATAAGTCGTGTCGGAGGGAAGCCCATTACACCCTGAGAAACTACTGGAACCTACCAGCAAATCTCGCTTGCCCTGGCCAGGGACTTTGCGTAATGGCTCTCTGACACAACACGATATCTACTCCCAATACCGGGAGGGACGAATCCTGTCTAACCGCCACTGCCTCCAAGTGCTCGGGACTGCACCCAACTGCTACCTGTTTGCACGACTCCTTTGAGCCGTGGTAGGGTAGCAATCTAAGAACAGTGGGACACACTCGAGGCGAAGTAGCAGTGTCAAGTCTGCGGACTACGCTGTACTCATGTCACCTGGGAACTGTTCACTGACGACTGGTATCAAACCAACCAACAGTTCCCTGTGAGTCCTGTCCGGTGTACCCGTAACCTAACGAGCACCTGTATACTATCTCTAGTACGACGTACTGACGGCTGTGGGACAGACCATCTCCCCAACTGGGATGAGAAGCGTACACACCAGTCTACTCCGGAGTATCGATGCTCTGTCTCGATAATCCAACGACCAGGGACCTGAATAAGGATGTGCTTGTAGACTACCCAGCCCCCACTAGTGTGACTGCCATCACAACGCTGGTAGACAAGCAAGATCCTAAGAGCTCTATCAATACGTACACTCACATATTAAGATAGAAAAACCAAGTAGCATACTACCATGTTTAGCAAGACTGTTATATACATGTGAATATCCCAAGCTAGTATGATACAGTAATGGCCTTCTAGGGCATAAACACTAACATGGAGATCCTCGTAAAGTACGTGGATGACATACTCTTGATAGGGACGGAGTTTCCTATGCTACGGTCGGTCAATCTCCGCTTATCACAAGGATTCTCCATATAGGATCAAAGTGATACCTCCTAAATCCTGGGTTTTTGGATCTATGAGATAGTTCTAATTGGATGTTAGGATACTCACTAGTTGTAGTGAGATGGTATCAATCGATCCTGGAGAGAATCACTGGAAAGGTTCCAGGCTGATAAGGACGACTGAATGTCTGTCGCAGGCATTGTCTTTACCCTCAGTGGAGGGACGGTATGTTGGAAGAGTTCCAAGCTAGATACCGTGACATACTAAACGATTAAAGGCAAGATACATCGTTACCAAGGATGCTACCAAAGAGGCAGTCTGGATATATATAAGTTCATGAGATGAACTTCGTTCCTACTATTGTGTGACAATGGAGTTGTGGCTTTAGCCAAGGAACTACCGTCCCATCAGAAATCCAGATATAATTCTTAGGCAGTATCACCTGATCATGGAGATGGTTGATCTCCAGGGAGATCGAGGTTAGGAGAGTAGACACAGAGGACAACAGCGCGAATCCACTCACAAAGGCCTTTTTCCCAATAGAGACTCTTACGGGATGGTTGAGTATGAGATACTACAACCGCAGCTAATTGTTGGGTATGCGATACCATAACAGATGGCCCTAGTGCAAGTGGGAGATTGTTAGTTATATGTATGCCGTAGAGGACATTACTATACATACGATGTATATTGTAGTGGATGCTAGGACATATATAGGGAGGACTTTCTTGCTCGACATGATAGTATGCTATCTGGTTGTACTTTATCTTAACATGTACTCTGATTGTCTCTATATTACATGTTGATAAAGCCCTTAGGATATGTACTCGACTACTGGGACTATGATGAGATCATACTAGTGGGGCCACGGTACTCGACGAGTACATCCTATAACTGTTCCTAGTCGATGGTGTATCGAGACAGGGCATCGATACACCAGAGTAGACTAGCGTATACGCATCTTGACCCATATGATGGGCGATGGATGATCCTATATCCATCGGTGTTTGACATCAAGGATGGTGTACGGGTGCTCAGTAGAGACTGGGTACACTGGACGGACTCGCCGAGAACTCCCAGATGGTATTATACCATACGTCAGATGGCAGTTCTCCGGTGACACTGGTACAGAGTAGTCTGTTGACCCGAGATCGTCATAGAGTCTTGTGTGATTCCTACTGTGCTTTGATTTCCATCAAACCACGTCCAAGAGGGAGTGCAAAAAGGTGGCTTTTGGGTACAGTCCCGAATCACATGGAGGCAATGAGCGATAGGAGGGGATTCGTCTCTCCCGGTATAGGGAGTTGATGTTGTGCTATGTTCGATTGGCTATAACCGGAAATCCCTGGCCAGGGTTGCTGAGATTTACTGGTAAGTGTTATCAGTAGTTTCTCGAACTGTTATAGACCTTATATCGACACGACTTATCGAGCTACTGGGATCTAACGTTTACCACCCCTAGGCGAGATATGCGACATATCAGACGACGAGACCGGACTGTACGGGAGTGTTACTGTTTGGATTCACAGGAGAAGTTACAAGCTTGCTTGTTGATCTTCTGAGCGCTCAATACCTGGGTAGCTGTTACGTTTAGCTGACCGCTTGCAGCTTGTGGGTGATTGATATGATCATCACCTACTGCCGGCGTATTGACGATTCTTTAGAGTCCTACACAGAGGTTTCTTGACTCGGGCAAAACGGAGTAGGAGCACATATGTGATATGTGCGGGCTCGAGGATAATGCGATATGTGATACCGTATTATATTCTCGCGATATTTGATATCAGCTGGGTCATCGGATCAAGTGTTGATTCGATGAATCGGTACGGATAAATATTAGTCGGTTATATGCGATATAGCCGGATTTTCGGATCAAGTGTTGATTTGATAATTTAATGTACAATAATATATTTGATATATTAAATTGCATTAACTAATATTAGCTCACTAAAAGATTCTTTTTCTCACTCGGGTAATACATTGATATATATGCGATATATGTTAATTGTATTATTTTGTTGCAATAAATATTGTATATGTGATATATAATATTGTAACATGTTATAATTAATAATGCAACATGATTAGAGGAGTTTAAACAAGATTAGGGTTTGATTTGGGTTAATGCATTCTAGATGTATCTAGATGGTTTTACTTTGTCATGATAAAGATATTTGTGTTGATCTTTATCCATGACTCACACTTAACCCAACCCAAACCCTAACCCTAGTAAACTCTCTACAATGGTTACTACAACCATGGTTGCATAAATAATTATGATAACTTTTATTATTCATCACAATTCTATTTTTGTTCATCTTCTTCTTCATTCTCTTTTCAAGAAAAAGCTTGCTTGATTTTACAAAGGTGATGAATAATTGTGAGAAAAATATAAATAAAGAGAGAAAAAATCCTACTTCATCATCCTCATCTTCCCTTGCCATTTAGATGAGGGTGTTCACATCATTTCATGAGTGTTAGCTTGTGTTAAAGAAACTTCAAGGTAGATCATCTTAGTAACGAAGATCGGAAGCAAAGGTTGCGTCTTTCTCTTCGTGGAACCTCTCGAGAGTCCGGATCCCGATGATCGCAGCGAAGGGACCACAACACGGAGCATATGAAGTGAAGGACCGGATCTACAAAGGTTGTAATCCCTCTCACTTAGTGTTAAAGTGTTTAGCATGTTGTTTTTCGCTTAATCTCTAGTTTAAAGTTCCGTATTCGGGTTGTTCGGCAGGGCTAAATTTTTAATCGGGCATGGTTGATTCCTCGTAGACCCTTGTGCGCGTGCCTAGCAACCCTACAACGATTTGGGGCTAGACTGTGCGTACCAGATGCTGAGGGATTGCGGCGCGAGATTCTTGAGGAGGCACATCGATCGGTATACATTGTTCATCCCGGTTCCACCACGATGTACAATGACATGAAAGGTGTTTACTGGTGGGACGGAATGAAGAGTGACATCGCAGATTTTGTGTCGAGATGCCTGACTTGTCAGCAAGTCAAGGCTGAGCACCAGAGGCCCGCGGGAGAGCTACAGCCGTTACCCATTCCGGAGTGGAAATGGGAGCAGATTTCTATGGACTTCATTGTGGGTCTACCCAAGACTAGTCGAGGGTATGACTCCATCTGGGTGATCGTGGATCGTTTGACGAAAGTGGCTCACTTCCTACCGGTGAAGACGACTTTCAGATTTGCTTAGTATGCCCAGATATACATCAATGAGATCGTACGTGTCATGACCCGAAATTACGGAACATGACCGGCACTTAAGTTACGAACGTCTTAAGGCGTCTGTAAAATAAGTAAGCCGAAGCCCAGAAATCCAAACCAAAAGAAGTAGTAGAGTGTAAGAAAAACCATAGGTGAATCAACCTGAAGAAACATAATATACAACGCCTAAAGGCGAGGATCACAACAGAAAAGGGAACTCCAACCAGCATGAAATCCATAGAAATATAACGCGCGACTCTACGGTCGAAAGAATAAACATCCCTGGTCTCTATCTCAAATAAATACATGTTTGGTTTGATGGAACTTCTAGATACAACTGAATATAATATACAATGTATAATGATGGGTACGATACAAATAACCCACCTACTAGCAAGTCACCTGAAATAAGCTGTGCTCGCAAAGCCATAATGAAATCCGTACGGCAACACCTGCATGAAACTGGGGCACAACGGGGGTGAGTTGCCAACTCGTGAGTAGAAAAAGATCTACGAACAGAAAATTGAATGTATGACGCAATCCTAGGTCATACGATCATAATATATAATCCTCAAATATATAACCAGTAATCTCTAACCATGTCTAGGGTAAATATCTAACCCAAGTGTAATCACATATGTCCATGTCAGTGCATCAGGTAACAATGTATCATATAGATGATGTATGAATGCATGTAACAGAATGCATGTACTGAAGAAAACTGCTGTCATAATTTTGTGAGATTTCTGTATTTTTAAAATGAGGTATCATAAATGAAATCAGCATAAATAGTGCCTAGCATCGGCACAAAACATAAGTCTCAGTATCTCGATACCTCTGTATCACAATCTCTGTACCTCAATGTCTCGAAATCTCAATGTCTCAATTACAAAATCTAGGGCGCCGTCGGTCCAGATCGGCCCCTACCATCCATCTCATGACCACGATGATATCCTCCGGATATCCGACGTGTCAGGTAATATCACCGATAGGTAGTGCTCCCCTGCACAGGCTCAACGCCATCATCTGCGATCTTCTTGCCCCGGGGTACCGCACCGGGTCCACCATGTACCCGCAATCGGTCTCATCCGCCTCCTCGATTCGGGTTTCATATGTCACTCTCAGCACCGAGAAAACACATGGTGAACACACTGAAATATCATATCAAGGGTAACCGGGTTTTTAAAACATTTACATAATCTCTTTGAAATACCCACGGTTCCCAAATCCAGAAATAACATAGAAACAACATATCTCAATGCGTATAATCAGGAAGCATGATGTATGCGACATATAAACGGAATGCAAGTGTAACAGTATGTCCTGCAACATGGAATAATAGTATGCACATACAAGGGTCATATCCTGATGCAATAATACTACTGTGTAGTGACATGGCAATTACCGATGAAGAAGTGTGTGAGCTGGCAAGTAAGTGTATGTGGAACATACGCATCATCGGTAATGGTGCTGGTGTCCTAACAGCATGATATCAAAATGGAATATGAATCAATAATAATATGCGGGAGCTGAATGCTAAAACACAATGATAGCTGAACTGCATCTTACGTCACAAGAGTCATACAGCTATGCCAACAATAAGGCTGAGATTAGCTAACTGCAGGTAAGGGAAACCGCCTAACCTCTGAGTCGATACATATAAATATATATATATATAGTCGGTGATCCCGCTTCAATCATATCACATCCGATATAATATCGATGATCAGACATCCCAAATCTAGAGCACTGATCAAACATCAAGTCATAGCTCGTACGTAAATCCGTTGTACGGCATCCCCATCTGGGTACGGGTCAATATCATATTCGTCATATCATTCATCTGGTATTCTCTTTATCAAATATCGTAATCTGGGTACTGACCTATGTCTAGTACAATGCTAACATCATTACTATAATCAAGATCTGACTACTGATCGACAATCCCGTATAAATCGATATTATTAGCACATATCATCTCAAAGAGTATACCCCGCCTAAGGCGACCTATTATAAATGTCTTGTCATATCATATCATTTCATATCCTATCTCGTATCATAATCACTTGTCGATCATTTTATACATATATCACTATTCATATGGCATCATCATCCAAAATACGCTAAAGCATCAAGACTTATCTCAAATATGAATTTTACCATATCACCGATATCATAACCTTGGATCAACTCATCGACTCATCTCATTCCCATGTATCATCCTCAAATCTGCATGTGAACACATAGTCACATACCCTTGTGAACACATACCTACATAGGATCTCATAACCACATATGACAAGGATGTATGCTAGTATGTATATGTGTGTATGTATGTGTAGTGCACCCACTACCCTATGGTTTCGTAACCTTTCACCAATCCAATATACCATTATCCATTTAAACATCAATAATTAGTCCCAACAACAAATAATAGATTGTTGGTGTGTATACGCATCCGTATACATCACCACGGACTGCGGGGGTGCTATATGCCATCCACCCGACTTCTCCCGTAGATATAAATCTACTCACCTTAATCCTTCGTGTCGGTGTCGATGTCACTTCCATCTTCTGTATCGCCTCGGATCGTCGCGGGGGTACCTACACATATCACACGTATCGCATCGCATCAAAACCAAATCGTAACTTAAAACGACACGTGAAAACCAACACGATACGCTAAATCCAATAGGTTAGAACCTATGGTTAGCCTTCGCAAAACAACCTGAAATCACTCGATATAGACGTACAAACGTCACACGATCGAGATAACGCACAAATACCAAAATATAAACAATCAAAATATGTCAAACCAAAACTGAATAGTAAGCAGCAACCTAAGAAAACTATCCCAGATTTTGTCTCAGGTGAAAACAGATCGAGCAAACAAGTCTAGGGTGATGTACAGGGTGTATGTGACCTACGATAAAAGACCAGACCCTACCCTACACTAAGTGGCCGAGCCCCTACACTACCAAAACCGGCCTGGCCAGCCATGCAGTGTCCAGAGAGGTTCGTCTGCCTAGGGTGGTCTCCTGGTGGTCTAACTAGGCTCCTGGTGTTGTTTATTTTCTCCGTAATGACCCCGGATCACTCCAGATTCACCTGCACGCCATATATCCTCGCAAACCGACATGAAACTGTTCTGTTTTGGGTTCCATGTTTGAAATGTGTCGAATCTGGGTTAGATCTAGGCTTAACTGATCTCAACAGCTCCTAATAAGGTTATACCAACATTCAAAACCAATACTTTGTCAAGTCTCACTTAAATTTCCTAAACTAGCACTAATTCACGTAGTAACACGATATTTCAGCTAAACAACTATAACTTGGAAGGAAAAGGGTTTGGGTTGCGAGATTATACCTCGAGGGGGTCCTAGGAGTTAGGAGAATGGAAGGAGAATGAGGTGTAGTGGGTTGGTGCTGCTGAAGTCCCTGCTTGTGGCTGTTTCTGCAGCTGCTGCTGCTTGCAACTCACTCTCTCTTTTGCTCTTCTTTCTTTTCTCTTTTTTCTTTATTTTTTCTAAGTGTTGCAGGAGCAGCTGCAACACTTGAAGAATGGGGGGGTATATATGGTGCATGTGAGGTGGTGTGATGATGTTGTGGGTTGTTACTGGTGCTGCTGTTGTTTTGTTGAAACCATGGGCTGAAATGCAGCAGTAGGTGTAGGGGAGGGGCTGATTGGTGGCTGAAGTCAGCCATTGTGGGCTGATAAGTCTTGATGGGGGGTGTTTGGTTAGCTATGGTGGCTGAAGAATTAAGATGAGGGTGTGTAGGTCAGTTAGGGTCAGCTATGGGGGCTGAAAGTCCGATTTGGGAGTGTGCAGGTCAGCCATTGTGGCTGAATGTGCTGAATTGGTGCATGATTTCAGCTGCTAGTGAGCTGTAGGTATAGGGAGGGGCTGTTCTGGTGGCTGAAGTCAGCCATTGGGGCTGAGGTTAGGCAGAATTTGGGCTGATTGGTGGCAAAAGTCGGCCATTGGGGGCTGAAAAATGATGATGGGAGAGTGTAGATCAGCTAGGGGCTGATGTAGCTGATGTATTTTTTTTTGAAATGTTACAGTCTTCCCCCCTTAAAGAAATTCGGTCCCCGAATTTAAATTTAAACCTCCCAATTCCAAAACATTTCAAATAAATGTCCAAGTCAACGGGGCTCCAAAATCATCAATACATAAAAGGCATCATAGCGCAATACATGCGCATGAGTAACGAGCAGATAACTCGAAGTCAAAACTCCGTCAAGCATCCTGCAATCATCGGAGTCAAGGTGAAAATACGAATGCCAAATCCAAAGCAAAACCAATACGATATAAATCGGGACTATACATGTAAATATCGAATCTGTACATGTAAATATCTGAAGGAAATGCATGCCAAGTCTTTTAAAGTCATTGTGCAATGCGCATAACACTGCACAGTGGCGGATGTCTCTTATAAGAAAATAACCATATACATATATATCTTTTGTTTAAAATGCACGATCCGCCATTTTGAAAACAATTTAGAAGGGTTCCCTGTTTTAAACGTTTCGTGTCATATCGGACACGTATGTAAATAATGAAGTTATAGCTTGCTTTTGGAATCCCTTTGAAATCTATCAATGCATGCAAAATATACCCAGACACTGTCATCTGACCAGTCCTGCTCAGTACGAAAACAAATCACAGCAACACAAAAAATGTACTGCTCCATAAGAAATCAGTCCTAAAATGTGCATATAAAAACCCTGTGCGTCCGGTGCGCACGAAATCAAAATCCATACCTGTGCCAAGCAGGTGTACAAAACGACATCAAGGTGCAACGGGTGTGCACGCAACATCGGTCATAGGCAACGCGTGTGCCTGACCGCAAAATCAGGTGCATCTGACATGCCCGAAAAATCTCGATTTAGTGCATCTGGTGTGCACCAAATCTCATCTCATTACATGCGCCCAACATGCGCTGAAAATCCAAATCCAGTGCATCCGTCATGCACAAAATCATGAAATCCAATATCAAGCGCCGAACATGCGCAAAAATCCAGTCGGGTGCATAAAATGCACGAAACAAATATCGAGCATCACCCTCGAAATCGAAGTCCAGTGCATCCAAGTGCACAAAATATATGTCACTGCACTGCAAGCATATGTAAATTATGCAGAGTGCAAAAAAACAAATCGTGCGTGTGCATATGCATAAAATCAACTCAGATGTCTAAAACCCATAAAATCACAAACATGTTAAACCAAGGCACGAAAATAATATCAAGTGCAACAATTGTGCAAAAATCGTAAATCCTCAATCATCAAAATCAAATCATGTGAATAAATCGCCCAACAATACCGATATCAAGTATGGCGGAATAGTCCCGCTCAAGTTCATCTTCTAAGAATCTCTGGCCAACTGTCGTGGTCACTCATAGCATGTCTCGTCGACGATCCTGAAATCTGGCCTGCTGGTGTGCATAACATGACCACTCCTGGGTCCAAGTCTTCCCTGTGGGTTACCAATCTCACGATCCATCGGCTCATCAGCCCTGTCAAGTGTGCTAACGGGGACGATTCCGTTTTGGCACTCTCTGGTCATTTCTCGGTTAATCATCGCGATCACTCGTAAAGCAGTATGTCACTGGCGTCGGCCTATGGCCCTCTGAATGCACGTGACACATCCGATCCTGGGTGCAAATATCATTGCAGCAGTGTCCTGAAAGGAATCCTGCTCAAGGTCTCTTCCAAATCTCGTCTCTGCTTAACTGTCCGGAAGTCATCGTCCTTACTATATATGCTTCTTGTTCTGGAATGGCTGCATACTCATCGCGACTCCTTCTGGAAGGTACATCCAAGTATAATGCATAGGCATGCCTACCGCATCACTGATGTCGGCGGAGTGGAATGTCATCTTATCCAGATCTTGTACGAACCTCTTACTCCACTTTTCTCTAATGTCGACTACTTCGAACTCGTCTCATCGTGGCTGTATTGACTGAGCTCCAACGGCTATCCTCGTATCTGGAGGCTCCCAAGAAGTGCATCTCACCACCTAGCATCCGAATTAAGTCGAGCTATCCGATTGATTTTTCAAAACCTCATAATCCTCCAAGATCTCAACATCTTGGGTGCAGTATAATAGTATCGAGTACGTATCAAAGCATCGGTGGTCAAGCCGTAGAAGGGCAAACCCAAACCTCACTAATGGCGCCGCAGAACTGCCGTAAACCCTAAGGTTCAAAGGCTTTCACACGGTCATTAAGTCGAGTTAGGGTTTCGTTCTTCTAGATGGTCCATAGAATTGCCTGCATGTTTTTCCGAATACTTTAACTTGGAATAATAGGTTTCTGACATTTGATCGTCTCTGTCGAATCTCAACGTCTCTGCGTGAAGTCGTCTCTAGCTGGAATCAATCTATCTGATGACCTCGCATCGGGGTAGCGAATGATCCATATGTCCTAGTCATTCATCCTCGGTGACTTCTATCATCTCTTAGTACTACTCGTACTGCAATAGCTCCAACATCTGGGGCAATATCTCATCGTTCACAGCAACAACTAGCTCACTCGTCTGCACGTTGAACCGTGCCTCGATCATCATGAATAAGCAATAAATCAATGATCAACAAAGTCTGGCTGGCCTCTACCGGTGGCTCAATCTTCTGGTGCTAATCTGCACGTCCGAGTAATCTCATACAACGATCCATCCAACGCTCATGGCGCAAAAACACAATCAAAGACACATCTCTGCAATTGTGTGTCTCCAGAATTACGCCCTGGTCAGTCCTCGTTCGTGACGAGCTCATGCTGACCGCAACTCTAGCCGTAGCTCTCCCTGCCGTAATCGTGGCAGCAAAACCGTACTGGTACTGATGAGGCTAAATCAGGAATGAATATGACACTGAACAAAGAAATGTACATCCTAAGGCTCCTTAAGTGGAGTGGCTGTCGTAAATATACCGCGGAACATACCAACGGTACGTCACTCTACTTTAGTCACCTATTTCATCAACCATGGGTCATCCTACGCTACGAAGGTAAAACCTAACGCTCTGATACCAACTTTGTCACGACCCGAAATTACGGAACATGACCGGCACTTAAGTTACGAACGTCTTAAGGCGTCTGTAAAATAAATAAGCCGAAGCCCAGAATCCAATCCAAAAGAAGTAGTAGAGTGTAGGAAAAACCATAGGTGAATCAACCTGAAGCAACATAATATACAACGCCTAAAGGAGAGGATCACAACAGAAAAGGGAACTCCAACCAGCATGAAATCCATAGAAATATAACGCGCGACTCTACGGTCGAAAGAATAAACATCCCTGGTCTCTATCTCAAATAAATACATGTTTGGTTTGATGGAACTTCTAGATACAACTGAATATAATATACAATGTATAATGATGGGTACGATACAAATAACCCACCTACTAGCAAGTCACCTGAAATAAGCTGTGCCCGCAAAGCCATAATGAAATCCGTACGGCAACACCTGCATGAAACTGGGGCACAACGGGGGTGAGTTGCCAACTCGTGAGTAGAAAAAGATCTACTAACAGAAAATCGCATGTATGACGCAATCCAGGTCATACTATCATAATATATAATCCTCAAATATATAACCAGTAATCTCTAACAATGTCTAGGGTAAATATCTAACCTAAGTGTAATCCCATATGTCCATGTCAGTGCATCAGGTAACAATGCATCATATAGATGATGTATGAATGCATGTAACAGAATGCATGTACTGAAGAAAACTGCTGTCATAATTTGTGATCTGTATTTTTAAAATGAGGTATCATAAATGAAATCAGCATAAACAGAGCCTAGCATCGGCACAAAACATAAGTCTCAGTATCTCGATACCTCTGTATCACAATCTCTGTACATCAATGTCTCGAAATCTCAATGTCTCAATCACAAAATCTAGGGCGCCATCGGTCCAGATTGGCCCCTACCATCCATCTCATGACCACGACGATATCCTCCGGATATCCGACGAGTCGGGTAATATCACCGGTAGGTAGTGCTACCCTGCACAGGCTCAACGCCATCATCTGCGATCTTCTTGCCCCGGGGTACCGCACCGGGTCCACCATGTACCCGCAATCGGTCTCATCCACCTCCTCGATTCGGGTTTCATATGACACTCTCAGCACCGAGAAAACACATGGTGAACGCACTGAAATATCATATCAAGGGTAACCGGGTTTTTAAAACATTTACATAATCTCTTTGAAATACCCACGATTCCCAAATCCAGAAATAACATAGAAACAACATATCTCAATGCGTATAATCAGGAAGCATGATGTATGTGACATATAAACGGAATGCAAGTGTAACAGTATGTCCTGCAACATGGAATAATAGTATGCACATACAAGGGTCATATCCTGATGCAATAATACTACTGTGTAGTGACATGGCAATTACCGATGAAGAAGTGTGTAGCTGGCAAGTAAGTGTATGTGGAACATACACATCATCGGTAATGCTGCTGGTGTCCTAACAGCATGATATCAAAATGGAATATGAATCACAATAAGTATGCGATGCAGTGTATCAAAAATAATATGCGGGAGCTGAATGCTAAAACACAATGATAGCTGAACTGCATCTAACGTCACAAGAGTCATACAGCTATGCCAACAATAAGGCTGAGATTAGCTAACTGCAGGTAAGGGAAACCGTCTAACCTCTGAGTCAATACATATAAATATATATATATATATAGTCGGTGATCCCGCTTCAATCATATCACATCCGATATAATATCTATGATCAGACATCCCAAATCTAGAGCGCGGATCAAACATCAAGTCATAGCTCGTACGTAAATCCGTTGCACGGCATCCCCATCTGTGTACGGGTCAATATCATATTCGTCATATCATTCATCTAGTATTCTCTTTATCAAATATCGTAATCTGGGTACTGACCTATGTCTAGTACAATGCTAACATCATTACTATAATCAAGATCTGACTACTGATCGACAATCCCGTATAAATCGATATTATTAGCACATATCATCTCAAAGAGTATACCCCGCCTAAGGCGACCTATTATAAATGTCTTGTCATATCATATCATTTCATATCCTATCTCGTATCATAATCACTTGTCAATCATTTTATACATATATCACTATTCATATGACATCATCATCCAAAATACGCTAAAGCATCAAGACTTATCTCAAATATGAATTTTACCATATCACCGATATCATAACCTCAGATCAACTCATCGACTCATCTCAATCCCATGTATCATCCTCAAATCTGCATGTGAACACATAGTCACATACCCTTGTAAACACATAACTACATAGGATCTCATAACCACATATGAACAAGGATGTATGCAAGTATGTATATGTGTGTATGTATGTGTAGTGCACCCACTACCCTATGGTTTCGTAACCTTTCACCAATCCAATATACCATTATCCGTTTAAACATCAATAATTAGTCCCAACAACAAATAATAGATTGTTGGTGTGTATACGCATCCGTATACATCACCACGGACTGCGAGGGTGCTATACGCCATCCACCCGACTTCTCCCCGTAGATATAAATCTACTCACCTTAATCCTTCGTGTCGGTGTCGGTGTCACTTCCATCTTCTGTATCGCCTCGGATCATCACGGGGGTACCTACACATATCACACGTATCGCATCGCATCAAAACCAAATCGTAACTTAAAACGACACGCGAAAACCAACACGATACGCTAAAATCCAATAGGTTAGAACCTATGGTTAGCCTTCGCAAAACAACCTGAAATCACTCGATATAGACGTACAAACGTCACACGATCGAGATAACGCACAAATACCAAAATATAAACAATCAAAATATGTCAAACCAAAACTGAATAGTAAGCAGCAACCCAAGAAAACTATCCCAGATTTTGTCTCAGGTGAAAACAGATCGAGCAAACAAGTCTAGGGTGATGTACAGGGTGTATGTGATCTACGATAAAAGACCAGACCCTACCCTACACTAAAAGGCCGAGCCCCTACACTACCAAAACCGGCCTGGCCGGCCATGCAGTGTCCAGAGAGGTTCGTCTGCCTAGGGTGGTCTCCTGGTGGTCTAACTACGCTCCTGGTGTTGTTTATTTTCTCCGTAATGACCCCGGATCACTCCAGATTCACCTGCACGCCATATATCCTCGCAAACCGACATGAAACTGTTCTGTTTTGGGTTCCATGTTTGAAATGTGTCGAATCTGGGTTAGATCTAGGCTTAAATGATCTCAACAGCTCCTAATAAGGTTATACCAACATTCAAAACCAATACTTTGTCAAGTCTCACTTAAATTTCCTAAACTAGCACTAATTCACGTAGTAACACGATATTTCAGCTAAACAACTATAACTTGGCAGGAAAAGGGTTTGGGTGGTGAGATTATACCTCGAAGGGGTCCTAGGAGGTAGGAGAATGGAAGGAGAATGAGGTGCAGTGGGTTGGTGCTGCTGAAGTCCCTGCTTGTGGCTGTTTCTGCAGCTGCAGCTGCTGCTGCTTGCAACTCACTCTCTCTTTTGCTCTTCTTTCTTTTCTCTTTTTTCTTTATTTTTTCTAAGTGTTGCAGGAGCAGCTGCAACACTTGAAGAATGGGGGGGTATATATGGTGCATGTGAGGTGGTGTGATGATGTTGTGGGTTGTTACTGGTGCTGCTGTTGTTTTGTTGAAACCATGGGCTGAAATGCTGCAGTAGGTGTAGGGGAGGGGCTGATTGGTGGCTGAAGTCAGCCATTGTGGGCTGATAAGTCTTGATGGGGGGTGTTTGGTCAGCTATGGAGGCTGAAGAATCAAGATGAGGGTGTGTAGGTCAGTTAGGGTCAGCTATGGGTGCTGAAAGTCCGATTTGGGAGTGTGCAGGTCAGCCATTGTGGCTGAATGTGCTGAATTGGTGCATGGTTTCAGCTGCTAGTGAGCTGTAGGTATAGGGAGAGGCTGTTCTGGTGGCTGAAGTCAGCCATTGGGGCTGAGGTTAGGCAGAATTTGGGCTGTTTGGTGGCAAAAGTCAGCCATTGGGGGCTGAAAAATGATGATGGGAGAGTGTAGATCAGCTAGGGGCTGATGTAGCTGATGTAATTTTTTTTGAAATGTTACAGTACGACCGCACGGAGTTCCGACATATATCATGTCCGACAGAGGCACCCAGTTTACCAGCCTGCTATGGCAGAGACTTCAGGAGGCTTTGGGCACTCGCTTGAGTTTCAGCATAGCATTTCATCCGCAGACCGACGGACAGTCAGAGCGGACTATTCAGACTCTCGAGAACATGCTCAGAGCGTGCGTCTTAGACTTTGGAGGTAGTTGGGATCATCATTTACCCTTAGTAGAGTTCTCCTACAACAACAGCTACCACGAGACCATTCAGATGGCACCATTTGAGGCTCTTTATGGGAGGAGATGCAGATCGCCCGCCTGTTGGACAGAGCTCGGTGAGAGCGGTATCTTAGGGCCACAGATTGTTGAGGAGACGACCGCGAAGATCCAGTTGATTCGCGACAGGATGAGAGCGGCCAAGAGTAGGCAGAGATCTTATGCGGACCGTCGGCGGCGCAAACTTGAGTTTTCTGTTGGTGATCATGTTTTCTTGAGGGTCTCCCCAATGAAAGGTGTAATGAGATTTGGGAAGAAGGGGAAGCTTAGTCCCAGATTTGTGGGCCCCTTCGAGATCCTCGAGCGTGTTGGTGCGGTTGCGTATCGGTTAGCCCTTCCTCCCAGTTTTCTAGATGTGCACCCCGTATTTCACGTTTCGATACTCCGCAGATATCTTCATGATCCTTCGCATGCGATTCAGCACCCGACGATCCAGCTTGAGCGCGACCTTTCCTATACAGAGCAGCCGGTGATGATCTTGGATCGACAAGTGAAGAAATTGAGGTCGAAAGAGATATCGTCCGTCAAGGTACTTTGGCGTGGTCCGAGCAGAGAGGAGATCACTTAGGAGACCGAGAGCAAGATGAGGAATAGGTATCCCCATCTTTTCGAAGGTACGTGTGGTTAGATTTTTAAATTCGGGGACCGAATTTCTTTAAAGGGGGTATATTGTAACACTTTGAAATTTCGTTAGAATGTTTTTCGTGTTAATTAGCATTTGTGCGTGTTATTTTATATGTGTATATAGGATTATTAGCAATTTTAGTCGGGTTACCCTAATTGGAAAATTTTCCTTTGTAGTGTTGCACACTTAGCCAATTTTGTGACTTAGGTCTTTTAGTGTAACATGTTAACCATTTCTTTTGTTGCATGGTTGATAATTTATCCCCACCATTTTAATCAAGTCAAAACCCTTTTTGAATATCAAAATTCAAAAATAAAATGAAGTATGGGGGTTAGGTAAGAATTTGACTTTTGTTGACCATTCCTTCTCCCTTCTCTCTCTCTTCTCCTCATTTCTGAATTCTGCAGAATTCCAGCAGAAAAACCCTATCATTTTCTTCATCTCCTCTTCTTCTTTTCATTTCCCTTTGATCCCTATAGAAAACCCTACACAAATCAACACATTTTCATCACAAAACCATGGAAAATGAGCTTTTTAAGGTGTTTGGAGGCAAATCTGCACACATGAGGCTGGGGCTGAGATTTTTAGTGTTTCATAAGGTTTTTTGAAGGTATTAACTTATGTTAGCACTTCTTTTCCATAAACATGTAGTATTCTTTAGCAAAAATCATATTTTGATGTGCTTTTTAGTGATATTGAAGGGGTTTTGTGGTGATATGTTAAAATTAGCATTTTTATGGCTCAGTTAGCTTATTAATGGGTTATTAGTGTGATTTTAGACTAGGGTTTGCTTCAGATTTCAGAAAAATACCCTAAAGTTTCATTTTCGTGCAAAAGTGTGGTTATTAACTAGAAATAGGGCTCTGTTGGATCTGCTGCTACCCGAGTTAATTCAGAATGAAATTGTATTTACTGTAGCATATATAGGGGGTATAGAGTGCACACACAAAACCTGGGAGCCCAATTCCCCAGACCGGCCACCGAAAAATGCATTCTGGCCGCAAATTACGGCCAGATGAGTGAGTTAGGGGTTGGGGTTTGGGGCACCGGAGTCTGCTGCTATGTGTAGTATTATGGTATATATAGTTTTGTAATATCTTTCCTGTATAAAAATATGGGATCTAATACCCTATTTTCCGTATTTTAAACTTTCGCGACACGCGTGATACGTGTGTGTGGGTTTGGGTTTCTGCGTATCGCGACGTGTCGGAGTGGCTTCAGGCGCGTAATCACACGTTCTAGCGCATCGCGCACACGCGCGCTTGGTTTGCGACACGGGTTTCTAGTTGACTTTAAATGTCGTGTTTGTATGGTTTTGAGCTTATGTGTGATATATTGTGAAATTATAGGTTCGCAGGCGAGTACGACGGACGCCGCGAAGAAGGGGAAACAAGTCGCCGGCTTTACCTAGCGAGAGACTACGGTGAGTAGATTTAACATCTACGGGAATATCGCCCGCATGGCGTTATGCGTCAGGGCTGATAGGACCTTATAGCGATATATTTTGCATTCACCTACATGACTACTGTTTATTGCATACCACTTTCCCTACTATGCGTATATAAACTAGAATTGATAGAACACCGCACTATTACTAACGGTTTAAGTTGCACGAGCACAATTTATATGCTACACTCACACCGTTAGTGATTGCCATGACACTCACATTATAGGATTGCTATAAATCATATGTCAGATTGTTTCCGCATTATTGATGTTTGCCATGATTTGCCGCATATCAGCAGATGTTATATTCATACTTGGACACATTTACATCACATATTCATACATGTGCCATGTATATATTGATATCCTCATACCTGCATGGATTTAGGCATTGAGATATGTTGTTTCCATATTATTTCTGGAATTGCGAACCCTGGATATTTCAAAAGAGAATAGGTAATTATTTAAAAACCCGGTTTCCCTTGATATGATATTTCAGTGCGTCCACCATGTGTTTTCTCGATGCTAGAGCGCGATATATGAGAGAGAGAGGGCTGACCCGGACTGACGGATGCCCGATATATGAGAGAGAGGGGGCAGACCCGGACTGACGGATGCCCGATATATGAGAGAGAGAGGGCTGACCCGGACTGACGGATGCCCGATATCTGAGAGAGGGGGGGCTGACCCGGACTGACGGATGCCCGATATAGGAAGATTTGCGTGTCGATGCTAAACATGAGTATTTATGATATTTGGGTGCCGATGTTGGGCACTCGTGATTCTCAGTGATATAAAGGATTTGAGGGCCGATGGGAGTGCCGGCGTCTGGGTTGTTGGGATTTGGGGTGCATTGGTGGGTACCGATTATCTTTCCACGTTGACATTCCGTGTAGATGTTATTTCATCCCATGCCCCACAATTATTATTTTGCATCTCATCCTGTTGTTACTTTACTTGACAGAGCACTTGCATGATTATGCACACACTGCTTCTTGCATATAGACTTATCTGCTGGCATTTGATAGAGTAGCGCAGTACGTGAATGCTCGCGATTACCTTTATATGTTATCTCTATTCACGAGTTGGCAACTCACCCCCGTTGTGCCACAGTATTTGTAGGTTGCCCCTCGGAGTAGTCGCGGCAGGCTGCTTTCTTACATCTTTTGGCTACAGATACCACTACAGTTGGTACATGAGCTGTTTTGCTGTTAGGTGGGTTGTGGTATCTGGTAACTTTTATTGTACATGCTTTTGTATCTAGTATTCTCCATCTACCTTATATGTGCTTGACGTAGAGACAGTGTGAGGATGATGATGTATATTATTTGTATTCTGGTGTCGAGCTCGTTGTGAGCCGACTTTACTTATGCAGTTATTTATATCTGTGATGTTCCCACTTGTTGCTCTTGATCTTCGCTACGGCGTCGTGCATCGCTATCTTGGTGATTGTTTACTTACGATTTCTTATCATTTTTTAAATTCTTCCATTTAAAACTTAAAACACTCTATACTTTTACTGGTTTGATTTCTGGGTTTTCGGTTCACTTAGTCGCGTTACGCCTGCAGACGTTACGTGGTTAAGTGCCGGTCATGGGCCAAACTTTGGGTCGTGACAACCATCTAGGAGTTCTCGGCGAGTCCTGTTCAGTGTACTCAGTCTCTACTGAGCACTCGTATGCCATCTTTGATGTCAAACAGCAATGGATATGAGATCATCCATCGCCTATCAAATGGGTCAAGAAGTGTATACGCTAGTCTACTCTGGAATATCGATGCCCCATCTCGATACACTCTCGACTAGGAACATTTAAAGGATGTACTTGTGAACTACCCTGGCCCCACTAGTATGATCTGCATCATAATCCTGGTAGTCAAGTACATCCTAAGGGCTTTACCAACATGTGTGTCATGACCCGAAATTGGCACGTGACGGCCCTAATACTACGCAACGTCTATAGGCGTAACGCAGTAAAAGAAAACCAAAACCCAGAAATCTAAACCAGTAAAAGACAAGAAAAGGTAAGAAACATTGTTTAAAAGTCTTTGAAATCACAACCCAAATTCTTTAAAAGTCCAACTTTATTTCCTTTAAAATTTGGGCAGCACCTCCTTTGTAAAAGCTAGCCCCAAAAATGGGTACAGCATAAATATATAGTAAAGCAACCCCAACGGGAGCAAATCCACGCCCAAAGGCGGAAAAACAATCACCACCACAAATATACGACGCCGTAGCGAAGAAATAAAGACAATAGTGAGAAAGCTGTATAAAAGACAACAAATCCACAATTTATACAATATCGTCCTCACCAAGTCTCTAAGTCAACAACATAATACTAGATGGAGAGTACAAGATACAACGAATATACAATACAAATACAGATAACCACCAAAACCCACCTGAACAAAACAGCACACTGTGAGCCGATGCGGTATCTGTAGCAAAAGATGATAGATGAATAGCCAGCCTCGACTACTCTAGGGAACACTCTATAACACCTGTGGCACAACGAGGGTTAGTTGCCAACAAGTGAATAGTAAATAACATATGCAGGTAATCGCACGTATGCACGTACAGCGTGAATCTAACATGTGCAATTAATAGCAATAAAAAGTCATATGAATGCAATAATCATGAAAGGTACACTAGCAGGTACAACTAATACATGAAGCAATACATATAAATAAAGGTATGTAAATGCAACAGTCATGAAAGGTACTCTAACAGGTACTACTAATACATGACGCAGTGCATAAACAATAAATGTGGAGTATGGAATGAAATATGTCATTTCCACGGAATCCTGACATCGTGGTAGGATCACAATCCATCAAGACAAATCCAAATCCCAATTCCTCAAATCATCCCCTAAATTGGCTCTCATATCATACAAGTCTCACAAATCCTGAATGTACAATATAGAATAAATCTCATATATCCTGTATGTACAAATCAGCAATCTATAAATATCATGTATCCAATATCAAATGAATCCCCTATATCCCAAATCAAATTATCAAGTAAAAATTTAACATCCTAAATATATTTGCATGAATAAATATGATGATGTATATAATTTAATGTCAATACACATATATTAGCGTCTCATTCCACTAATATTGGTGTAAGGGCATATATAACAGCGGCCTAAACCTCTGTTATATATACAAAGGAGTAAAAAGAAATATCATGAAACCAATGTGTCAAGCATCGACACAGAAATGCAGGTCTATCAGGTGTTGTCACCACGACTGGCACCCTGATAGGTATGTATCATACGCTATCCCAAAAGCTCGAGTGCCTAGCTCTGACCCTCGCCTCTCGACGTATCTATACGTACATGACTCCCGTCGATATCCCCATGATAACCGCTGAGTCATTGGTAATGTGTTCATAACATAATATTGCATTTTCTATTCCCCATTCTTATGCATTTTACAATGAAAACAGGTGCTTTTGACCCATGTCTGCTACATGTTACAGGTTACAGGTTCTTGGACAGAAAACAGTGAAAATGATGTAAAGACGATAAAAATATGGACTTTGACCAACAAATAGATGGATCTTGATCAAGCCTACATCGAAGGACAGTTCACAATTAACAAGGCAACGCAAGGTCCAAAATTACAAAGCGAACGGTTAAAAATCCATTGCAAATTGTTCACTGGAGATCTGGAACCAACTTGGAAGCCCAATTGAGAAAAGACCTGAATAAACATGAAGCCCAAAATGACATGAACCAGCCCAGGAATTTAAAGAGTCCAATTCCCTTATTTGGCCACGGAACCGAGGCCAAACCAGGCCTTGGGCCGCGGTTCCGCGGCTATATGGAGCCCAAAGATGCATAATTTTTACCAAGTTCTTGTGCGGTGTTGACTTGGTCTTTTTCTTAGAGGGCATTTTTGTAAAAGCAGACATGCGAATCATTTGTAACCTAGGGTTTCTATGTCCTATAAATAGAACTCTAATCATTGTAATTTCTGATGCCTCCTTTTAATAATAAATTCCAGAATTCTTTATGGAGAGCATCGGTGCCTCTCTTCAATTCAGAAATTCAGATTTGACAACCCTCCGTTGATGATTGGAGAAATGCATCTGTTAGTAGATTTAATTCATTGCCCTAGTGTAGATTTCAATTCTTTGCCCTAGATAGATTTAATTTCATGCCCTAGGAACTTGTTTAGAATTAGCTTTAGGGAAGGATTTTGAGAGATGAGATCTCTCATCCCTTTCTTACCCACCAAATATTTACAATAGGACTCCATGCATACACGCACACACCGCGCCCTAAGGCATCCTACCCCTTGAGGTAACGATGACACCGTAGTGTAAAGGCCCGGTTGCGCGCGTTTTCCATGGAGGTTAGGGTAAGGATCTCTAAAGGAAGGACAAGAACCCAGAGGAAGGAACACCTTCCCGAATGGATCTAATCCCCTTTATTGATAATTACCGTAACTCCTCATAGATCTTCATTCGGGTATAGAAAGCGTTGAGATTTATAGAATTTCCAAACCATCCCTAAACCTAACCCTAACAAGAATAGATCTAGATAATCGTAGATAGAATAATTTAGGATTTTAGATTTAATAATTAATCCGAACAACCTTCGGAATTAACTCGTTAGCGCAACTAGGAGATTCACAAAATCCCTGTGGACTGACCCGTACTCACCGGCTAGCTGCAAAATGACGCCATTCTTGATTACGGTAATAGATAGTTTTTGAGATCAATCATAATATCACCGGAAAGTATGGTTCCCCCACTAACTCATCTCCTCACTGAGATTCTTACCCCGGGGTACCTCCGGGCCCCACCATGTACCCACACACGGACCCCTCCGTTCCTCGCGTGGGATATATATATATCCGAACCGATAAATATCATGGTAGCTGCTGAAATATCATATCAAAGGAAACCGGGTTTTTCAAATAATGCATAATTTCATGAACTCCCACGGTCCCCAAATCCAGAAAACATCATGAAAAATCCATATCTCAATACGAAAATCCATGAATATAATATATGCAACATAAAAAGAAATGTAAGCATATAAAGGAAAAGCCGCTAATTAACTGCAACCAGTTAATATAAATATCACGCGGTTCCTAATTTTCTCCAATTCTAAAATAACATTAGGTAAAGGTAAACATGTAGCTATAACCAGATGTATGTGAAAACATAAAGTAATAGCAAGATATATGTATCCACCTATAAGTAATAATGTAGTATACCCCCTGGGTATAAGTGAAATAGGTGTGCAAGGTATACCTGTAGCTATGTCATAAAGTGTGCATGTACCTATCACTAATGGTACAATACTCTATAGGTATACAGGTAACTAGCATGTAAGTATGTCAGAGCATTTGTGTAAGCATGTAGGTATACAGGTATGCTATAAGTCAATGCGTAAAGAAATATGAATCAATTCTCAATGTCCCTAACCAAGCAATATCACATCTATAAGTGGGTTGTGTGTGACATGGCAATTATTGACGGTGTGTGTAGCATACAATCAGTGCTCGTGCAACATGAGCCGTCAATAATAGTGCAGTGTCCTAAGGATACTAGTCCAAGCACAACAATAACTAAGCAGTAGGGAGAATACGCAATTCTAAATATGAAATAGAATATGCGACAAGTCAAGTAATTTCTAGCCCAGACGCATAACGACATGCGGGCGATTCCCCTGTAGATGTTAAATCTACTCACCAACGCACCTGGCTAAGTGAATACTACCACCTGTTTTCCCTTGTCGTAGCATCCGAAGTCCCCTCTTGAGAACCTAAAATTTCACAAACACATCACATAAGCAAATATTCTACATCGACGAAAAGACATCGAAACGCAAGAATAACGCCCTGAAAATTGTACTGTGCACTTAGCGTATCTATCGCGCACGACATCGGCCAAAAACCCTAACTGGGGTCGCTAAACTACAAAACACTAAATCTAGACCCCCGATCGTCCCGATCGCGCAACACAACACAAGCAATTACGAGGAATAAAATAGATATAACCTCGCAACGACCAATCGAACCCACGTCGGAAAAACCCCGAAACCTAGAAAACAACTTATCGCAATATTTCGCACTAGTTTCAACCTAACGCATATCTAGCGATTACAAACACCCTAATATAGCTTAACTAAGCTATTTAAACTAATTCTATATTTTTAACACTAGCTAATTATGTTTTAGCAAAAACCTAGTAAGCTAATTGCATAATTAAACAAAGTGTTCATTAGCAAAAATTAACATTTTCTACTAGGTTAATTTTTTCCAAAACACAATTTAACACTTCAAATGAACACTAATCACTTAATCAAAATTTAACCCTAACATGAATTTCTTAAACCAAAAATAATGAATTGATCATGATTTAAAAACTAAACTAAACACATAAATGGATAACTAAATTAGCTAGATTAAGATTAAAGCAAAAATATAAGGATTAAGGTAAGAATTATACCTCCCCAAGAACACAAAATGAAACTTAATCCAACATCATAGCATCAAAAACCAAGCTTTGTTGAAGATCCATGAAGGATTAGTGAAGGAAAAATGGTTTAATTTTTATATAGGAATTTTTGGATTTATTTTTGGAATTCTTTTTTGTGTTTTTGATTGAAAAAGAACAATAAATGAGCTTGGAAATTTAGAGGACAGAAATGAGGGGATGAGGCTCAGCCAAGGAGGTGAGTGTGGGGGGTTTGTGTAATTAAAATGAGAAAATTCTAGTCTTAAGCAATAAATGCAACATTAAATGAAAAATGCCACCTTTACACCCTTTTCTTTTCTTTTTTAAACAATTCCTTTTGCACTCCAAAAATATATAGATATTTAAAAAAAAGTTTCTAAAATAATTCTAGTGACAAAATTAATTTATTCTTAAGAAAAGAAATTTCCCGATTTACGTGCACCAAATACCGCTTAAAATAATATTTTATTTGGGAAAAATTCTATCTGAACCAAAACCTCCCAAATACCCCTAAAGTCCGCGCACAAGCTTTATTTTAGCTTAAAAAGGTGCCGGCAAGCTTATACGGACGTTTAATCGAAATCGGGTTAAAACGGAAAATACCGACTATTTTGCCCTAAAACAGAAAAATTCGCAAAACGATTTCTGAAATGTTACAATCTTCCCCCCTTAAAGAAATTCGGTCCCCGAATTAAAATTTTCACTAAGCGTACCTTCAAAAATAAGAGTACAAAACTCCCAATTCTCGCTCGCAGCCTCCCGAGTGATCATCTCACTATACGGCTACGTCCAAGAAAACTCTCCACAGATAGCAAGACCCTTGACCGAAGTTTCTCCACCTGCCGGGCCATTAACACCAATGGCTGTTGGTCAGCGAAAAGATCACGTCAAAGCAAATGGTCTAATCCTGAATCATGTGAAAAAAAGTCATGAAGGTAATTGCAAAGTATCAACACAAAGAATGCGGGGTGAAAACTCAATAATCTGGGCGGAAGTGTCAAATTAAAGACAACGAGCTAACTCGCTTAAAGGATCTCAAAAGGACCTACAATCCTGGGATAAGATTCCCAAAACTCCACACGTCATTTATCGAAAAATCCATAGGAATACATGATCTCCCACTGCAAACTCAGGCCTGCGACCACCCTGGTCGGCATAAGATCTCTGTCCGCACAGGACTGTCATCATCCTGACCTGAACAATTGGATCATTTCCGAAGTCTCTAGACTAGCTGGGGTCCAAAAATCCAACAACGCAGAGTCAGAAAAACAGATTGGTGATCGACACGACCTAACCCCTAAACCTAAAGGTTGCCAATTGGAGTGTCTCCTGATAACAACTATCGAAGGAGAATCCTGACAATGGCGAGTGACAATCCCTAACTGCTGACAACAACAACACGAACGCACAAACATATCCTCCAGAGTCTGGTATAACCCGCTCTCACAAACCTATCATCCCGCGGATGGAAAGATAGAGTTAAAGCTTAACCAGTCGAAACATTCATCGCGAGAATGAAATACGGTATCACATACACGCATTATTCTCGGTCCCGCACATATCTCATATGCACTCCTATTTCGTTTCGCTTGAGCCAGGAAACCTCTATGTAGGACTCTAAAGACTCGTCAATACGCCGGTAGCAGATGATGATCATATCAAGCACCCACAAGCCGCAAGCGGTCTGCTAAACGTAACGGCCATCCGGGTATTGATCGATCAGAAGATCGACAAGCTAGCCCGCTCACACTCCTGTGAATCCAACCAGTAACACTTACCGTACAGTCCGGTCTGTTCGTCTGATATGTCGCATATCAAGTCTAGGGGTGGTAAACGTCAGACCCCAATAACCGATAAGTCGTGCCGATGTGAGGCTCATAACGGGTCGAGAAACTACTGGTAACACTTACCAGCAAATCTCTGATCAGCCCTGGCCAGGGACTTCCCTGTTACGGCCAATCGAGCACAGCGCAACATCAACCCCCAATACCGGGAGAGACGAAACCCCTCCTATCGCTCATTGCCTCCATGTGACTCGGGACTGTGCCCCAAGACCACCGTTTTGCATGCCCTCATGGACGTGGTAAGGTGGAGATCAAAGCACAGTGGAAATCATACAAGACTCTATGACGATCTCGGGTCTACAGACTAACCTGCACAAGTGTCACCTGAGAACTGCCATCTGATGTGAGGTATAATACCATCTGGGAGTTCTCGGCGAGTCCGTTCAGTGTACCCAGTCTCCACTGAGCACCCGTATATCATCTCTGATGTCAAACACCAATGGATATGGGATCATCCATCGCCTATCTCATGGGTCGAGAAGCGTATACGCTAATCTACTCTGGTATATCGATGCCCCGTCTCGATACACCTACGACTAGGGACCTTGAAGGATGTACTTATTGTTGGAGATAGTGCCCTCAGAGTCGATTATTGGATCACAGGCACGTGATTGCAATGATTGAGGGAGGACCTATCCCGGTAGGACAGTCTTACTCGAGATGATAGTATGCTATCTGGTTTACCTTTATCATCGTGCACTGCTTTAAGTGACCTGACATGTCGCTATTGCACGTTGATAGAGCCCCTAGGATTCTTGCTTTACTACCGGTAGTATGAGGGCGATCATATACGTGGGAGCTGGTAGTCTATAAGCACATCCTTAAAAGGTCCCTAGTCGTGGGAGTTTCGAGACAGGGCATCGATACTCCAGAGTAGACTAGTGTATACAGTCGAGACCCCGACGAGGGGCGGTGGCCGGTCTCACAAGCCATTGGTGTCAGTTCGTTCACCTAAGATGTATACAGGTGCTCATTGGGTTATGAGTACACCGGACAGGACTCGCCGGGAACATGCTAGTTGGTCTTATACCTGACGTCAGATAGCAGTTCCCAGGTGACATGTGTACAGGTTAGTTCATCGACCTGGGGATCGTCATTTGTCTCGTGTGAGTTCCCACTGTGCTTTGATTACTACCCTACCACGGCTCAAAGGAGTCGTGCAAACAGGTTTTAGTTGGGTACAGTCCCGAGCCACATGGAGGCAGTGAGCGGATCTTCAGGGGTTCGTCTCTCCCGGTATTGGGGGTGAGGTCGCGCTGTGTCCAGGAGAGCCAGAACATGAAAAGTCCTTGGCCAAGGCAGGAGATTTGCTGGTAGGTATTCCAGTAGTATCTCAGGGTGTTCTGGGCTGCACTCCGACACGACTTGTACCGCTTTTGGGGGTCTGACTTTTACCAACCCCCTAGGCCCGACATGCGATGCTGATAGATGAACGGACCGGACTGTACGGATATTGTCACTAACAGGCTCAGTAGGGTGTCAGGATGAGTTCACTCATCGACGTCCCTTTTAGTCAATAGCTGGTGGCCCGTCACGTATTGGCTTATACCTCTGACGTGCTAGTGGTTAAATCCACAGCCATAGTATTGACGAGTCTTTAGAGTCCACCACACTTTCAGTTACTCAAGCTTTCGGGCGAAACGCTGTAGAGGCCGTATGGAGATATGGCAGGGTCCGATCAGATACGTGTGGTATTGCACGGATCAGGATCGGACGGTTTGTACTAGTGGCCGTATAGTTATATGGCAGCGTTCGATCAGATACGTGCGGTATTGTACGGATCAGGATCGGACGGATATTACTAGCCGGCTTTGGTTTAAGCCGGATCCTAGTATAGTACAGTGTAGATTTTGTCTCATTGCATTTGTATCCGGACGGAATACAGATGCGGGTGTGTATGCACAGTATCGGGGTTTTCCTGTAATTTATTACGGGACCAGTTTTCTGGAGTTGCCAGTTTGCATTCCGTTCCGGCCGGTTTTCCTTTGTTCTTTCCCGGCCGGACTTTTCCGTTGGAGGGACTTATTTGCAATTGTGCAAATTGGTATTTGTGGAGGGGGTATCTTGCTTATTGGTGGCATCATGATAGCTTTTCATGATGAGATCCTTTTTCTTTCTTTTCTTTGCTTTATGAGATTAGATATGAGGTGAGGGTTGATGTGAGGCTTTCTTTTGATATGGTCACCACTTGAATTCCTACACTCACCTCCCTTAGTTGTTTTCCCTCCACCATTTCTCACAATGACATGGCCGGCCACTTATTAGATGGAGAAAGAGAGAGGTTGATTTTTGGTGTTGCAATTTTTATCATCTCATTTTGCCTTCTACACAAAAACCTTCTCACCTCTCCAAAGTTCTTCTTGATTCCTCCATCAATGGCAACATAACCCCAAAGTGAGACATGCACTCTACACTACATTCTACAGCAAATCTTGGACGCGTCGGCTAGCCTACTTCGCGCCCGAGTTGCCTCGGTATTGAGGTGGGAGCCTAAAAGCTACAGGCGATGTGGTGCCCTTCCGGCGAGGAGGCGACGACCGGAGATCCCGCGAGGAGATCGGAGTGGAGATGAAGACCGGAGAACTCGGATCAGTCGGTATATCTCTTCCCTTTCTTGTTAGTAGCTTAGACTTGTTAATGGTTACGATCCGGATGTTTAGTGCGCGGTGGTGCCGGTTTGCTAAGTCCGCAAAACTAAAGTTTATCACCGTTTCCGCGTTTGGCCGTCGGATTGACGGCCGGGGCGCCGCCGTGCACTTACAGTGGTATCAGAGCCTCGCCATTAATTTCGTCTAGCTTCGTTTGATGTGTTTTGCGTTTCCGATCGACCAAAATTCCAAAATTCACATTTTTCCCCACATCAGTTTTCTGTTGATTTTTTTCTTGCTCGAAAAATTTTTCAGGTGATCTAAGAATGATGTGCAGGGAGTTCTAAGAACTCTGGAAAATTTCGACACAGTGATCTCTCTGCCAGAGCGCGGATCCGCGGCCACACCCAACTATTGGGCCGCGGTTCCGCCGCAGCCTAGAGAGATCAATGGGCCAAAATTTCCCAGTGGGCTTCTGGGCTAGTTTTAAGGGTTTTGGAATATTAAAATTGGGCCAATTATTTCTGTGAGTGCTACAGTATTGGTTTGGGGCCCACATGTTAATTTTTGGTCAATCGGAAAATTTTAAACACATTTTTCACAGTATTTACATTATATCTGCGACCGTGAATGTCACTTGATCGGTAAATCCGGTCTAACTGCTATAGCCCGGTTAGACGGATTTGCGAACGTGACTTTCACGTTGATGTTCTGTGTTTATGCTGTGATGTTGCGGATCGGTCGTGGGGGATAGCCTGGATGCAATGCTAGTACAGTGCTGTTGTATTATGTACATTTGATATTGCGGGGCGAGCGTCCGACATGTGGACTGCCGTCACTGCCTGATTGTATTATTCTTTTGGGGCACGACCTGGTTGCGGTCGATGTACCCGGTGTATGTATATTTTACTTTCTGTACTAGGATTACCCCGCGGAGGAGTGCACGGATAGCCGGGTTCTAGAGGGCAACAAGCCCGCATCTCATGGCATTGGGACGGAGGGGGCTTCACTCTAGGATTGGCGGGCTATTCGCCGCACTCGTAGGGGGTACAGGTTGACCCAGGAGGGGTGCCCAAGTTGCCGGATTCCGTGGAGTGCTGGGTGGTCCATTCACGGCGCTGAAGGGGGCTGCCTCGCTTCAGGTTTTGGCGGGTAGCTTGCCGCGCCCGTAGGGGTCTAGGATTTCATTGCACAGGCTATCCACACGACCAGGGGAACGTCGGGTTTCAGTTGTGGCTCTGTGAAACCCGGGGATCCCAGATATCTGTATTGTTCTGTGATGCTGTACATTTCTGTGATGTTGCATTTTTTTCACGCCTTGAGCGAAATATAATATATTGGTATATATATTAGTAGATGTTGTATATGTTTTTCATCCGCGCAAGTCCAGTCCCCGCTCTGCCGTTAGTTAGCTAACCTAACGGGTGATGACGGGACCCAGTGGCGAATGCGGATAGCATATACGTACGTCAGTATATTTTCGTTCTTTGTGGTGTGATTAATTGATGGGACTGCGTTGATTCGGATCAATGCAAGATAAACAAACCTATTCTGATGTTGTTGGAACACTTTTCAAAAAGCTGTTATTGCAAGGACGTTCTCTTTTGTTTTGCATCGTGGTATTCAGTTTGAATATCCTGCTCCTCAGTCGACGAGGCAAGGGCCGAGATCCCTTCACCGGGAGTGACCCCTTGGACAGAAGTTTGCGTCAGGGCATTAACTTCACTATAGCCGATTACTTTTGCTTTGCATCGTGGTATTCATTTGGAATATCCTGCACCCCATTCTACGGGGAAAGAGCCGAAATCCCTTCACCGGGAGTGACCTCTTTAGTAAAGGTTTTCGTCACTATATTTTCTAAAAAGCTATCAGTTCCTTCAACGATATCAAGTTCATTACGTTAAAGGTTTTCTCCAGAAACCATTCGTAGCCCTCCGTCGTTTCAGACAGGTAGCACGTAGTATTCATGCTATGTTTGTTGACCTTCGTCAAGGCATAGTGCATGGTAGCTGCTTGTTGCTTTTCTGCTGCATAGATAGATGTGTTGGTTTGGGACAGTCGTATAGCCTTGTTGACCTTCGTCAAGGGCTTGTACGGGTGGGTTCAAATTAACCTGGATAATGACGGGTAGAACTTGACATGTGACTTATGATTTGTTGACCTTCGTCAAGGTCATAAGAGCATGGGGTAAAAATCACATCGGGAGTTTCAAAAGAACTGAAACTTGCCAGATATGCGCATACCTTCTGGAGAGTGATACCGTGAGCGGATTCCGTCACGTTAGCATGCGATGATAGTTGGATCCAGATTCCCACTGATGAGTTGGTTTACTCCTCGGGTGACCCCGACAAATTCTTCTTTCAGGTTTGGAGGAGAATTTGAGGTACAGTGGGAGGTTTCCTGATTAGAAAAAGTGATAACCATTCTGATCTAGGTTAGAGTGCACGCTGAGTGTTTCTTTTCTCTCTCTCTGGCAGCGACCATTGACCCGACCCTAGACTATGACTCAGTGACCAAGTTGACCAAACCTACTTAACACTGGCTTTTGGATTGTCAGAGTTGCAGACCTCATTGCCACTCCTACTTTTACCCTTTTCTCCAGGACACCCCGTATTACTACGAACGTACACTTCCATTGGACAAAACCATCGTATGGTTATATACGAACTCGAAGGACTTCGAGGATGGTTTCTGGTTCTGGAGAAAACGGATAGGACTATTCAGTTGTCTTTTCTTTTCACCTTCTCTCAGGCTGCGAGTACTCCTTGGGTTAGGAGTAGTACACCTATTACGCAAATCAGATAGTCTTCTTCCAAACCATAGGCCGGTGCCGACCGGTAGGGAATGAAGAAAACCAGTTAGCCTAAACGGTGTACAGAAGGTATTAAGTTCAGACAAAGCAAGGGATTAGTAAGAGGGCAAAGTAAATTGCGACTGCTATTCACGACCAAACCAAGTATTTCTTCGCCAATCCCAAATCACCTTTGTATTTCTCCAGGACACTCCGTAACACTACGAAGATCCCATTTTATTGGATAATCCATCGTATGGTTATATACGAACTCGAAAGGAACTTATTCCAGTTCGGGGATGGATCCTGGTTCAGGAGAAATAGGAATAAAGTACATTCAGGTGTCTTTTATCTTCACCTTCTCTCGCGTTGCGAGTGCTCCTAGGATTAGGACAGTACACCCTTTATGCTTTTTGGATAGTCTTCTTCCAAACCATAGGCTGGTGCCGAACGGTAGGGAAGGAAGAAAACCATTTGGCCTAAAGGGGTGTACATAAGGTAATGACTAAAGACATATAAAGGGATTTGGAGAGGTGGCAAAGAATTATACGGTTATAGTTGTGAATCTGGATAATGGAAGAGGCATTACTAGGAATACCAGGATACCCCATCGAAACATTTTAATGTTTCAGTTCAGCTGTGTACTGTTAAAAGAAAACTGATTTCCCGATTAGACACTTACTCCAGGGTATGTATTTACCAGGTATGATTCTCACATCTGTATGGTTTTACAGATGATGAGTGGGAGTAAGTTATTGGGAATTAGGTGATCATCCTCATTATATCGGGATTCGTTGTAATCGGTGATAGTTAAGGAGATCATCTGGGTTGTTTGCCGTTCGGCAAATATTTGGTTTTGAATATCCGCTGTTGTGCACCAATTTCAAATTGAAATATCTGTACGTCTATTTTTATAGAGTGAGATATACCTTTTGATATTATGTCGATGACATTTACCTATATCAGTGGATGGTTAGGTAAGGAGCATTGAACAGCGGTGTAATTCTTCTTAACCAAAAGTACAGTTTTCAACCTACGACACACAGTGATTGAGCCGCAAGACTCAGGAGACTTATACAGAGTATTGTATATTGTCCAGTGTCCACTAGGACAGAGGGGTTGGTCCTCGTACTGTATTCTGTTTACTTATGACTTCTCTAGTTCTTAGACAAGTGTTTCGTAGAAACACAGGGTCGAAGTTTTGAGAAGTTATAGGTATAAGAATAAAGTAGAGAACCAGGTGTTGCAAGTATCGGGATTCTTCAAAGTGATCGAAGATGTAGATACTTGTACATGGTATTCAGTTGATAGTAATGATTAAGAAAACTTGCTTCTCTTTCGGGTTACTCATAATTGGAAGTATTCCTAAGTTGAGTAACGCTGATCGGCCTCTCTCCATTTAGTTGACATGCACTGGAGATAGCTGCAGGATTTGAATCTGGTTCAATTAAATCAGTGCCTCTGGTTCTATATTGGATATAGTACAGTTCATATCTTAACATTGTTAAGGTACGGGGAGTTGTCCGGCTTATGATTAAAACCAGACTCTGGATAACTCAAGGCACGTTTCTGTAATGGCTGTTTGTGGGTTGACCCAGGCTATGACGAGGGTTGACTTTCTACCATCTGGGAGATCAATAGAAATATTGTTCAAGACTCGCCACAGTTTTATTAAAAATGGATTTTTTCAAAAACAGCAGTGGGAGTATGGTAGAACTGGAAGTGATTCCAGAACCGCAAACGATTACTGAAGATTTGATAAGGAACCTAAAGATTCAATCTGATTTGACATTCCATTGGCCACTCCACAGAATAGGTGGGTAACTGCAGGCACCCGAGAGGTACTTCGGTAGCCTCAAGGACGGTGACAGGGAAGTTCTTGTTTACCCACACTTGCCATTGTTGTTGTTCCAGGCTGCGAGACCCGGCAGGAGGATGAGTATAGCGTCGTTCTAAACTAGCTTTAGAAGTGTACGCCTATATGACTCTGCCAGAGGGTTGTCGTAGTCAGTGGGAGCAGCGGAAGCATTGGTGGACATCAGGCTTATGTCTATTTATAGACTAAAGCAGATGTAGCGGAGATAGATCATCTATTTCTGATGTGACAGTCATAGGTTTGACGTTATCAGAATAGGGGATGGATCTGTTGAGAAGGTAGTAGGAAGTGATATTCCTATACTACGATCGGTTATACTTTGGTCATCACACAGTGTTTTCTCCACATAGGACTTGGACATTATATCCGACATACTGGTTAATAGATCTATGGTTTTAGATCTAGATTTGGGTGGTTTCCTAATCTGGGTACCTTGACAGCATTCTATGAGTATTTAGAATGGACGACTCCTGGCATGGTGGTGTACCTGCAGGTAATGGAGTCACCCTCTTTAAAGGTGTCTTACAGACTAAAGGGGAGAGGGATACGCATGATTGGCAGATCACTTGCTTAGGCAATTGAGTCAATCATGAGATGTCAAGTACCACACCAGATGTTGTTCTTGCATTACATGCAATAAGTTGATATTGATCCAATCCTGGAGAAGCAATCGGAAGCAGTTTTAGAACATAAGTGGATGTTCTAGGGATATGATAACAACAGCCTCATTCGAGAGACAGTTATCATTCCAGGCTTCCAAGGTGACCTGGACGACAAGGAGGTTGTCAGAGTTATAGTTATCCTTCTGACGAGGGGCAGTATTTTGGACAGTTGGTCCAAGGTGATACTGAGGGAGGCATGGCGCAGGATACTGATTAAGTTCAGTTGATGATACAGTCTAAGAAGTTTGGATTTGGAGTTCATTTATGAGCTAGGTCCCATCAGACATCCAGACATTCTAAGACAGGTATTGCTCATTTCGGGAGACGGTTTTCTCCGCGAACTTGAGATAAAGAGAGACATAGAAAGAAACATCAGAGCGGATCCACTCACTGAGGCTATTCCTCGAACGCAATAGTTTCGCAAACGAGCTTTGTGAGACTGACTAGTAGAGGAGTTGGGTGTTCGGTATCACACGGGCTGTGAGTATGCGACATCGCAATAATTAGCCTTGAGTGCAAGTGGGAGATTGTTGGAGATAGTGCCCTCAGAGTCGATTATTGGATCACAGGCACGTGATTGCAATGATTGAGGGAGGACCTATCCCGGTAGGACAGTCTTACTCGAGATGATAGTATGCTATCTGGTTTACCTTTATCATCGTGCACTGCTTTAAGTGACCTGACATGTCGCTATTGCACGTTGATAGAGCCCCTAGGATTCTTGCTTGACTACCGGCAGTATGAGGGCGATCATATACGTGGGAGCTGGTAGTCTATAAGCACATCCTTAAAAGGTCCCTAGTCGTGGGAGTTTCGAGACAGGGCATCGATACTCCAGAGTAGACTAGTGTATACAGTCGAGACCCCGACGAGGGGCGGTGGCCGGTCTCACAAGCCATTGGTGTCAGTTGGTTCACCTAAGATGTATACAGGTGCTCATTGGGTTGTGAGTACACCGGACAGGACTCGCCGGGAACATGCTAGTTGGTCTTATACCTGACATCAGATAGCAGTTCCCAGGTGACATGTGTACAGGTTAGTTCATCGACCTGGGGATCGTCATTTGTCTCGTGTGAGTTCCCACATTGCTTTGATTACTACCCTACCACGGCTCAAAGGAGTCGTGCAAACAGGTTTTAGTTGGGTATAGTCCCGAGCCACATGGAGGCAGTGAGCGGATCTTCAGGGGTTCGTCTCTCCCGTTATTGGGGGTGAGGTCGCACTGTTTCCAGGAGAGCCAGAACATTAAAAGTCCTTGGCCAAGGCAGGAGATTTGCTGGTAGGTATTCCAATAGTATCTCAAGGTGTTCTGGGCTGCACTCCGACACGACTTGTACCGCTTTTGGGGGTCTGACTTTTACCAACCCCCTAGGCCCGACATGCGATGCTCATAGACGAACGGACCGGACTGTACGGATATTGTCACTGACAGGCTCAGTAGGGTGTCAGGATGAGTTCACTCATCGACGTCCCTTTTAGTCAATAGCTGGTGGCCCGTCACGTATTGGCTTATACCTCTGACGTGCTAGTGGTTAAATCCACAGCCATAGTATTGACGAGTCTTTAGAGTCCACCACACTTTCAGTTACTCAAGCTTTCGGGCGAAACGCTGTAGAGGCCGTATGGAGATATGGCAGGGTCCTATCAGATACGTGCGGTATTGCACGGATCAGGATCGGACGGTTTGTACTAGTGGCCGTATAGTTATATGGCAGCGTTCGATCAGAAACGTGCGGTATTGTACGGATCAGGATCGGACGCATATTACTAGCCGGCTTTGGTTTAAGCCGGATCCTAGTATAGTACAGTGTAGATTTTGTCTCATTGCATTTGTATCCGGATGGAATACAGATGCGGGTGTGTATGCACAGTATCGGGGTTTTCCTGTAATTTATTACGGGACCAGTTTTCTGGAGTTGCCAGTTTGCATTCCGTTCCGGCCGGTTTTCCTTTGTTCTTTCCCGGCCGGACTTTTCCGATGGAGGGACTTATTTGCAATTGTGCAAATTGGTATTTGTGGAGGGGGTATCTTGCTTATTGGTGGCATCATGATAGCTTTTCATGATGAGATCCTTTTTCTTTCTTTTCTTTGCTTTATGAGATTAGATATGAGGTGAGGGTTGATGTGAGGCTTTCTTTTGATATGGTCACCACTTGAATTCCTACACTCACCTCCCTTAGTTGTTTTCCCTCCACCATTTCTCACAATGACATGGCCGGCCACTTATTAGATGGAGAAAGAGAGAGGTTGATTTTTGGTGTTGCAATTTTTATCATCTCATTTTGCCTTCTATACAAAAACCTTCTCACCTCTCCAAAGTTCTTCTTGATTCCTCCATCAATGGCAACATAACCCCAAAGTGAGACATGCACTCTACACTACATTCTACAGCAAATCTTGGACGCGTCGGCTAGCCTACTTCGCGCCCGAGTTGCCTCGGTATTGAGGTGGGAGCCCGTAAAAGCTACAGGCGATGTGGTGCCCTTCCGGCGAGGAGGCGACGACCGGAGATCCCGCGAGGAGATCGGAGTGGAGATGAAGACCGGAGGACTCGGATCAGTCGGTATATCTCTTCCCTTTCTTGTTAGTAGCTTAGACTTGTTAATGGTTACGATCCGGATGTTTAGTGCGCGGTGGTGCCGGTTTGCTAAGTCCGCAAAACTAAAGTTTATCACCGTTTCCGCGTTTGGCCATCGGATTGACGGCCGGGGCGCCGCCGTGCACTTACACTTATGGACTACCATGTCCCCACTAGTATGATCTGCATCATAGTCCAGGCAGTCAAGTACACATCCTAAGGGCTTTACCAACATGTAACTATAAGACAGTTTAAAGAGACTAGTGTACATGTTAAGATAAAGAGAAACCAGATAGCATACTATCATATCGAGCAAGAAAGTCATCTCTATATATGTCCAAGCATCCAATATAATATACATCATCTGTACAATACTGGCCTCTAGGGCATACATATAACTAACAGACAGACACCTCGAAACGAAATCCGAAACTTCTCTTTACATCCCTGCCCACCCGTAACTACCCTACAAGTCACGTCAAATGCTGGTGGAACTTGAATGAGTACAGAGAGTTGACATATGTGCCTGCTCTAGGATTTCACGTCTCTACCCAATAGTATCAGGTACACAAACGCGTCCCTAAACTTAGCACAACCTTGTTACAAATCAAGGACTCTGAATCATTACCCAGCCAAGTATGCTCAAGAATCTTTGACGAACGAGCATCGGCGGGCAGTGCCTCGCGAAAGTGATTAAGGAAAAGTGGTCGGGCGTAGACATGAGCAAGCTGTCCCCTCAGTAGAGGCGAACATAAGCTGTACTCAACGATCGCACAAGAACTGTAAATCTGCAGAAAACTATCTCAACACTGCGCACAGCTGGAACAAGCTAACCCCGGGCCTACGACTCCAGCATCAGCTACCACAATCGCCTTGCCACGGGTAACGAGGATCTCACAAACACAATCTTACACAAGCTTCATCCAACGGCGCTGTCTCAACAATCAAAACCCGCTACAGGAAGATGTACATTAAGCTCTGGTAGTCCGTGAAAATCTGACACGACTCTCCGAACAAGTAGTGTCTCCAATTTTCGACGCACGACCACAGCGGCCATCTCCAGATCATGAGTGGGATATCCTGCTCGTACTTCCTCCCACTGGCGGGAAGCAAAAGCGATAACTCTATAGTGTCACCTCAGTACACAATCGAGCCTCACTCGCGAAACATCACAGTTAAACAACAAAGTCGCCCGAACCAGAAAGCAAAGAAAGAACTGGTGCAGTTGTCAACCGAATCTCCAACTGCCGAACACTCCGCACACATGCCACGGTCCAAGGAAAAAGAACCTCCTTTCCGGTCAGTCCAGTCAACTGTGCAACGATACATAGGCAATTCTGCACGAAACGGCGGTAAAAACCGGCTAAGCCCAAAAATCTGCGGACCTCCGTCCGTACACAAGCCTGGGCCAAAGCTGTATGGCCTCGATCTTCCTCGGGACCATACGAAAACCGTCTCCCGTAACTACAAGACCTAGGAGTCAACACAAACAAGCCTGAAGGAACACTCCGAGAATCTAGCAACAGCTGGGGCTCTCCCAATGTCTGCAAAACAAATCCTCAAGTGCTACTCCTGTCCCTCACGACACATTGAATAGACTAGAATGTCGTCAATAACACAACAATAACTGGTCGAGGAACGACCTGAAGAAATCTGGTTCATCATATCTACGAATGCTGCTAGGGCATTGGTGAGTCCAATGACACCACCAAAACACACAAAGCCCGTAGCACGCACAAGGCAGTCTTCGGAATGTCATCACTCCGAACCCGCAATAATGATGACCTGATCCCAAACAAACTTAGAAAATGTCTCACACTCTGGAGCTGATCGAAGAAATCGTCAATGCGAGATAAAGGATACCTATCCGCACCGTAAGCCGGTTCAATTGACGATCCATCAATACACAACCTCAAACTGCCGTCTTTCTCCTTGACAAACAGAAATAGGAGCTTCCAAAAGCGAAAGGCTCAGACGCACAAAATTCCCCAACAAACAACTCTGCAGCTGATTCTTAAACTCCCTAAGCTTCGCCAGCTCCTCTGGAAAATCGTCGGAAAACTCTTGCACGAAAGAAAACCGGTCTAACAACCCTCTGTGGTTACGGTATCACGAATGAACGCCAAGAATCCACGACATCTCCTCAAAAGACGAATAGCGAAAAAGGCTGAATTCAAGCTGTGAGAGGCGGCACAACTATCCACCTGCACAACAAGAATTGACTTGCCGGGAAAACAAAACCTAGCTGTTTTCTCATGGTAGTCCACAGACGCCTAGCACGTAACTAACCAGTCCGTGCCCAGGAGAACGTCAAATCCAACATCTCTAGAAGGATGAAAGTGACGGACAAATCTCCTAACCAATTGGCATACGACTGAATTACGTGTTGCGCAACAAAAGAATCGCTGACGGAAGTTAACACAACAAACGACTGATCTAGCTAACACGATCCTCGTCCCAACGACGGCAGAAAGTGTGAAAAACAAACCAATACATCAAAAGAACATACGAATTAAGGATACCTGAAAACTGTGCATTGGACGCCCGCGCGTCCCGATGAGTAGAAGCAAACTCCTGTGTCTGCCCTCTACCCGCAACTGACTGAAATCTTCCTCTGCTAGACTGTCCCCTCTGAGCAAACCTTCCACGTCCATGACCTCTCTGAATACGATCCTGACGCAGTGCTAAAGAACAATCCCTGATGAAGTGCTGAAGGCTTCCGCATCGAAAACATCCATACGATGGCTGCTGACCCTCCTGGGGATAAGAGCTGAATGACTGTCCTCGTCCAAAGCCTCTGCTACTCCCACGGCGGCCACGAAATCTGTCTCGACGACTAAGCCTCTGTCTCTGGGCTGGTACACTGGTACGAGTCCTCCACTGTTCCGGAACTCTCAGAATCTCTGGAATACGTGCCTCGTCAACTAGGGCTGCATCGACTGGTGCTAAGTAGGTGACGGACTGCTGCATGTTGATCCCAAGGAACAACTGTGTAACAGGGGTGACAACCTCATGTCGCTGCACTCGAACGACATCAACTAATGATCTCATCGTCTGGCGCGTCCTTCATCTCTGCCACAAGCCTAGCGATATTATCTGTCGAAGGCGGATCCGTCTGCACCTGTGCAACGAGCGTGCCATCCTGGTCAGTCCTCGTCCTACCCGAGTCAATTCTGACCTCGGCCCTCGCTGCACCTCTCTGAGTCCCCATAGTCATTGGCGGCAAAGGCTATAAATAGGGATAGGATTTGATATGAACACGGAAATCGAATCACAAGGATATGAATCATCAAGGAAGGAATTTCAAGCAATTGTACTTAGGTCAATTTAGGCGGAGTACTGCATCGTGAGTATGTTGCAGACATACACACACTACGTTACTCTGCTTAAGCTACCTACTCCATCATACCAAGGTCATCCTACACTCCAAAAGGTAAAAACATAGGGCTCTGATACCAACTTTGTCACGACCCGAAATTGGCACGTGACGACTCTAATACTACGCAACGTCTACAGGCATAACGCAGTAAAAGAAAGCCAAAACCCAGAAATCTAAACCAGTAAAAGACAAGAAAAGATAAGAAATATTGTTTAAAAGTCTTTGAAATCACAACCCAAATTTTTTAAAAGTCCAACTTTATTTTCTTTAAAATTTTGGCAGCACCTCCTTTGTAAAAGCTAGCCCCAAAAATAGGTACAACATAAATATAAAGTAAAGCACCTAACGGGAGCAAATCCACGCCCAAAGGAGGAAAAACAATCACCACCACAAATATACGACGCCGTAGCGAAAAATAAAGACAATAGAGAGAGAGCTGTATAAAAGACAACAAATCCATAATTTATACAATATCGTCCTCACCAAGTCTCTAAGTCAACAACATAATAGTAGATGAAGAGTACAAGATACAACGAATATACAATACAAATACAGATAACCACCAAAATCCACCTAAACAAAACAGCACACTGTGAGCCGATGCGGTATCTGTAGCAAAAGATGATAGATGAATAGCCACCCTCGACTACTCTGGAGAACACTCTGTAACACCTGTGGCACAACGGGGTGAGTTGCCAACTCGTGAATAATAAATAACATATGCAGGTAATCGCAAGTATGCACGTACAGCGTGAATCTAACATGTGCAATTAATAGCAATAAAAAGTCATATGAATGCAATAATCATGAAAGGTATACTAGCAGGTACAACTAATACATGAAGCAATGCATATAATAAAGGTATGTAAATGCAACAGTCATGAAAGGTACTCTAACATGTACTACTAATACATGAAGCAGTGCATAGACAATAAATGTGGAGTATGGAATGAAATATGTCATTTTCACGGAATCCTGACATCGTGGTAGGATCACAATCCATCAAGACAAATCCAAATCCTAATTCCTCAAATCAGCCCCTAAATTGGCTCTCATATCATACAAGTCTCACAAATCCTGAATGTAGAATATCGAATAAATCTCATATATCCTGAATGTACAAATCAGCAATCTCATAAATATCTTGTATCCAATATCAAATGATCCCCCTATATCTCAAATCAAATTATCAAGTAAAAATCTAACATCCTAAATATATTTGCATGAATAAATATGATGATGTATATAATTTAGTGTCAATACACATATATTAGCGTCCCATTCCACTAATATTGGTGTAAGGGCATATATAACAGCGGCCGAAACCTCTGTTATATACAAAGGAGTAAAAAGAAATATCATGAAACCAATGTGTCAAGCATTGACACAGAAATGCAGGTCTATCAGGTGCTGTCACCACGACTGGCACCTTGATAGGTACGTATCATACGCTATCCTGAAAGCTCGAGTGCCTAGCTCTGACCCTCGCCTCTCGACATATCTATACGTACATGACTCCCGTTGGTATCCCCATGATAACTGCTGAGTCATTGATAATGTCAAGTATAGTTCCCCCACTAACTCATCTCCTCACTGAGATTCTTGCCCAGGGGTACGTTCGGGCCCCACCATGTACCCACACACGGACCCCTCCGTTCCTCGCGTGGAGTATATATATATCCGAACCGATAAATCTCATGGTAGCTGCTGAAATATCATATCATGGGAAACCGGGTTTTTCAAATAATGCATAATTTCATGAACTCCTACGGTCCCCAAATCCAGAAAACATCATGAAAAATCCATATCTCAATACGAAAATCCATGAATATAATATATGCAACATAAAAAGAAATGTAAGCATATAAAGGAAAAGCTGCTAATTAACTGCAACCAGTTAATATAAATATCATACGGTTCCTAATTTTCTCCAATTCTAAAATAACATTTGGTAAAGGAAAACATGTAGCTATAACCAGATGTATGTGAAAACATAAAGGAATAGCAAGATATATGTATCTACCTATAAGTAATAATGTAGTATACCCCTGGGTATAAGTGAAATAGGTGTGCAAGGTATACCTGTAGCTATGTCATAAAGTGTGCATGTACCTATCACTAATGGTACAATACTCTATAGGTATACAGGTAACTAGCATGTAAGTATGTCAGAGCATTTGTGTAAGCATGTAGGTATACAGGTATGCTATAAGTCATTGTGTAAAGAAATATGAATCAAGTCTCAATGTCCCTAACCAAGCAATATCACATCTATAAGTGGGTTGTGCGTGACATGGCAATTATTGACGGTGTGTGTAGTATACAATCAGTGCTCGTGCAACATGAGCCGTCAATAATAGTGCAGTGTCCTAAGGATACTAGTCCAAGCACAACAATAACTAAGCAGTAGGGTGAATACGCAATTCTAAATGTGAAATAGAATATGCGACAAGTCAAGTCATTTCTAGCCCAGACGCATAACGCCATGCGGGCGATTCCCCTGTAGATATTAAATCTACTCACCAACGCTCCTGGTTAAGTGAAGACTACCACCTTTTTCCCTTGTCGTAGCGTCCGAAGTCCCCTCTTGCGAACCTAAAATTTCACAAACACATCACATAAGAAAATATCCTACATCGACGAAAAGACATCGAAACGCAAGAATAACGCCCTGAAAATTACACTGCGCACTTAGCGTATCTATCGCGCACGACATCGGCCAAAAACCCTAACTGGGGTCGCTAAACTACAAAACTCTAAATCTAGACCCCGATCGTCCCGATCTCGCAACACAACACAAACAATTACGAGGAATAAAATAGATATAATCTCGCAACGACCAATCGAACCCATGTCGGAAAAACCCCGAAACCTAGAAAACAACTTTTCGCAATATTTCGCACTAGTTTCAACCTAACGCATATATAGCGATTACAAACACCCTAATATAGCTTAACTAAGCTATCTAAACCAATTCTATATTTTTAACATTCGCTAATTATGTTTTAGCAAAAACCTAGTAAGCTAATTGCATAATTTAACAAAGTGTTCATTAGCAAAAATTAGCATTTTCTACTAGGTTAATCTTTTCCAAAACACAATTTAACACTTCAAATGAACACTAATCACTTAATCAAAATTTAACTCTAACATGAATTTCTTAAACCAAAAATAATGAATTAATCATGATTTAAAAACTAAACTAAACACATAAATAGCTAACTAAATTAGCTAGATTAAGATTAAAGAAAAAATATAAGGATTAAGGTAAGAATTATATCTCCCCAAGAACACAAAATGAAACTTAATCAAACATCTTAGCATCAAAAACCAAGCTTTGTTGAAGATCCATGAAGGATTAGTGAAGGAAAAATGGTTTAATTTTTATATAGGAATTTTTGGATTTATTTTTGGAATTCTTTTTTGTGTTTTTGATTGAAAAAGAACAAGAAATGAGCTTGGAAATTTAGAGGACAGAAATGGGGGGATGAGGCTCGGCCAAGGAGGTGAGTGGGGGGGGGGGTTGTGTAATTAAAATGAGAAAATTGTAGTCTCAAGCAATAAATGCAACATTAAATGAAAAATGACACCTTTACACCCTTTTCTTTTCTTTTTTAAACAATTCCTTTTGCACTCCAAAAATATCTAGATATTTAAAAAGAAGTTTCTAAAATAATTCTATTGACAAAATTAATTTATTCTTAAGAAAAGAAATTTCCCGATTTACGTGCACCAAATACCGCTTAAAATAATATTTTATTTGGGAAAAATTCTATCTGAACCAAAACCTCCCAAATACCCCTAAAGTTCGCGCACAAGCTTTATTTTAGCTAAAAAAGGTGTCGGCAAGTTTATACGGACGTTTGATCGAAATCGGGTTAAAACGGAAAATACCGACTATTTTGCCCTAAAACAGAAAAATTCGCAAAACGATTTCTGAAATGTTACAATGTGAGAGCAAGACAGTATCACAATACAAGTCTACATGTTAAGATAAAGAGCAACCAGATAGCATACTATCATGTCAAGCAAGAAAATCCTCTCTATATTTGTCCAAGCATCCACTATAATATACAATCATGTACAATAACGGCCTCTAGGGCATACATACAACTAACAAAAGAAACATATACACATATTGATATAAAATCAAACCAAGTAGCATACTACCATATTGAGCAAGACTGTTATTATATCTGTGTATATCCCAAGCTTCCAAAATATAATATACAATTCATTACTATACAATAACGGCCTCTAGGGCATATATCACTAACACCCGCAAACGGTGCCTCCTCACTCCTCAAATCGGGTAACTCATAGCTCAGAACCAAGAAAACTCATGGTGGATGCCACAAATCACATCACGAGAAACCGCATTTTTAAAACAATCATAACACTTTTAAAATGTATCAGCGGTTCTCAAATCCAGAGATCTCATGAAATCAGCATCTCATATGCATGTAACTATAAAGGTACGGTAAATGCAATGCAAAGAACAGTACTTGTTGGATATGTATGCCCTAGAGGCCATTATTGTATATGTATACATGTGGATGCTTAGACATATATATGTACATGACAGTCTTACTCGATATGATAATATGCTATCTGGTTTGACTTTATCTTAACATTTGTATGTTTTACTTGCTATTACATTTCTTTTATACATGTTAATGAAGCTCGTAGGATCATTACTAGACTACCTGCGTTGTGATGGCGATCATACTTGTGGGAGCTGGATAGTCGGTACGCACATCCTTAAATGGTCCCTAGTCGTGCGAGTATCGAGACTGGGCATCGATATTCCGGAGTAGACTAGTGTATACGTTTCAAGACCCCGACGAGGGGCGATTGTATGGTCCCGCAACCATTGGTCTTTCGCACCTAAGATCGTATACAGGTGCTCACTGGGGTGAGTACACCGGACGGACTCGCCGAGAACTTCCATATGGTAATATACCTATCGTCAGATGGAAGTTCTTAGGTGACATGAGTACAGTTTAGTCCTTAGACCTGAGATCGTCATTTGTCTCGTGTGAGTTCCCACGGTGCTTTGATCACTACCCTACCACGGCTTTACTGAGTCGTGCAAACAGGTTTTGGTTGGGTACAGTCCCGAGCCGCATGGAGGCAGTAAGCGATTGTCGGGGATTCGTCTCTCCCGGTATTGGGAGTCGATATCGCACTGTGATCAATTGTTCAGGACCATAAGACCTTGGCCAAGGCAGTTGGGATTTACTGATAGACTGATCAGTAGTTTCACGGATTGGTCCTGAGCCGCATCAGCACGAATTACCGGGTTATTAGGGTCTGACGTTTACCACCTGTTCATACCAGAATATTGCATTTTATACCGCCCATTCTTACGCTCGTTAGTTTATAGGCAGGTGCTTTTAATCAGTGTTTGCTACATAATTGCAGAATACAGGTTCTCGGCTCTGAACAGTGAATATCATGGAGAAGTACGACAAATTCCGGATTACTGCCAACAACAGATAAAATATGGGTCTCCGCTCTCTATCCGTGTGTTGCCACATACCAGTTTAAGGGACAAGATGGCAAATCGATTGTCATGTCATGCACAAAGCTCAATGTCAACACAAGATCCAAGAAATCTACGCGGAGCTCGAGGAAATCATGGCAAAAGATCCACATCACATCACCTTTTTGTTCTACTAAAATTCTGGAATAATTGTGAAGAGTTTCTGAGAAAAGTCATATACCCCACAGCAGACAACACCAAACCAGGAAAGCACCCAAACCCCGAGGAGCCAACTCCTCTAAACCGCCGCGTTTCCGCGGCATAAGCCTGCTTAGGCCGCGGAAACGCGGCCGTACTGGCTCCTCAGGTGATGAATTTTCAGGGGTTGTTTGGTCTTTTCCTGTAGGGGCAGATTGTTGCCCTAGGTTTCCATTTCCCCTCCTATAAATACCCCAGATCTGAGCCAAGGAAAGGGTCCAATTTTGTGTCAATTCTTTGTTCCTCTTTTGTAGGTTTTAGTGTAGTTCTTCTTCTTCTTCTTCATTCTTCCTCCATGAAAATATAGTGAGAGCATTGAGTGGATGTTAATGAAGATGAGGGTTTTTGTATCATTCTCTTTTGTTTAACTTCCCCTTAAGATTTTTGCTTTCTCTTGATCTTTCAACCTCTTCATTGAGCTTGAAAGGTTAAGGGTTAGTTATTGATCTCAAAGGTCGTATTTTTCTTATGGAATTAGTTCTTCACTTCACATGAGTTCTTTACCCTTCTCTTGATCTTGCAACCTCTTGATTGAGCTTGCAAGTTTAAGGGTTGGCTATTGATTACATGCTTGTCTTGAGTTCTAGTTTCTAGTTCTTTTTATTGCTTATTTCTTTTCTTGCTTTTTATTACCTTGCTTTACTTTCTTGCACTTAAATTCCATGCACTTAATTACTTGTAATCTTTTCTTTTCTTTGTTCTTTTTGTTCTCTCTTTTTGGTTCTTTTTGTGAATGGTTGTAATTATCATTGTTAAGAATAAATACGGTATTGTAAGTTAAGATTTCCTTAGCTCATTTTCTTTTCCCGTTATTTTCTATTGAACTCCGCCCAAACGATACGCAAGCGCTCCGTTAGGCACCGTACCCTAACAAGGTAACGGTGATTCCTAACCGCGACCGGTTGCGTTCGGTTTGGCCGGAGGCGAAAGCAAGAGACAAGAACGGAAGGACAAGGGTAAATAAGCAGGATTCCACGAATACCGCGCTTAAATCCCCTAATCCATGTTGTTGTCGATTGCTCGAGCTTCAATTGGTCAAGACTCGGCTCAAAGGTTTTGAGTACGGTTTTCTTTAGCTTACAATCTCGTATCTTTTTCTTAACAACTTTATACTTGCAAATAATACACATAGGTTAGATTGAACAAACTCATACAAATTCTTTATTGACTCATCTAAGACAAGAACGGACATACAACCATCTCCCTGTGGATCGACCCGTGCTCAACCGGCTAGCTGCATAGCGACACCGTCTTGATTGCGGTTAACTTTAATTCTTTTAATCAAAAGGCGCCGTTGCCGGGGAGACGGTACCGTATTTTCTTTCTTGTTATTCGGGTTAATATTCTTTTTGTATATATTTATAAATAAATAAATAAATCTTTTTTTTTTGATAATTTTTGTGAGCAAGTCTGCAGATTTTTGCGGATTTGCAAACTGCGATTGTGGGGAGCAAAGTGTACATTCAAGGCTAAGGTGATTGCAAAATACAGTGCCAAAGATCCGGGTAGTTTGACCCGCGCAAGAGAACTTTCCAAGCTTACCGGATTTGATTCAACGGGGGTTTCCTAACCCAAAAACTTAACGGTACGTACTTTACTAACACCTTCTTCTCAAATCCGACGCATCCAATATACTATTCTTTGCAGGATTCTTTGCAAGTTCGCTAGCAAACGCTAAAAATTGACTAACCCGTATTTGTTGCAGTGCCGTGCTTAAACTAAAAAACAATTGTTTGATTCTTTATAGAATTTTTTGAATTGCGCATTGCATACATTAATACGGACTTAAGGGCAAGCGAACCCCACAATATACGGTAAAGGATTTCATCACCTTTTCTGTGGCCCACAAATCACGAACTTGAGCATAACGATTACCCGCACAAAATTTAAAAGAAACTAGACTTTAAGCCTTAAGGACTTCGCGCTCACTAGGAGAAGTTAACTGTGTTTAGAACCTCGCTTAACGGTATATTGTTTACGGGGTGTCTAGGAAAGTGTTAACGGCGAAACCGCCAAAAGAGAAAGGGTTATTTAATTAAGGAACTTCGCGAAAGTGTTGGAAAACCTCCCCTTATCTCTGCACTTACCTGGCCTCGTGATCAGTGTATCTTGAGCCCGTTTCTCGACACAGTTTTACTTCGACAATCAAGTTCTGGAGCAGGTTTAGTTGACCTAGGTGAACCCTAGAACGATTAGGTGTGTGGTATTTTTGTGTCGTGATTGTTTTTGTCCAGATTCTTTTTGTGTGTATATTTCATTCTTTTGTTAATAACTAACTAAAAAAAATTAACTAAAAAAAAGAAAAATTCAAAAAAAAAATCCATTCATTTTCCCCTCCTTTTCTCTTCCTTTCTCTCTTCATATCATGGGTACCCCACCGTGCAAAACTCTTGCCAAACTTTGGTACCCACAACCAGACATAACTTCTTACGGTTCTTGCTTTGGCCGAACTTCGAACGATCCATCCATGCCAAAAATTTCACTGAAAGATCGCATAGAAGCGTCTAGGACAAACACTTGCACTCCGCATTCCACTATGTATCAACCTTTTCAACCTCCCGCACCCGCTTATGTTGATACCCCTTTTGCAAGTCGTCCTTTGTCCATCGCTGACGTATTGAACAATCCCGTAGCCGATCTTTCACTCCTTTCACCACTTCAAGTTCTTGGGATCAACAATTCCATTCACCTTCCTATCCAAATGTTGATCCTGCTCCTGTCCAGCCATTCAATTCCTACCAATCCTACCCTACTTTTGCATCTTCCCTAGACATTGCTTCAGAACCGCCATTTGGGAGTTTTCAGTATCCAAACAACTTTGAATCTTTTACTAAAACCCCTTCACAACCCCTGTCTATTCTGGAACAGTCTTTGGAAGACTTTAGGGTAGCGTCGTACCAACAGATAATGGATTTAAATGCGTCCATGGCCGCCCTCATACAACCTAGTGACCCGGTAGCTAGTTTTCAACTAGCTCCAAATTTTCCAATGTATGAAGAGGCGGTAGGACAGGTTGAGAACTTGAGTGGAGAGAGTGAGATGTACCCCCTTCTGAATCAAGCCTACCCGTTTCAACTTGAATCCCACAACTCCGGTTTTGAGAGTCTATCTAGTATTCCAAACGATTCATTGATTAAAGATAGAACAGATAATGAGTTGTGTGACTTCGTAGTGTTTGATTTGCCCGATTGTGAAGGGTCCCTTCCAAGTGAAACCAATCCCAATCCTTTTGACCTCTACACCCCCACTCTAGAACCTAAATTGATTGATATCCATGCTTTTGTTGAGGTGTCTGAGAATATAGATTTTCACTTGATCGAGGATATTGACGCTGGGAACATTTTGGATGATGAACCCGTAGATTTAGCTAAGTTTGTCTCTTCAAATCATCATCCCGAGTCATTAAATGTTTTTTCCGAACCCTATATGCGTCTGGATTTTGAAGAAAAGTGCATGGATGTGCTAAATTTTGAGGAGAATATTGAGGATAGCTTTGAGGATGAACCAGTTTTAATTGATGAGTCGGATTTTCCAATTCATCCTGTTCCTTTCACTGACTGTGAACACCCTCCAGAACCTTTAACCGATACCCTTCCTCAACCACTTCCCTCCATCCTTTCCATCGTTCCGACCTTGCAAGAAACCGTATCATTTACACTTCCTGTGTCTGGTTTACCAAGTTCGGCGTACCCATGGTTTCTCACGAATCTTGAGGGATTTGACCCTATTTCTCGACGAGTTAATAGATTGGCACAATCGCTTTTCACCCATCGGTCATCACAAATTGTGCTAATCTATTTACTCCATTTGCACCCTCAAGTTCGTATTCCACTTCTTTTTCCCTTCCGCCGTTCTTCTTCTTCTTATATACCTAGACCGTATACCACTTCTATCTCCATACGGTCTCGCGTATTCTCCCTCTCTTTTCTCTATGCCTTCTTCCACCAACCTGTACATTATAGCGATAAAATCTTTGAATGGTTGGTGCTCACTTTTGGCCTGTGTAAGGCATTGTACAGCTTGATACTGTTTTTTCCCCCCCTAATCCTGAACTTCAACGTTTAACAGTGGAAACACTGTTTTACTTAAGTTTGGGGGGGACACATTTTTGTTGTATATATTTTTTGTTTTCCTTTTTGTTTTGTATATAATTTGTTTTTAGGGAGAGCGCCGACTATTTTGACCCTCTTGGTATAGCCTGACAGTGAGGGCACTATCAAGTTTAAGTTTGAGGGTGTGCTCGGTAAGCTTTCTTCCTTCGCATTCATTTGTATATTTTTCATTTGCATACCTTATTAAAAACCCACAAAAATCGAAAAATTTCCAGAAAAATATAAAAACTTTGTCGTTAAGTTAGCTAATAGGGTAACTTAGATCTTTATTCCGAAAGTTTAGTTGATATGATAGAAATAACTAAATTCTAGGCTTAGGAATTGAAAACCCTAAAAATATCATTCTGTCTAACTTTGGTAAGTAAACGTCCTTACAATTTTTTTTGAGTTCAGTTCTTGAGTTAAGTCAAGATGAAGGGAAAGTATTGAAGCTTTACTGAAGGATAAGTCTGAAAAATAGTTTCTTTTCTTGAGTTCAAATTTAGAAAGTATATACCCTACAACTGCACTTACACGTACCTTGAAACTTGGGATAGTAGAGGATACCTAGAAATACTCTTGCCTGAAAGCCTAGTATGAAAGAAAAAACGGTATTTAAAACTAAACACCAAAAGAGCATGTTGAAAAATATATCCGGTCTTGAAAAAGAAAAAGAAAAAAAAATAAAAGGAAAAATAGAATAAGTGAAGACCTGGAAACTACTATTTACGCTTTAAGCTCACACATTCAGTAATCGGCTGTTAGTGCCTCAAGAAGCATTAATAGTCGCATGAAAGATGTGTGAGCAAATCCGTCCATCCTTAATGAAAAGAAGTAGTATTAGGTATTAGGGCAAGGATATTATAGCTTGAATTGAATTCTTGAGTGTTGGGGTGCAAATATACACACACGTAGGGGTATACAATCGATGTTTGGATAAAAGATAGAAATAAAGAATAAGACTTGTGTTTTCTGTAAAGTTGATAAAAATCCCTGATTTGAGGCCGCACTTTAGAAGGAAAACTCAGGAGATCCAAGGTTAAATAGATAGGAGGTGTGAAAAATAAAGGTTGGATATTTCTAACTTAGGATGATAGAGTTTCTAATGTAAATACTAAACTGTAGGAGTAGAATCATTGTTAACTTATGACACTAGCTTGACGGGATTTTGTGGGTAGTATCCGCTGAAAACCCTCAGGAGACAACACTCCTCCTACTAGGGACACCTAGAGGTTTAACGGCTTGTTGCACGTGCTCAGTGCAATCGCGTTCCCTGCGAAAGTGCGGTTAGGATTTTATTTTGTGAATAATTGGTTTTGCTCGGAACGAGCAAAAGTTAAGTTTGGGGGTAATTGTTCATACCAGAATATTGCATTTTATACCGCCCATTCTTACGCTCGTTTGTTTATAGGCAGGTGCTTTTAATCAGTGTTTGCTACATAATTACAGAATACAGGTTCTCGGCTCTGAACAGTGAATATCATGGAGAAGTACGACAAATTCCGGATTACTGCCAACAACAGATAAAACACGGGTCTCCGCTCTCTATCCGTGTGTTGCCACATACCAGTTTAAGGGACAAGATGGCAAATCGATTGTCATGTCATGCATAAAGCTCAATGTCAACACAAGATCCAAGAAATCTACGCGGAGCTCGAGGAAATCATGGCAAAAGATCCACATCACATCACCTTTTTGTTCTACTAAAATTCTGGAATAATTGTGAAGAGTTTCTGAGAAAAGTCATATACCACACAGCAGACAACACAAAACCAGGAAAGCACCCAAAACCCGAGGAGCCAACTCCTCTAAACCGCCGCGTTTCCGCGGCATAAGCCTGCTTAGGCCGCGGAAACGCGGCCGTACTGGCTCCTCAGGTGATGAATTTTCAGGGGTTGTTTGGTCTTTTCCTGTAGGGGCAGATTGTTGCCCTAGGTTTCCATTTCCCCTCCTATAAATACCCCAGATCTGAGCCAAGGAAAGGGTCCAATTTTGTGTCAATTCTTTGTTCCTCTTTTGTAGGTTTTAGTGTAGTTCTTCTTCTTCTTCTTCATTCTTCCTCCATGAAAATGTAGTTAGAGCATTGAGTGGATGTTAATGAAGATGAGGGTTTTTGTATCATTCTCTTTTGTTTAACTTCCCCTTGAGATTTTTGCTTTCTCTTGATCTTTCAACCTCTTCATTGAGCTTGAAAGGTTAAGGGTTAGTTATTGATCTCAAAGGTCGTATTTTTCTTATGGAATTAGTTCTTCACTTCACATGAGTTCTTTACCCTTCTCTTGATCTTGCAACCTCTTGATTGAGCTTGCAAGTTTAAGGGTTGGCTATTGATCACATGCTTGTCTTGAGTTCTAGTTTCTAGTTCTTTTTATTGCTTATTTCTTTTCTTGCTTTTTATTACCTTGCTTTACTTTCTTGCACTTAAATTCCATGCACTTAATTACTTGTAATCTTTTCTTTTCTTTGTTCTTTTTGTTCTCTCTTTTTGGTTCTTTTTGTGAATGGTTGTAATTATCATTGTTAAGAATAAATACGGTATTGTAAGTTAAGATTTCATTTGCTCATTTCCTTTTCCCGTTATTTTCCATTGAACTCCGCCCAAACGATACGCAAGCGCTCCGTTAGGCACCGTACCCTAACAAGGTAACGGTGATTCCTAACCGCGACCGGTTGCGTTCGGTTTGGCCGGAGGCGAAAGCGAGAGACAAGAACGGAAGGACAAGGGTAAATAAGCCGGATTCCATGAATACCGCGCTTAAATCCCCTAATCCACGTTGTTGCCGATTGCTCGAGCTTCAATTGGTCAAGACTCGGCTCAAAGGTTTTGAGTACGGATTTCTTTAGCTTACAATCTCGTGTCTTTTTCTTAACAACTTTATACTTGCAAATAATACACATAGGTTAGATTGAACAAACTCATACAAATTCTTTATTGACTCATCTAAGACAAGAACGGACATACAACCATCTCCCTGTGGATCGACCCGTGCTCAACCGGCTAGCTGCATAGCGACACCGTCTTGATTGCGGTTAACTTTAATTCTTTCAATCACCACCCCCTAGACCCGGTATGCGATACTCTCAGACGAAGAGACTGGACTGTACGGTGATTATCACAAATAGGATCAGTAGGAATCCGGATGAGTTTGCTCATCAGCCTTCCTTTTCGACATGTACCCGGATAGCCGTTACGTACAGCTAGTGCCGCCGACGTGCTTGTGGTTATGGATTTATCCAGTAACTCACTGCCGGCGTACTGTCGAGTCTTTAGAGTCCCACACAGAGGGTTTCCCTGGTTCAGGCGAAATGATGTAGTATCCATATTGGATACGTGCAGGGTCTCGATCGATTGATGTACTTTGTACTCGGATTTTCGATCGGACAGTTGGTAATACTAGCCGGCTTGGGTTTGAGCAGGATTATTAAATCAGGTATTGATTTAATAGTTTACATATATGTATTTCAATATGTATATTCTAGTATTACCTTCTACATGTTATTTTATCTCTTTGGACATTCGTGTTTTTATCCGAATGCAGGTATTTATATACAGCAGACTGTAATCTGTATTTTATTACAGATTACCTTCTAAAAGGTGGACACCTCATCGTGGAATTTTCCATTTATTGAAAAATGGAAATGAGGTAGAAATTAAGTAGAGGGAGGCATGGTGTGTGGCAAGGCTTCAATAGTTCACAAATGAATTCTTTATTCATTTGTGGTTACTATTGAAGCATGGCTACACTTGTTTATTGAAAAAAATTGGTGTTGATTTTCTCTCACATGAATGCTTCATTATTTTTGAGCTCCCATTTTTGCTTCACCCTCCTCCCTCCTCTTGAGTTTCCTCCACCTTCATCATCTTCCTCTTCACTACCCTTCTCATGAGTTGAGAAACAAGTGAAGAGGCAAGAAAGAGATAGTAAACACTTAGATCTTCACACTACATCCTAGACTACTTGGTTTAGCAACCCAAGTTCTCTAGTTGCTCCACTTGATATATTGTGTAGAGCTAGAACCATGGATCACATCCCTCAGGTGGATCATCTACGACAAAGGAGGACCGGAGAACAAGCTCGATCCCGGAGAACCGATGGAGCGGAAAAAGAAGATCAAGCATGTTCAAGGTGGTCACTTGGAGCTAACGACGAGGAAAGATGACCGAAGGACTTGGATCATTTGGTGAGACTTCTTTCATAGTAGTTAGTTTATCTCATTTAGTTTTGCTAGATAGGTTTATGGAAAGATCCGGGTTTTCATTGGGTTAACTTAGCGTCGTTTTTAAACTAGTAAGAAAATTTTTGTTCCGCAAACCGCCACGTTCGATAGCTCTGGCGTTGAGGTAACCCAACATGGTATTAGAGCCACCCCATTAAACTTATATTGGCAGTTTAAACATTGTTTAAAATAATGAAACCGAAATAACTCCAAAACACGAAACCTTGAAATCAAGTTTCTGTCAATTTTTAAAAGGCCTATGAAAATTTTTTAAGCAAGTGCAGAGTGATCCATTGACTGCGAGATGAACCCAGAACAAAAAAAAAAGCGATTCTACCATGTTTGGACCGGCCACATCATGAAAAAACCGGCCTCACCGGTTTTTGTGAAGGGGAATCGAGTCGTTTTTGTTTGGTGCTCTCTATCTCGTGAAGTTTGGGTTTCAGGTGTTGTTTGTTTTTGCCCAAGTTTGATGTTCTGTTGTTTCTTAGTTAGGGGCAATTTGGAGTGTTTGGAAGTCGTTATATTTGACACTGTTTAATTGTTTACAGTACATTCACTTTTATCTGCGACCGTGAATGTCATTCGATCGGTATAACTCGTCTAATTGCTATATGTTCTTTTAGACGGGTTTGGGAACATGACATTCGCGTTGATGTTCTGTGATTGTGGTTGGATAGTCATGGTGGATTGAATGTGGTGCAATGTTAGTGGTATAGTTAATGATTCATTTGTATATTCATATTGCGGGGCGAGCATCCGACATTTGGACTGACGTCTTTGCCGAGTTGTATATTATTTGTTTGGGGCACGACAGGGTTGAGGTCGATGTCACCATTTGTACATATTTTTTTTCATTTTCTATACTAGGATTACCCCACGGTGGAGTGCACGAATAGCCGGGTTCTAGAAGGCAACATGCCCGCATCTCATGGAGTTAAGACGGAGGGGGCTTCATTCTAGAATTGGCGGGCTATTCGCCGCACTCGTAGGGGGTATAGGATGACCCACGCAGGGGCGCCCAAGTTACCGGATTCCGTGAAGTGCCCATTCACTTTGTTGAAGGGGGTTGCCTCACTTTTGGGATTGGCGGGTAACTTGCCGCACTCGTAGGGGTCCAGGTTTTCATTGCACAGGCTATCCACACGATCGGGAACGTCGGGTTTTATTTGCGGCTCAAATGAAACCCGGGGCTTCAAGAGTATCCACCTTTTCTGTATTGTTGGCTGAGATTCTGTGATGTTGCTTATTATCATGCCTGGGACGAATGTTATATATACTTATATATATATACTAGTAGATGTTGTATATATTTTGCACCCGTGCTAGTCCAGCCCCTGCTCTGTCGTTAGTTAAGTAACCTAACGGGTGATGGCGGGGCCCCGTGGCAAATGCGGATGGCATATACGTACATCATATTTTCGTTCTTTTCTGGTGTGATAGGTTAAATGATGGGACCGCATTAATTTTGATTAATGCAAGAAAAAAAACCTAAAAGATGTTGTTGGAACAAATTTCGGAAAACTATAGTTATATTCTTTCGCTTTACATAGTGGTGTTCGGTTGTGAATATCCAACACCTCATTCCAGGAGGCAAGAGCCGAGATCCCTTCGCGGGGAGTGACCTCTTGAGCAAAAGTCTATACTGTAGATTACTCGGTTTTTTCAAAACCACAAGTTTTCAAAAGCGGAGCTTAAACCACTCTTTTTCAAAACTGCTCAGGTTCTTTCAACGATATCAGGTTCATTACGTTAATGGGTTTTTTCGCCAAAAACCCATCCGTAGCCCTCCGTCATTTCTTACAAATATCACCTTGTATTCATGCTATGTATGTTGGCCTACGTCAAGGCATGGTGAATGGTAGCTAGGTAATACTTGTTTGTTGCATGCATATGCGATTATGTAGGACAGTCGTACAGTTATTTTGGCCTACGTCAAGGACTTGTACGGGTTGGTCTAAGTTAATCCAGGATAATGACGGATTGAACTTGACTAACGTCTTATGATATGTTGGCCTACGACAAGGTATAAGTGTTAGGGGCAAAATCCACATCGGGAGTTTCAAACATACAGGAAACTTGCAGATTTAGCATACCTTCTGGAGTATGGTGACTAGAGTGGATTCCATATATCACATCACATAATGATAGTTAGATCCCGATCCCATTAATGAGTAGGATTACTCTCGTGAGATTATTTCACTTAACAATCAATGCTATAAACCAAGTAGGTGTCTAGAAAGGTGTTAGCGGGGCTACGCCTCCAGGGAAAAGAGGTTATGTAATTAAGGAACTTCGTGAAAGCGTTGGAAAACCTTCTTCGAAGTACCGACACTAGCCTGGTTGAAAGGTTAAGCAAGTATTGTGATGTGCGATTAATCCTGACTAGTTCTTTTTTTAAGGTTTGAAGAAGAATTTGAGAAAACAGTAGGAGCCATCCTGGTTAGATAAATCAATAAACCAATCTAATTTTGCAAGATCGCACGATGAGTGTTTCTTTTCTCTCTCTAGGTAGCAACCATTTCACGCCCTAATCAAGATAATAAAATGTATCGCTTGACCGATTCTAATTCTTATTCAGGGTTGGGGAACGTCAGTTCGGCTCTAAACTACGACAACAGTCATGAGTATGAGCTTGGGAAAGAGGATTGCATGGATTCCTTGATGACCCCCAACAAAGAAGAAGCACACTATTGCGTCTTCTTCAGGTGCTTTTGTTGTTGAGAACTGTTTTTCAGTCAGTCCTACCTCCTGGGTACTAGATACCGGATCAGGATCTCATATCTGTAATTTATTGCAAGGACTGAGAAAAAGTATGATAGTTGGACCAGGTGATATGTCTCTCAGAGTAGGGAACAGAGCACAAGTTGATGCTGCTACCGTCGGTGAATATCACATAGTGTTGCCAAATGGCAATACTATGATTTTGAACAATTGTTAATATGTGCCTTCTATGGTTTGCAACATCATATCAGTATCTTTACTTAATAAAGATGGATATAACTTTGTTCTTGATAGAAATATCATGAGCATTTACCTTGATAAGGTATTGGTTGCAGAAGGTACACTGTTTAATGGTATCTATGTTCTAAATCAAAATACAGTTTTCAATATACAAAGCACACGCAAGAGGAAGAGTTCAGAGCAGAACGAATCCTACATGTGGCATTGTAGACTTGGTCATATCGGAGAGAAAAGACTAAGCAAGTTGCATAAAGATGGACTTTTGGATACGTTCAAATTTTCATCTTATGAAACCTGTCAGTTTTGTCTCAAAGGAAAGATGGCCAAATCTCCGTTCACCGGACACGGAGAAAGAGCAGGAGAGCTCTTGGGACTCAAACACAGTGATGTATGTGGTCCAATGTCTATACATGCACGGGGTGGGTTCTCGTACTTCATCACATTCACTGACGATCTCTCTAGGTGTTGGGTTACGGCAGCGCCCAGGTCCGTGGCCAAATGCGGAACAAAAATGTTCTAAACTGGCGCTACCATGACCCGATGCCCTGATCTACCCTAAACCCTAAACTAGCAAGCTAATAAAAGATATAGGAATGGTTATACCGAGTTGATCTGTGTCCTTCGGCCTTCAACCTTCATCCCAAGCTCCTAGTGGTTGCAGATCGAGTTTGGTTGTCGGTCTTCCTCCATCTACAATGATCCACCTAAGGGAAATGGCGCAAGCTTCAGCCTCGCCAAGCGAGGTAACCGACGCTCCAAGGTTGCTAGCAATGGAGAGTGGAGGTGTAGGATTATCTCACTATATTTTTCTCTCATATCAAATGCTCTATGAGCATCTCAAGAAGATGAGGAGGAGGTGAGGGAACATGTGGCGTGAGCAACCATGGAAAAATGGTTAAGTCTCTTTTCAAGTGAGAATGAGTGATCAAGTGATGATGCAAGTGGGGAAAACAAGTGAGCAAGGAAAGTGGAGAATCATGGCAACCCCCCCTCTCTCATGCACACAAAATATCTCTTTCAATTTTCCAATAAACAAATGAGAGCCATGCTTCTCTACATGCCAAGCCATGCCCATGCCAACTCACCCCTCCACCGCATTTCCAAAATGATTTTCTAAAAAGAAAATCAAATAATGAGGTGTCCACCATCGAGAAACAATTCCGTATAAATACGGAAATCAACCTGGTATACGTATCGAAATACATATACACGTATTCATACCAAAATACGAATAGCCAAGAGAGAAAATGAATATTGAAAAATAATATAGAATATAAATACATATATAAATTATTAAATCAAAACCTAAGCCTGACAGTGACAATATCCGTACAGTCCGGTCTGTTCGTCTAAGAGTATCGCATATCGAGTCTAGGGGGTGGATAAAGTCAGACCCCTAATAACGCGACATTTAGTGTCGGTATGAAACCCATCACCACCTGAGAAACTATCAATCCTGGGTCGATAATTCTCATCTACCCCGGCCAAGGATTTCTGGTGATGGCCACCCGTGCATAACGCGGCATCAACCCCCAATACCGGGAGAGGCGAAGCCCCGACGATCCGCTTACTACCTCCATGTGGCTCGGGACTGTATCCAACTAAAACCTGTTTGCACGACTTCTTTAAGCCGTGGTAGGGTAGTAATCAAAGCACAGTGGGAACTCACACGAGACAAATGACGATCTCAGGTCGACAGACCAACCTGTACACATGTCACCTGGGAACTGCTATCTGACAATAGGTATAATACCAACTAGCAGGTTCCCGGCGAGTCCGTACAGTGTACTCATAACCCAATTGTAACATTTCAAAAAAGATAAAATGTTAATTTTGGGAATTTTTATAATTTAATATTATTTTATTGAATATTTTAATATTTTGGAATTATTAAATACAAATAAATGGGGAAAAATTTTGGAAAATTTTGGAAAATTCTAAAATAGGGTAAATTAGAGAATTATGACATTTTAAAGTTTTTGTGATTAATTTGACACTAATTTAGTGCTAATCGGTATTAAAAATCGCTAATCGTTTTTTAGCTTTTTGTGCAACACATGCACATATCACTTTTTCACACTTGTGCATTTTCTTGCCATGCTTTTCATTTGGATTTACTATTTGAGTGAGAAGGGTTTTAAAAGGAAAAAGAAAAGGAAAAGAATAAAGAAATGGGTAGTTGGTGAGAGAGAGAGGTATGGGCTTCATTGACTAAGGACTTAACCATTTCTCCCCTCATTTCCCTCCCTCTTCTCCCTTCTCCTGCTGCTGCTCCTGCACCTCCTTTCCCTCCCCTCTTCAAGCTCCAAAACACCTCTAAAACAATCCCAAAACCCAATCTCCATTTCATTAAATGTGTGCACAATCCCTAGATCTACACTTGGTGCTAAAGAAGCAAGGATTTTGGCCACTAGGGGCAACTCAAGAAAATTCTTGAGTTGCCAAATGAGGTATTTTCTGGACCTTAAACTTAGTTTATGCATTTCCTTTACCCTCATATTAAGATCGAATCGATATTGTGTGATATTGTGGACTTGTGGATAACCTAGTTAGGGTTGTGATGATTTATGGGTTGTAATATGGAATTGAGGTCAGTAGAGCTTATACCATCACCCTAGTGTATGAATTGGAAATCCAAAACCTGAAGCTTAAACCATAATACGGATTTTAGAAACTGATATCGGGGAATTTATGAAATCTGTGAAGGGTATATTGAATCTGCTATCACCCGAGACACCCTAAATTAAAATTGATTGGACAGTGACACGTGCAGGCACCCAGGAAGCTAACCCCAAGACCCCAGCTCCCACTTCTTCTTCCCGGCCGCCAATTTATCCCCATTGGCCGCAAATTGCGGCCTGGGTCCCACCATTTTGGCTCGTATTGGTTCTGTAGCTCCTACATATTCATGTTAGACCCCTGGTATATATAGGTTTGTATAAAGTGACCTAGGGTAAAATCTGGGACATATTTCCTAAGTTGCTGTTTTAGATTCATGTTTCCGTATTCCGTATTTTTAATTCTGCAATTGTGGATTGTGTTTTGCCTCGACTATTTGGCGTTTATACGACGATATAGAGGATGTGTTGATGGTTTTGAAGGCGTGCCATGGGTTTTAACCTATAGGCCTCTTATCGTATCATTTTGGATTTCATGTGCCGTTTTAGCTTTGATTTGGTTTTAATGCGCATATATGATATTTTGATGTGTAGGTACCCCATGAAGACTTCGGGACGACAAGCAAGCGCATGGCGACGTCCACAAATGAAGACGCTAGGTGAGTAGATTATATCTACTGGGGGAAGTCGGGTGGATGGCGTATAGCACCCCCGCAGTCCGTAGTTATTATTATATATGATAGTTAGGTGTATTATGGATAGTGTAGGGTTAGAAGTGACTAGTGTAGTTCATAGTCGCGAACCCTAGAATAGAATTACACCTACACGCACACCCTTGCATATTACTTATACTGGCACTGTGTTGGTGATATTGGATGACTTTGGAGATGAGTCAATGATATTGGGCTTTGTGCCGCGAGATCGGTGATGTGATATGATTCGTATTTGGGATACGAAATGTGATTCTTGCGGGCTTGGGATGTGTGTTTACCCCCGCATGCATACTTTATTGATGGTATCGATTTATACTAGACATAGAATAGTACCCCAGATTATATGATATGTTGATAGTGATACCTGAAGTGTGATGAGATAGTGTGATATTGACCCGTACCCAGCTATTGGGATGCCGTACGACGATTTACCGTATGAGCTTTACATTGATGATAGATCCGCACTCATGACTTGAGGATGTCATATGATATACTGTATCGTACGCGATACTATTGAGGCGGAATCACCGACTATTATATATATATATATATCGACTCAGATGTTAGGCGGTTTCCTTACCTGTAGCTCAGCTTGTCAGTTCAGCTGTATAGTTTAGTGTAGTTGTTAGATTAGATTAGACTCTTACCTATTTCAAAACTAGTGGGTCGTGGGTATTTTAAAAGACAGGTCAAGGGATCTACGGACATTTCAAAAGGCGTATCTTTTCATAAAAACACCGTAGCCCCTATTTTCAAAACCCCATGATTCGTGATATTTCAAAAGGCACCATTTGTAGGACTTATATTAGATTAATGCAGATTAGTTATAGTTGCGTCTAGATTCAGCTCCCACTTTTTTTTGTGGTTCGCTTTGCATCGCATTCTTATATTATGTTTCATACTCCATTATTGATATCATGCTGTTAGGACACCAGCACCATTACCGATGTTGCGTATGTACCACGTACACTTACTTGCCGGCTCACACACATCTTCATCGGTAATTGCCATGTCACGTACACCTTAGAAAATACTATTGCTTGACATAACCTATTAGCTATAGTTTAGACATTGTAATTATTACCTGCTACTTCATGCATACTGATATTCATTGTTATGCCGCATTCATGGATTCTCATGCATATATTCACTATTTTACGTGTTACTGAGGTTTTGGATTTGGATTTCCGTGAGATTTTCTGGATTTGGAGAAAAACCGCAAAAACACAGATAAACATTTTCTCTCTTTTAAAATAAAAAGTGCGGTTTTCCCATGATGTATGAGTCGTCCACCATGAGTTTGCTGATGGATTTGGAAACCCGATTCGAGGAGACGGATGAACCGTTTCGGGTACATGGTGGACCCGGTGCGGTACCCCGGGGCAAGATGAATGTGGTGATAACGTCGAGCCTGGCAGGGGAGCACTACCGACAGGTGATTTTACCTGACGAGTCGGATATCCGGAGGATACCGTCGTGGTCTTGAGATTGATGGTAGGGGCCGGTCTGGACTGACGGCGCCCTAGATTTTGTGATTGGGATACAGAGATATCGGGATATTTGGATTACGTTTTGTGCCGATGTTAGGCACTGTTTTATGCTGATTTCATTATGATACCTCATTTTAAAAATACAAAGGAAATCTCACTAAAGTATGAAAACAGTTTCTTCATTTACATGTATTATGTTCTCATGCATTCATAACTCATTCTTATGTTATATTGCTACCTGAGGCACTGACACAGGCACAGGAGATTACACTCGGGTTAGATATTTACCCTAGCCTTGTTATAGGCTGCATGTTTTATATTGAGGATTTGGTACTGATCGTTTTGACCTAGGATTATGTCTTGCGTTCGGTTTCTGCTTGTAGTTATTCTCTATTCACGAGTTGGCAACTCACCCCCGTTGTGCCACAGTTCTTGCAGGTTTTGCCGTATAGGTTTCTTTGCGGCATTTCTGGCACATTGCTTTCTTGCGGGTGAATTGCATTTGGTAGGTGGTTCCTTTTGCATCAAAACCACCATTGTACTTATATTATTCTTTGTATCTAGAATTTCCATCAACCAAATTTGTTTATTGTTTCAGACTCAGACTTTAGTGATGTTTTATTTGGCCTTAGAGTCGCGCTTAGTAGTATTGCGGTTTTCATGCTTACTGTGTTTCTTTTGGATCGATCCTCGCCTTTCGGCGTTGTATATTATATTGCATGTGTGGTTGTGACCGTCAATTGACGAAGAGCTAGCTCCCACTTGGGGATGCCTTTTATCATTGTATATATGTTATGCTTGTTGTATCCCGTTTGGGGCCAGTATTTACAAAAGAAACTCTGCCAAAATTTTTAGAAAAGACTTTACCTTTTAAAAATGCACCTTCGGCTTAGTTATTTAAAAACCTCGACTTCAAACATATTTTCCTTCACTTCTTTAAACCAGTTTTCTTCACTTACTCTTAAAATGGTTTTAGATTTCTGGGCTTTGGCTTACTTGGATCAGATGGAGTCCTATAGATTTCATATGGTTCGAGGGCCAGTCACGTGCTCTTTCGGGTCGTGACACCAATGAGCACATGTATACTATCTTAGGTGAACAAACTAACACCAATGGCTTGTGGGACCTGGCCACCGCCCCTCGTCGAGGTCTCGATCAGTATACACTAGTCTACTCCGGAGTACTGATGCCCAGTCTCGATACTCCCACGACTAGGGACATTTAAGGATGTGCTTATAGACCACCCAGCTCCCACGTATATGATCGCCATCATAATGCTGGTAGTTAAGCAAGAATCCTATGGGCTCTATCAACATGTAATAGTGATCTGTAATACCACCTTAAGGATGTACATGATGATAAAGACAAACCAGATAGCATACTATCATCTCGAGTAAGACTGTTCTACCGGTATAGGTCCTCCCTCAATCATCACAATCGCGTGCCTGCGATTCAATAATTGACTTGATGGCACTATAGCCAACAATCTCCCTCTTGCACTTAAGGATAATTATTGCAGTGTCGCATACTCACAGCCCGTGTGATACCGAACACCCAACTTCTCTACTAACCAGTCTCGCAAAGCCCGTTTGCAAAACTATCGCGTTCAAGAAATAGCTTCAGTGAGTGGATCTGCTCCAGTATTTCTTTCTGTATCTCTCTATATCTCAATTTCGTGGAGAAATTTATCTCCCGAAAAGAGCAATACCAGTCTTAGAATATGTCTGGATATCTAATGGGACCCAGTTCTTAAATGAACTCCAAATCCAGCAAACTTCTTAGACTGTATCGTCCACTGAATTTAATCGGTATCCTGCGCCATGCCTTCCACAGTATCCGCTTGGACCACCTGTCCAACATACTGTCCCTCAAAAGAGGGAAAAATAAAACTCTGACTGTCACTCTGTCATCCAAGTCACCTTGGAAGCCTGAAATGATAACCGTCTCCTAAGGAGGCTGCCATTACCATATCCCAAGAACATCCACTTATGTTCATAACTGCTTCCCAATGTTTCTCCAGGATTGGATTAATATATGTTTATTGCAGCTAGTGCAAAAACAACATCTGGTGTGGTACTTGACATTTCATGATTAACTCGATTACCTAAGCAAGTGATATGCTGATCATGCAGATCCCTCTCCCCTTTAGTCTATAAGACACCTTTAGAGAGGGTGACTCTATCACCTGCAGGTACACCACCATGCCAGGAGTCGTTCATTCTAAAACAGCCAGATTGGGACACTACCTAAATCTAGATCTAGTTACCAGAATGCCTGATATATTATCCATATCCAATATGGAGAAACCACTGTGTGACAACCACAGTATAACTAATCGTAGTATAGGAATTTCACTTCCTATAAAGTGCATGTCATCCAAATACCAGGACATCACACCCTACTACCTTCTTAAAAGATCCATCTCCTATTCTGATGAAGTCAAAGCCTATGACTTTCACATCAAAAATAGATGATCTATCTCCGCTATACCTGCTTTAGTCTATAAATAGACATAAGCTGCTTTCCCATTATGCTTCCGCTGCTCCCACAGACTACAACAACCCTCTGGCAGAGTCATATACACATGCACTTCTAAAACTAGTTCAGAACGACGCTATACTCATCCTCCTGCCAGGTCTTATAGTCTAAAACAGCAGCAATGGCAAGTCTGGGTAAACAAGAACCTCCCTGTCACTGTATCTGAGAAGACCGAAGTACCTCTCGAGTGCCTGAAGTTACCCACTAAATCTGCGGAGTAGTTAATGGAATGTCAAACCCGATTGAATCTTTAGGTTCTATTAAATTTTCAGTAATCGTTTATGGTTCTGGAATCACATCCAGTTCTACCATACTCCCACTACTGTTTTCTGAAAAAGAAATCATTTTACTAAAACTGTGGCGAGTCAAGAACAATATCACTATTGATCTTCCTGATGGTAGAAAGTTAACCCTCGTCAAAGCCCGGGATAACCCACAAACTGCCATTACTGAAACGTGCCTTGAGTTTATCCGGATTCTTTTTTTAAGCATCAGCCAGACAACTCCCTATACCTTAACATCGTTAAGATATAAATTGATTCTATATATATCCAATATAGAAACAAAAGCACTAATTTAATTGGAACCAGGTTCAAAATCATGCCGCTGTCTCCAGTGCATATGAACCAAATGGAATGAGGCATATCAGCATTACTCATCAAGGACTGCATCCATATATAAGTAACCTGAAAGAGAAGCAAGTTCTCAAAAACCATTACTATCAACGGAATACTAAACACAAGTATCTACATCTTCGATCACCTTGAAGAATCCTGATACTTTGCAATATATGGTTCTCTACTTTATTCATATACCTATAACTTCTCAAAATTTAGATCCTCTATTTCTACGAAATACTTGTCTAAAACTAGAGAAGTCACAAGTAAACAGAATATAGTACAAGTATCATCCCTTTTGTCATAATGGATACTGGACAACATACAATACTTTATATAAGTCCCCTGAGTTTAACAACTCAAACCCTGTGTGTCGTAGTTTGAAAACTGTGCTATAGTTAAGAAGAATTACACCGCTGTTGAATGAACCTTACCTAACCATCAACAGATATAGGTAAATGTCACAGACATAATTTCAAAAAGTTATATCTCACTTTATAAAATAAACGTACATATATATCGGTTTGAAATTGGTGCATAACAACGGATATTCAAAACCAAATATTTGTCGTCAGGAAAAACCAAGGTGATTTCCTCAAATATCACCAATTACAACGAATTCCGATATTATGAGGATCAAATCACCCAATTCCCAATATCTTACTCCCACTCACCATCTATAATAATATATAGATGTGAGAAACTGATATGGTAAATACATACCTGGAGTTAGATTCCAATTTGGGAACAGTTTTCAATTAACATCGCAAAGTGAAACTGAAATATGAAAATGTTTCGAAAGGGTAACCGGGTATTCATAGTAATGCCTCTTCCACTATCCTGATTCATGACTATAACCGTATACTTCCATGCCCTCACTCCAATCCCTTTATTATGTCTTTACTTATTACCTTCTATACACCTTCTTTAAGCTAATTGGTTTTCTTACTTCCCTACCCTTCGGCACCAGCCTAAGGTTTGGAAGAAGACTATCCAATAAACGTAATAGGTGTACACTCCTTATGCCAGGAGACCTCGCAACCTGAGAGAAGGTAATGGGAAAAGACATCTGAATAATCCTATTCTATTTCTCCTGAACCGGAAACCATCCTCGAATCTGGAATGAATTCCTTCGAGTTCGTATGTAACTATACGATGGCATGTCTAAGTATTATGGACGTTCATAGTGATACGAAGTGTTCTGGAGAAATCCAAAGTGGATGTGGGAGTGACAGGGGTATACACGGTTTTGTCGTGAATGATAGCAGTCGCAATTTTCTTTGTCGTTATTCTAATCCCTTTATTTGTCTTTACTTATTACCTTATGTACACCACACTTAGGCTAATTGGTTTTCTTCCTTCCCTACCATTCGGCACCTGCCTATGGTTTGGAGAAAGACTATCCAATAATCTCAATAGGTGTACCCTCTCCTAATCCTAGGAGTCCTGACAACCTGAGAGAAGGTAAAGGGAAAAGACAACCGAATAATCTTATTCAATCTCTCCAGAACCAGAATCCATCCTCGAATCTGGAAAAAGTTCCTTAGAGATCGTATGTAACTATATGATGGATTTATCCAATAGGAGTAGATGTTCGTAGTGATACGAGGTGTTCTGGAGAAATGCAAAGGTGATATAGAAGTGGCAAGGATATATGTGACACCGTGACATTCCAAAAGCCAAAGTGTTTTTAAGAAGGTTCGGTTAACTGGGTTCATGAGTTTTAGTTTAGGGCGAGTCATTGTCGCAGCCAAAGAGAGAAAGAAAAGAAACACTCAGCATGCACTCTAACCTATATCAGAATGGTTAATCACTTTATCTAATCAGGATGGCTCCCACTGTTTTCTTGAATTCTCCTCCAAACCCAAAGGAGAATTAGTCGGGATCATCTAAAATCACCCGAGGAGTAATCATACTCATCAGTGGGAATCGGGATCCAACTATCATCGCATGATAACTTGATGGAAGCCACTCAAGTCACCACACTCCAGAAGGTATGCGCAAGCTTGGCAAGTTTCCTGTATGTTTGAAACTCCCGATGTGATTTTTTCCCCAAGCGCTTATGACCTTGACTTTGGCCAACAAATCATAACACGTAAGTCAAGTTCTACCCGTCATTATCCAGATTGATTTAGACCCACCCGCACACACCCTTGACTTTGGCCAACAAAGCGGTACGACTGTCCTAAACCAATGCATCTATCTATGCTACGGATAATTAACATATAGCTACCATTCATGATGCCTTGACTTTAGCCAACAAACACCGCATTAATACTATATGCTATTTATCCAAAATGACGGAGGGCTATGGATGGTTTTTGGCGAAAAACCTTTAACGTAATGAACTTGATATCGTTGAAGGAACCGGATAGTTTTTCAAATATATAGTGGCGCAAACTTTTGCTAAAAAGGTCACTCCCGGTGAAGGGATCTCGGCTCTTTTCTCGTCGAATAAGGTGCAGGATATTCCAAACTGAATACCATGATGCAAACCAAAAGAATCGACTATAGTGAAGTTATTACGCTGACGCAAACTTTTGCTCAAGGGGTCACTCCTGATGAAGGGATCTCGGCCCTTGCCTCGTCGAATGAGGTGTGGGATATTCCCAATCGAATACCACTGTGTAAAGCAAAAGAAAACGTCTGTAATATCAGTTTTAAAAACTTGGTTCCAACAACATCATATAGGTTTTTTTTATCCTTGCATTGATAAGAATCAATGCAGTCCCATCAATTAATCACACCAGAAAAGAACAAAAATATGATGTATGTATATGCCATCCGCATTCGCCACAGGGCCCCATCATCACCTGTTAGGTTACTTAACTAACGACAGAGCGGGGGCTGGACTAGCACGGGTGTAAAATATATACAACATCTACTATTATATATAAATATATATATATATATAACATCTATCCCAATCATGATATAAGCAACATTACAGAAGCATCACCGAAGCAACAAAGAATGGTGGATAATCTTGGAGCCCCGGGTTTCACTTGAGCCGCAAATGAAACCCGACGTTCCCTATCGTGTAGATAGCCTGTGCAATGAAAACCTAGACCCCTACGAGCGCGGCAAGTTACCTGCCAATCCCAGAAGCGAGGCAACCCCAATCAAAAACATGAATGGGCCACCAGCACTTCACGGAATCCGGTAACTTGGGCACCCCTCCGTGGGTCAACCTATACCCCCTACGAGTGCGGCGAATAGCCCACCAATTCTAATGTAAGGTCCTCTCCGTCTCAACGCCATGAGATGCGGACCCGTTGCCCTCTAGAACCCGGCTATTTGTGCACTCCACCGCGGGGTAATCCTAATACATAAAAGAAAATAATATACAAGGGTGATATCGACCTCAACCCGGTCGTGCCCCAAACAAATAATATACAAACTGGCAGTGACGGCAGTCCACATGTCGGACACTCGCCCCGCAATATCAAATGTACAAATAAAACTAAACTGTACTAACATTGCACCCAAGCTATCCACCACGACGATCCAACCACTATCACAGCACAACACATAACATCAACGTGAATGTCACGTTCGCAAACTCGTCTAAAAGGACATATAGCAATTAGACGAGTTGTACCGCTCTAATGACATTCACGGTCGTAGATAGTAATGCATGTACTGTAAACATTTAAACAGTGTTAAATTATCGACTTCGAAACAACCCCGATTAGCCCCAAACAACTAGATAAAACCATATCCAAACTGGGCTAAAGTAGCAATACCACTGAACCAATATTCCAGAGACTAGACCACACCCAAAATACGAAGTCCCAACTCATGAAAATGGCCGGCCAGACCGGAATATTTATACATGTGGCCGGTCAAAAACGTATGGAATGGGGTCGTATTTGGGGAGTGTTCTAGTGCTCATACAAGTAGTCTTCTGCATTTGCTAAAAAAAATTTTGAAGACTCTAAAAATCGACAGAAATTGGAATACATCGGGGTGTTGTTTCGGAGTTGTTTCGGTTTCGATACTTTAACATTGTCTAAAACTGCTAGTAAGGGGTTTACGGGTTGGCTCTGATACCATGTTGGGTTACGGTAGCGCCCCGGCCATCAAACCGTGGCCAAATGCGGAACAAAAATTTTCTAAACTGGCGCTACCATAACCCGATACCCGGATCTACCCTAAACCCTAAACCAGCAAGCTAATAAAAGAGATAGGAATTGTTATACCGAGTTGATCCGTGTCCTTCGGTCTTCAACCTTCATCCCAAGCTCTTAGTAGTTGCGGATCGAGTTTGGTTGCCGGTCTTCCTCCATCTACGATGATCCACCTGAGGGAAACGGCGCAAGCTTCAACCTCGCCAAGCGAGCCAACCGACACTCCATGGTTGCTAGCAATGGAGAGTGGAGGTGTAGGATTATCTCACTATATTTTTCTCTCATATCAAATGCACCATGAGCAACTCAAGAAGATGAGGAGGAGGTGAGGAAACATGTGGCATGAGCAACCATCGAAAAATGGCTAAGTCTCTTTTCAAGTGAGAATGGGTGATCAAGTGATGATGCAAGTGGGGAAAACAAGTGGGCAAGGCAAGTGGAGAATAATGGAAGCCACCCTCTCTCATGCTCACAAAATATCTCTTTCAATTTTCCAATAAACAAATGAGAGCCATGCTTCTCTACATGCCAAGCCATGCCCATGCCAACCCACCCCTCCACCTCATTTCCAAAATTATTTTCTAAAAAGAAAATCAAATAATGAGGTCGCCACCTGTCACGACCCGAAATAGCACGTGACTGGCACTTGAATTATGTGAAGTCTATAGGACCCCACCTAATTCAAGTAAACCAAAAGCCCAGAAATCTAAACCATTTAAAAAGAGAGAAGGAAAACTTGTTTTAAGCAAGTGGTTTTAATGCAATAAATAGCATTAAACATTTAAAAGCAACATCATATTTTCCCGAAAATTTCGGCAGGGTCTCCTTTGTAAATACTGGCCCCCAAACGGGTACTACACATGAAATACATAATAATGAATAAAATCATCCCTAAGCGGGAGCTAGCTCTTCGCCAATTGGCGGACACAACCACGAAATTCAATATAATATACAACGCCGAAGGGCGAGGATCAAAACTCAGCAAGAAAACCAACATCCTAAAGAAAACCAGAGAAAACTATAATAATACAGCGCGCGACTCTAAGGCTGTAAGAATATACATACTGGTCATCTAAGTCTATAAATTAATACAAGTCTGGTTGATAGAGTTTACTAGAAACAACTGAAATAAATAAAGTACAACGGTGGTCACGATACAAGTGAACCCACCTACCAAAGCAATCACCAAAGGAAGCAGTGTGTGAGCAAGCCGCAATGACACCTGAACATGCAAGAAAATGTGGCACAATGTGGGTGGGTTGCCAACTCGTGAGTAGAAAACATCACCGAGAAGAAATCGCATGTATGACTCTCTCTTAGGTCATACCATAATATCCTCATAATATATATATAACCTGAAGCAGCTAAAAATGGCGAGGTAAATAGCTAAACATAAGTGTGATACCAAGTGCTTGTGTCAGTGCCTTAGGTAGCAACATATCACATATATAATGTACGAATGCATTATGAATGAAACAGAATTCATTTTAAATGGGAAAACTGTTTTCATATCTTACTGAGATTTTTGTATAAAAACCGAAATATCATCAATGAAATCAACAGAGAATCAGTGTCAAGTATCGACACAAAATATATATATCCCAATATCTCAATATCTCGGGCTCCGCATGAACAGGATCGGCCCATAACCATCCCAATCTCAATATCTCAATATCTGCATGAACAGGATCGGCCCATGGGCTCCGCATGATTAGGATCGGCCCATATCATCAAATCTCAATATCTCACTATATCGGGCTCCGCATGAACAGGATTGGCCCGTAACTATCTCAAAATCGAGAAAACGTCATATCAAGGAAAACCACATCTTTCTCTTTAAAACAAATCATAAGTTTATAAACATTCACATGCGGTTTGCCAAATCCAGAAATCTCATCAAAGATCCGAAATCTAAAAATCACGAGTCAGTGAACAGTGAATATCGGCATAAAGCTTCAAGATATCGCATGACAAATGAATGCATATACATGCATGGTATTTAAGCAAAGAATGCAATATCTAAACTAGCTTAGTAATGAGATATCGGAACTATCTACAAGCAGTTATATACATGAAGTAATATTTTCTAGAGTGTACATGACATTGAAATTATCGATGATGATGTGTGTGAGCCGGTAAGCAAGTATAGGTGGAGCATACGCATCATCGGTAACGGTGCTGGTGTCCTGACAGCATGGGTTCATAATAACAAAGGAAATCACAAGTATAAGCATGCAATGCGATAAGAACAACATGAATATATGGAAAAGATATAGTAACCGCAACATATAAGAATATTCATTTATATATATATATATATAAGTCATACAGTTTTAGGATTTGAAATAGCACGAATCGTGGTTTTTAGAAAATAGGGGCTACTGTGTTTAAGAAAAGGTACGTCCTTTGATATATCCGTAGTATCCCTCGGCCTGTCTTTAAAATACTCACGACTCGTTAGTTTGAAAGTAAGTATGACTCAAGCCCAGTCTAACGCCTACCTTATAACTACAGGACTAAATTAAGAGACTAATCGATAGGGTAAGGATATCCAGCTAAGTCTGAGTCAATATATCTAGTAGTCGGCGATACCGCCTCAATAGCTTCATGTACGATACAATATATTATACGACATCCTCAAATCATGAGTGCGGATCAATCATCATATCTATACTTCGTACGGTAAAATCCATCGTACGGCATCCCAAAATCGGGGTACGGGTCAAATATCACATGTACCTCATTATTCATCTGGTATCATTATCATCATATCCTGAATTAGAGGTACCGTTCTAAATCTAGAACATACAAAAATAATAAAACATATATCCGCGTGTGAATAAAACACACCGCCCATCGATCCACTATAATATCATGTCGTATGTCATGACACGACCCAAATCACATAACCGATCTCACGGTATCATGCCCGATCATATCGACTCTCCTCTGAGTATCATATACTATCCTCATCATACGTGTATACATATATGTATATATATAGCAACACATCCACATACATATATATATACATATATCATATACACCAAAAACATATCACGTGTGTGCAGGTGTGTGTGTGTGTACTTTACTCTAGGGTTCGCGACTAAGAAACTAACTAACTAAAAGCACATTCATCCAAATTACACTAAATCCAACCCGTGGTCTCCTAAAGCCTTCCTTGCTAAGTATTCATATCTTGCAATAACACACACACACACACAGACACACACACACACACACACACACACACACATATAAACACATCATATTCTATGAAATTGCGGGGGTGCTATACGCCATCACCCGACCTCCCCCGTAGATATATATCTACTCACCTGGACGCCTCGGCTAATCTGATCCGATTTCAGCTCTGTCATTTCCGCGCCACGTCCAACGCCTCTGCACCCGATCATAGCAACGTACACAACGAAATAAGAGAATAAATATAAATAGTCGCAGACACAAACAATACAAGTCAACCACGCGCATTAACCCGACGCGCACACACTTGGTGCACGAAACGCGCCGCGACAACGCCACAAACTACGACGAGGGTCACTATACGTGAAAATCGCCAAACTTAAAATCCAAACGTACCAATCGTGGTTTCAGAACTTACTAAATATTATATGAAATAAGTTGTAACTCATCAAAACCTCAAAATAAATCAAATCGATTTATTTCCAAAAACCTTGTAAGCATCAATTACCCGTTTTAGCACAAATCTAAATGTTTTAACAATATTAGCAGCCATAAGATTCACTTAATATAATAATTAAGCCACACACAAATTCATTAGATTTTAATCTCACTTCTTTATATGAATTCTAAAATTCTAGTTTGCGATATTATACAATTTGGACAAATTTTCAAGTAACAATTTGAAATTTAGCAACTAGATTACATTTTGCATGTCTTGAGATGTGAGACTACACATCATAACTATAAACAAATAATCAAAACCCTGACTTGAATCAAAACCATTCTCTTGAATTTCCAATCTTAACATTAAAACCATAATTAAACTCCTAATTAGCTAGATGGAAGTAATTAAACAACAATTTAAACATGGGTTGGGATTTATACCTCACAAACATAAGATCAACATACGAACTAAGCCACCAAAAAGCCATCTTGCTCCTTGATTCATGCTAACTTGGGCAAAGAAATAATGGGCAAAGGTTTGATTTGGGATTTGTGAGGTTTTGTGTTGATTTTTGAGGCAAATTTGATGAGTTTTTTGGAGAGAAATGAGATGAGAAAAAGGGGGCTGCTGTTGTTGCAGCAAAAGGGGGTGGGCTCGGCTAAATGGGAGAGGGGAGAGAGAGTGAGGTGTGTTGAAAAAATTCCCAAGTCAACAAAAGACCATACCTCTTTTATATAACCATGTTTCCTTCTTTAATAATTTCTTTTTCTTTTATCAATTGAAGTGGGGGAAAACTTTGGGGAGAGGCTGCTGAAAATGGGGAGGGGGCTCGGCCACATGTGTGGAAAAATAGGGGTGTGTGAGTGTGGGGGTGTGTGTATCAAGTTCCAAGTGAAGGAAATACCCCCATAACTCAATTACTTTAATTTATTTCACAATTTAAGCCTTTTTCTTTTATATTTTCTAAAACCATCTTGACAACTTCTTTTCATTTCTAAAACCACATGTTACACTTTGGTTTAATGTGACATGATGCACAAAACTTGTATTAACCCATTCCAATTTGTAATTATCACTAATTAAATATATTAGTGAAGGCTTAAAATAATATTTAAAATAATTAATTACGGAAAATATTTTAGTAAACTAGAAATTTATAAGTGACTCATTAAATATCAAATACTAGTAATTACATAGCTAGAATAGGTATATTTAAGTTTATATTGAAAAATAATTATATCTTGGCTTTTACGGAAAACACCAGTTATTTTACCGATTATCCGAACTTTCACCTAAACGCTTTTCAAAACGTTACAATCTTCCCCCCTTAAAAAAATTTGGTCCTCAAATTTAAATTAAAACTCCTCAAAATACTAAAACATTTCAGCACAACACTCAAATCGGCGTGGCTCCGAAATCTTAAATACTTAAAACACATCTTAGCGCAATGCATGCGCATGAAAAATGAGTATAAAACTCAAAATCAAAACTCCGTCAAGTATCACGCAATCAACGGAGTCATGGTGAAAATACCAATGTCAAAGTCCACTATGAAAACCAACATGATATACTCAAAACTATAACATGTACATAGTACGCATCGTTGTAAACTCGTCAAAACATCTGGAAAAAATGCATGCCAAACCTTTTTCAAGTCGCTGTGCGATGCGCGTATCACAGCACAAGTAGCGGACGTTTATTGTAGAAAAATAACTATATATATACATATATATCCTTTGTTTAACATACACGTCCTGCCATTTTGAAAATAATTTAGAAGGGTTTTCTTTGTAAAATGTTTCGTGCCATCTCGGACACATAGGAAAATATTGAGACTGTGGCTCCTTTTTGGAAATCCCTTCGATAACTATCGATGCATGCAAAAACATATTCAGGTACTATCCATGGACTAGTCCTGCTCAGCTACTGTACCAAATAGTAAATATCATAAAGACGTACTGCTCAAAGGAAATCATACTCAATAGTATATGTAATAATGCTACGTGCGCCTAGTGCGCACAGAAATCGAAATCAATGAATGTGACATACGTGTGCACAGAAACAAAATCTAAGTGCAATGGGTGTGCACGAAAACACCTGTCAAGGGCAACGGGTGTTCTTGACAACAATATCAGGTGCATCTGATATGCACGAAAAATCCCGATTTAGTGCATCTAGTGTGCACCAAAATCGCATCAAGCGCGCCAAATATGCGCAAAAATCCAACTCAAGTGCACAAGGTGCAAGAAAACAAATATTGAATATCACAATCGAAATCGACGGTACAAAACATACATCAATCCAAATCAGGTATAACGTGGTATATAATCTCACAACCACGTGCATCAGCGTGCACAAAATCGAATCTAAGTACTAAAAGTACTTGAAAACTACACCGAAGGCACAAGTCAAAACACATACATATCATATGCGTGAAATCAAAATCAATCATCTCGAACGACATCAAATCGAAGTCGAGTGAACTGTGGTGAACAAAATCCCAATCATGCAAATAAATTACCCAAAATACCGAAATCCAAAATGACGAATACGTGATATTCAAATCACCAAATCGCAAATCATAAACATTGTCGTCTATATGCCCTTCCTTCTATGTCGAGAAGGTGTCGGTGTCTCCAAAGCTAGCAGAGCAAGATATCTACTTGCCTCCTGTTCATGATCTGGCGCCTTATGCCTTTAGGCTCTCGTCTCTCACTGCAGATTTGCCAGTTACATAGCTCCTCGGCTCAACGGTCCAATATAGAATGATGACGGAAACAGTTCCGCTCTGGCACATCCTCTAAAATCTCTGGCCAACTATCATGGTCACTCATAACATGTCTCGTCGATGATGCCGAACTCTGGACTACTGGGTATGCGTGATACGACCGATCCTGGGTCCAAGTCTGCGCGTGTAGTATCCCAGAAGATTCTTGTCGGGGTCTCTCCTAATCTCGTTTCTGCCGAACTGCCCGGAAGTCATCGCCCTTTACTAAATCCATTTCTTATTCCGGAACAGCTGTATACTCATCACGACTCCTTCTGAAAGATATATCTATATTCAATGCCTATGAATGTGTATCACATCTCTAATGTCAACGGAGTGGAACGTCATCTCATCAAAATCCCGTGGCAACCGATCAACTGAGACTAAATTGCCAGATTTATAAAATTCAAATTAGCTTTATTTTGTATTCCAAGTACTGTATACCATCACATGATATCCGGACGACGTTAAACTTTTCGATCGATTCATCAAAGTCCCATAATTCTCCGAGAGCTCAACACTTGAGCACGGTTTAATAATACCCAGTACATGCCACAGTACTTATGGACCAGCCGTAGAAGGGCAAACCCAAGCCTCATTAATGGCACCGCGGAACTGCCGCAAATCCTAAGGTTCAAAAGCGGTTCCATGGTCATTATATCGAGTTAGGGTTTCATTCTTCTAGAGGGTTCACAGAATTACTTGCATGTTTTTCCGAATACCTTAAACTTGGAAAAATGGGTTTCTGACATTCGTTCGAACTTTTTAACTTCGCCTAGACAACATGTGAATACCCTTCGTCCGCACGCTAAACAATGCCTCAATCCTCAAGGATAAACGACACATTAACGGTCATCACATTCTGGCTGGCCTCTAGCGGTAGCCCGATCATTTGGTGTAGATATCAAACGCTCGCGTCCACAAGAAAACATAGTAAAATGACATATCGAAATGCTCATGTCACCGAAAAACACAATAAAACGACACATCTATGCAATCGTGTGTCACCAGAATTGCGCCCTGGTCAGTCCTTGTCCAAGACGAGCTCATGCTGACCGCAACTCTAGCCGCGGCTCTCTCTGCCCGTGCAACCATGGTAACAAAAACCACCGTCTGATACCGATAAGGATAAATCAATGAACGAATAGAATACTGTGCAAAGAAATGTACATCCTAAGGCTTCTTAAGCGGAGTAGCGTATCGTAAATATGCTGCGGAACATACACACGGTGCGTCACTCTACTTAAGTCACCTACTCCATCAACCAAGGTCAACCTATGCGACGAAAGTTTGGGTCTAATACCCTCTCGACCAAGTCTAAGTTCCGTAAGGTCAAGCCTAGGTTCCGAATATATATACGCCCTAAACTCCAAACAGTCAAACCAAGACTCGAACCAAGGTTAAACCTAGAGTACTGATACCAACTTTGTCACGACCCAAAATAGCACGTGACTGGCACTTGAATCATGTGAAGTCTATAGGACCCCACCTAATTCAAGTATGCCAAAAGCCCAGAAATCTAAACCATTTAAAAAGATAGAAGGAAAACTTGTTTTAAGCAAGTGGTTTTAACATAATAAATAGCATTAAACATTTAAAAGCAACATCATATTTTCCCGAAAATTTTGGCAGAGTCTCCTTTGTAAATACTGGCCCCAAAATGGGTACAACACACGAAATACATAATAATGAATAAATGCATCCCCCAGCGGGAGCTAGCTCTTCGCCAATTGGCGGACACAACCACGCAATGCAATATAATATACAACGTCGAAGGGAGAGTATCAAAACTCAGCAAGAAAACCAACATCCTCAAGAAAACCAGAGAAAACTATAATAATATAGCGCGCGACTCTACGGCCGAAAGAATATAAATACTGGTCATCTAAGTCTATAAATTAATACAAGTCTAGTTGATGGAGTTTACTAGATACAACTGAAAAAAATAAAGTACAACGGTGGTGACGATGCAAGTGAACCCACCTACCAAAGCAATCACCCGGAAGAAAGCAGTGTGCCACCAAGCCGCAATGACACATGTACGGACAAACCTGCAAGAAACTGTGGTACAACGGGGGTGAGTTGCCAACTCGTGAGTAGAAAACATCACCGAAAAGATATCGCATGTATGACTCTCTCCTAGGTCATACCATAATATCCTCATAATATATATATATAACCTGAAGCAGCTAAAAATGGCGAGGTAAACAACTAAACATAAGTGTGATACCAAGTGCTTGTGTCAGTGCCTCAGGTAGCAACATATCACATATATAATGTACGAATGCATTATGAATGAAACAAAATTCATTTTAAATGGGAAAACTGTTTTCATATCTCAGTGAGATTTTTGAATAAAAACTGAAATATCATCAATGAAATCAACCGAGAATCCGTGTCAAGAATCGACACAATATATATATATATATATATATATATATATATATATATATATATCCCAATATCTCAATATCTCGGGCTCCGCATGAACAGGATCGGCCCATAACCATCAATATCTCAATATCTCGGGCTCCGCATGAACAGAATCGGCCCATGGGCTCCGCATGATCTGGATCGGCCCATATCATCAAATCTCAATATCTCACTATCTTGGGCTCTGCATGAACAGGATCGGCCCATAACTATCTCAAAATCGAGAAAACATCATATCAAGGAAAACCGCATCTTTCTCTTTAAAACAAATCATAAGTTTATAAACATTCACATGTGGTTTCCCAAATCCAGAAATCTCATCAAAGATCCGAAATCTAAAAATCACGAGCCAGTGAACAGTGAATATCGGCATAAAGCTCCACGATATCGCATGACAAATGAATACATATACATGCATGGTATTTAAGCAATGAATGCAATATCTAAACTAGCTTAGTAATAAGATATCGGAACTATCTACAAGAAGTTATATCCATGAAGTAATATTTTCTAGAGTGTACATGACATGGAAATTACCGATGATGATGTGTGTGAGCCGGTAAGCAAGTGTACGTGGAGCATACGCATCATCGGTAACGGTGTTGGTGTCCTGACAGCATGGGTTCATAATAACAAAGGAAATCACAAGTATAAGCATGCAATGCGATAAGAACAACATGAATATATGGAAAAGATATAGTAACCGCAACATATAAAAATATACATTTATATATATACGAGTCATACAGTTTTAGCATTTGAAATACAACGAATCGTGGTTTTTAGAAAATAGGGACTACGGTGTTTTTAAGAAAAGGTACGTCCTTTGAAATATCCGTAGTATCCCTTGGCCTGTCTTTAAAATACTCACGACTCGTTAGTTTGAAAGTAAGTATGACTCAAGCCCAGTCTAACGCCTACCTTATAACTACAGGACTAAACTAAGAGACTAATCGATAGGGTAAGGAAATCCAGCTAAGTCTGAGTCGATATATCTAGTAGTCGGCGATCCCACTTCAATAGCGTCACGTACGATACAATATATTATACGACATCCTCGAATCATGAGTACGGATCAATCATCATATATATACTTCGTACGGTAAAATCCATCATACGGCATCCCAAAATCAGGGTACGGGTCAAATATCACATGTACCTCATTATTCATCTGGTATCATTATCATCATATCCTGAATTAGAGGTACCGTTCTAAATCTAGAACATACAAAAATAATAAAACATATATCCGCGTGTGAATAAAACACACCGCCCATCGATCCACTATAATATCATGTCGTATGTCATGACACGACCCAAATCACATAACCGATCTCACGGTATCATGCCCGATCATATCGACTCTCTTCCGAGTAACATATACTATCCTCATCATACGTGTATACGTATATGTATATATATATATATATAGCAACACATCCACATACATATATATATACATATATCATATACACAAAAAACATATCACGTATGTGCAGGTGTGTGTGTACCTTACTCAAGGGTTCGCGACTAAGAAACTAACTAACTAAAAGCACATTCATCCAAATTACACTAAATCCAACCCGTGGTCTCCTAAAGCCTTCCTTGCTAAGTATTCATATCTCGCAATAACATATATATATATACATACATACATACATATAAACACATCATATTCTACGAAATTGCGGGGGTGCTATACGCCATCCACCCGACTTCCCCCGTAGATATATATCTACTCACCTGGACGCCTCGGCTAATCTGATCCGATTTCAGCTCTGTCATTTCCGCGCCACGTCCAACGCCTCTGCACCCGATCATAGCAACGTACACAACGAAATAAGAGAATAAATATAAATAGTCGCAGACACAAACAATACAAGTCAACCACGCGCATTAACCCGACGCGCACACACTTGGTGCACGAAACGCGCCGCGACAACGCCACAAACTACGACGAGGGTCACTATACGTGAAAATCGCCAAACTTAAAATCCAAACGTACCAATCGTGGTTTCAGAACTTACTAAATATTATATGAAATAAGTTGTAACTCATCAAAACCTCAAAATAAATCAAATCGATTTATTTCCAAAAACCTTGTAAGCATCAATTACCCGTTTTAGCACAAATCTAAATGTTTTAACAATATTAGCAGCCATAAGATTCACTTAATATAATAATTAAGCCACACACAAATTCATTAGATTTTAATCTCACTTCTTTATATGAATTCTAAAATTCTAGTTTGCGATATTATACAATTTGGACAAATTTTCAAGTAACAATTTGAAATTTAGCAACTAGATTACATTTTGCATGTCTTGAGATGTGAGACTACACATCATAACTATAAACAAATAATCAAAACCCTGACTTGAATCAAAACCATTCTCTTGAATTTCCAATCTTAACATTAAAACCATAATTAAACTCCTAATTAGCTAGATGGAAGTAATTAAACAACAATTTAAACATGGGTTGGGATTTATACCTCACAAACATAAGATCAACATACGAACTAAGCCACCAAAAAGCCATCTTGCTCCTTGATTCATGCTAACTTGGGCAAAGAAATAATGGGCAAAGGTTTGATTTGGGATTTGTGAGGTTTTGTGTTGATTTTTGAGGCAAATTTGATGAGTTTTTTGGAGAGAAATGAGATGAGAAAAAGGGGGCTGCTGTTGTTGCAGCAAAAGGGGGTGGGCTCGGCTAAATGGGAGAGGGGAGAGAGAGTGAGGTGTGTTGAAAAAATTCCCAAGTCAACAAAAGACCATACCTCTTTTATATAACCATGTTTCCTTCTTTAATAATTTCTTTTTCTTTTATCAATTGAAGTGGGGGAAAACTTTGGGGAGAGGCTGCTGAAAATGGGGAGGGGGCTCGGCCACATGTGTGGAAAAATAGGGGTGTGTGAGTGTGGGGGTGTGTGTATCAAGTTCCAAGTGAAGGAAATACCCCCATAACTCAATTACTTTAATTTATTTCACAATTTAAGCCTTTTTCTTTTATATTTTCTAAAACCATCTTGACAACTTCTTTTCATTTCAAAAACCACATGTTACACTTCGGTTTAATATAACATGATGCACAAAACTTGTATTAACCCATTACAATTTGTAATTATCACTAATTAAATGTATCAGTGAAGGCTTAAAATAATATTTAAAATAATTAATTACGGGAAATATTTTAGTAAACTAGAAATTTATAAGTGACTCATTAAATATCAAATACTAGCAATTACATAGCTAGAATAGGTATATTTAAGTCTATATTGAAAAATAATTATATCTTGGCTTTTACGGAAAACACCAGTTATTTTACCGATTATCCGAACTTTCACCTAAACGCTTTTCAAAACGTTACACCACCTTCTAGAAACAATTCCGTATAAATACGGAATTCAACCTGGTATACGTATCGAAATACATATACGCGTATTCGTACCAAAATACGAATAGCCAAGAGAGAAAATGAATAGTGAACAATAATACTAGAATATAAATACATTTATAAATTATTAAATCAAAACCTGAAATAATAATCCGGCTTAATCCTAAGCCGCTAGTATTAGCAACCGTCCGATTAAAGTCTGTGCAGCATGTACACATATTTAATCGGTCACCTGTTTGTACCAACATACGTCATCTACACCATATCGCATGAACCGTGAAAACCCTCTGTGTGGGACTCTAAAGACTCGTCAATACGTTGGTAGTGGGTTTAACCACAAGCACGTCAGCGCACTAGCTGTACGTAACGGCTACCCTTGTATTGAGAGAAAGGAAGGTCGACAAGCAAACTCATCCAAACCCCTACTGAGCCTGACAGTGACAATATCCGTACAGCCCGGTCTGTTCGTCTAAGAGTATCGCATATCGAGTCTAGGGGTGGATAAAGTCAGACCCCTGCTGACGGGATAATTTGTGTCGGTATGTAACCCATCACCACCTGAGAAACTATCGATCTTGGATCGGTAATTCTAGTCTACCTCGGCCGAGGATTTCTGGTGATGGTCACCAGTGCACAACGCGACATCAACCCCTAATACCGGGAGAGGCGAATCCCCGACGATCCGCTCACTGCCTCCATATGGCTCGGGACTGTACCCAACTAAAACCTGTTTGCACGACTCCTTTGAGCCGTGGTAGGGTAGTAATCACAGCACAATGGAAACTCACACGAGACAAATGACGATCTCAGGTCGACAGACTAACCTGTACACATGTCACCTGGGAACTGCTATCTGACAATAGGTATAATACCAACTAGCAGGTTCCCGGCGAGTCCGTCCAGTGTACTCATAACCCAATGAGCACATGTATACTATCTTAGGTGAACAAACTAACACCAATGGCTTGTGAGACCTGACCACCACCCCTCGTCAGGGTCTCGATCAGTATACACTAGTCTACTCCGGAGTACTGATGCCCAGTCTCGATACTCCCACGACTAGGGACATTTAAGGATGTGCTTATAGACCACCCAGCTCCTACGTATATGATCGCCATCATAATGCTGGTAGTCAAGCAAGAATCATATAGGCTCTATCAATATGTAATAGTGATCTGTAATACCACCTTAAGCATGTATGTTACCCCCAATCAGAGCAAAGCTCTGTTTTGAATTTCAAAATTCAAAAATTGAAGCAACGCTTCAGATCCCCTGCACTGCGCGCCACGTGTCAAGAGCAGACACGCCAGCGCCAGGAGCGCTGCGCCCTAGGCAGCGCACCCCCAATCAGAGCAAAGCTCTGTTTCAAAATTCAAATTCAAAAATTGAAGCAACGCTTCAGTTGCGCTGCGCTCTGTGCTGCGCGCCACGTGTCGAACGCAGGCGCGCTAGCGCAGTTGTGCCAGGCTCTGCGATGTGCGCCACGTGTCAAACGCGGGTGCGCTAGTGCCAATTACGCCAGCGCTGGAATTTAAAGAATTCCCCACCGTTAGATCAAAAGATCTAATAAATTATTAAATAACCAGAATTAAAATTCTGTTCTGGAAAGATCTTTCCAATCTTATTAAAATAAGAAGATTATCTTCCGTAAAACAGAAGCACTAGGATCAAAGATCCAACGGTGGGGAAATATCCCCAAATCAATCAGTGAAAGATCTCTGCAACTAACTTAACAAATCAATTGGCCCTATATAAAAGCCCCAAGACTTCAAGTCTCACATAGAGAGAACCCCCTGCAAATTTTGAAAAAAAAACTCAAAAAGAAAGAAAGGCAAGCCTTTGAAGAAAGAAGATCATTTTCTTCATCTTTAAAGTGAAAGAATTATATTCTTGAAAACAGAGATGAAATCATCTCATTAAAAAAGAAGAACCTTCTTCTAAAAAGATCAGTGATCTAAGAACAAGATCAAAGTGTTAAATAAAAAAGAAAAAGATCTAATTATAAAAGATTAAAAGAAGTAATTTACTTCATTCACAGATCTTTTGATCTATAAAGGCAAAGCCTTTTGATAAGAACAAGAACTTTGGTTCTTGAATCTTGAGGCAAGGCCTCATTTGAAGAACAAAAAAAACTTGTTCTTTGATCTTAATTTGATCAAAATGCGCTATGCGCTATTGGACAGTGCCTTGCACTAATGAATTGCGCCTTTGCGCTTATTGGACTGGCGCACAGCGCCAAAACGCGCCACGTGTCAATCACAGAACAGTTTACGCTTTGCGCTTCTAAATATAGCGCACTGCGCTCTTAGACTGGCGCACAGCGCCAGAGCGCGCCACGTGTCACTCGCTGGCACACTCACTCATAAAGCGCAGTGCACTAACAGACTTGTGCTTAGCGCTGAGCGTGACACGTGTCACCTTCGCATGCGCTAGCGCAATGCGCTCTTTAATTGGTGCAAAGCGCCTGATGCGCCACGTGGTGCACTGCCAGAACACCACTTTGTTCCTAATAAATGCTATGCATTATAAAAAGGGCAGAGCCCAAGCAAAGGCCTAACAGGCCAAACATAAATGAAAATGTTAAACATTTTTAACTGGACTTAGCCCAATTCTGGCCATAAGTCCTCTATTTAAATTGAACTGAGCCCAACTGCTCTTCCAATCAATTTACACCCGGTTCGAGGGTACATCTCTTTACTCCTCTGATATCTGTCGTTGTAATCCTTCAACATCGTCAGAGAGGTGACGGGTCCCGACAACCATACATCACTACGGACTGTGGGGTCCTTAAACTCATGGACTATGACGTCCTTAACCTTGACCGTGATGTCTTAAAACTAACATCGGACTGTGGAGTCCTTAAATCCACGGACTATGATGTCCTTAACCTTGACCGTGATGTCTTAAAACTAACACCGGGCTGTGAGGTCCTTAAACTCACAGACTATGATGTCCTTAACCTCGACCGTGATGTCTTAAAACTAACACCGGACCGTGAAGTACTTAAACTCACGGACTATGATGTCCTAAACCTCGACCGCGATGTCTTAAAACTAACATTGGACCGTAATGTCCTTAAACTACTTATCGACCGCATTGTCACTAAACTAAACAACAGAGCCCAATTGCTCTCTTGTCGGATCTAAACGATCCCGTTAAGTTGCTCTTAGTCTAAAATTAGACTAACGTGTCCTTAACAAACGTTTAAGTTAATCTTAGCCTCAACTAAGGCTAACGTATCCTTAAACACAACCCCCCCAAACCCATATCTAAGAAAGATACGGATTTGGACTAATCCACGTCCTACGGGAGACAGCATAACTTAGTCTCCGTATATAATACACGGGCAACCGAACACAAAACAAACACCCACGACACGAAGTGACCACATGGAGAAAGAGAAAGTTGCTACTGCAATACGGTAGCGTAATTAACTGCAGGGGCTTACGCCTGTAGGCATGAGCGTCCCCACAATCAAAAACCCCTCAAATGAGGGGGAATCTGACGAAGTCTGCTACATCGACCGCATCCGTTTAAACCTTCGATACACGGTGCCATAAATCAACTTGGCATCTTCGGAGAGGTGGACGGATAGCACCAATTAGCATCTGCCCTGAATTTTAGGCAAGACGGACATATGCGGACGCGTCTCCGTGTGTAACACCTTAGAATGTGTTTTGTAGCTAATTATATTTTAATATATAGTTTTTAATAAAAAGTTTACCAAATTAAGTTTTAAATATTTTATCCTAATTATTGAGTATTTTACTAGAATTTTTTTAGGCACACACACACTTGTGCATGATAACTAGGCTTGTTTTTGGTGTTTAACCATGATTAGCAACCATGGTTAACTAACCATTTCTCTAGCCTAGGGTTAGGTGTGGTTTAAGTGTTATGGTTGTAATTAGTAATGATAGTTTTAAATTGAAAATGAATTTAAAGAAAAAGGGATTTCTTTATGTGGTTGACTTTGAGAGAGGGTGAGCATGGGCATCATGGCTTTGCCCATGCCTCATTATGAGAGAGAGAGAGAGTAAGAAGGGGTCCTTGGGTGTGCCCATTTCTCCATTTCCTTTTCTTTCTCTCATTTCCCTCACACTCTCTCACACACACACACACTCACTAGTGAGAGAGAGAGAGGCAGCAGCAGCAACAGAGTGAGAGAGAGAGAGGCAGCAGCAGCAACAGAGTGAGAGAGAGAGAGAGGCAGTGGCAGCAGCAGCAAGCTGCATCAGCAGCAGCAGCCGCAACAGGATCAGCAGGAGCAGGAGACAGCAGCAGCAGCAATAGCAAGGGCAACAACAACAACCACTACAACATCATCAGCATCATCATCATTAACAACAGACAACAACAACAACAACAGCAATAACAACAACAAGCAAGGCAACAGCAGCAGCAGCAACCCCGGCACCTGCACGCACTTCTTCTCTTGACTCCTTGGGTTCCCTAGGGTATAATTCTGAGCTCTAGCCCTAGTTTGTTTAGTTGTGTGATTGATAGTGTCGGTTTGTGTTAAATTGCTAGATTTGTGCTAAATTGTGGTGTTTAAGTGGAATTTTGGTAAATTGTTGATTTGGTTAGCTACCTTAGGTTGGTTTAGTGTTAGTTAGGCCACTTCAACAGAGATATTAGCCAAACTTCACTAAAATACCATAGATTTCTTAAATTGTGCAAATTTGTGACTTTTGAAGTGATATTGTGATATCTGGAACCTACTGTGATCCTAGATGTGTACTGGAAAATTAAGCAGTGTGGTATTGTTGTACTGGAGACCCTGGAGCACCACCTAGGAAACGGACCCCATCCCACCGGCCAAGTAGAGGAGTTAGGGTTTGGTTTTTCCTGTGTAGGTGTCTGCTATGGTTCGGGTTCCTCTGGTCTTGTTGAATTGTTTAGTTTTCACAGTAGTCAAAATCTGGGACCATATGTCGGTTTTGGTGTCCGTTGTGTTTGCGCGATACGCGCGATACGTGAGTGGGTTCTGTGATCCAGCGTATCGCGGCGTGTCGCGATGGTTTCTAGACGCGTACACACACGATTCAGCGTATCGTGCACACGCGCGCTTAGTTTGCGAAGCGAGTTTCTCGTTTCGATTCGATATCGCGTTTCGCGAGATATTTGGCTTATATGTGATTTCCTTATCTTATTTGCAGGTTTGCAGGCAGGGACCACGGACACGGCTACAGAGGGAGCAGACGGTAGGATTCACCCAGCGTGGAGTGTAGGTGAGTAGATATAACATCTACAGGGGAATCGCCCGCATGGCGTTATGCGTCTGGGCTAGGATTCAATTCCTGTCGCACATTCTACGTCATTGTAGAATTGCGCCTTTACTATTTCCTTAGATATTGTTATACTGTGACTAGCAGCCGTAGGACACTGCACACATTATTGACGGTCCATGTTGCACGAGCACGGATTGCATGCTACACACACACCGTCAATAATTGCCATGTCACACACTACCCTTTATAGCTACTATTGCTTGCCACACATGACATCTAGCTTATCGGTATACCTATAGCGTATCATACCTTTAGTGATAGGTATATTTTCACGTTGCGATACAGCTACAGGTATACCTCCTACATATTTTACCTATACCGGGAGGGATTTCCTACATATGTTACTTATACCCAGGGGGTATACGACATCAGTTCCTATAGGTAGATACCTGTGCATTGCTACACCTGTATGTTAGATACATATTCAGTTGTTGTCGCATATCTGCTTTTACTGATGTTACTTAGCTGTACCTTATCTTGTTTTCGCATACATTGGGTTCAGCTATATACCTGTGTTTACCTGCTCGCATTCAGATATATCGCATACATTTATTCCTGGATTGCGCATTGTTTATCTGGATTTTTTTTACATGATGTTTTCGGGATTTGGGAACCGCGGGAGTTCATGAAATTATGCATACATGTAACAACCCGGTTTCCTTGATATGATATTTGAGCGTCCCCCATGAGTTTTATCGGTGCTGATTATCTACTCCATACGATGTGTGGTTGCCGTATGAGAGTACATGGTGGGGCCCGGTATGGTTCCCCTCGGCAAGAAGATCGATGGGTTTGTCGATTGAGCCTGGAGGCGGGCGAGTACCTACCGGTGATTGTTTGGACCTGGCAGTAGTCCGGAGGCTACTGGCCAGAGTAGAGAGATGGATGCGGGATGACCTGTACTGTCGGGGCCGAGGGCCGACACTGCAGACGGACCCCGTGGGCTGATTCAGACGGACGGAGCCCCATATATGAGGATTTCTGTGTCGATGCTTGGCACACGTTTTCATGATATTTCTTTAACCCCTTTTTGTATATATAACAGGGGATTTAGCCGTTGTTATATATACCCTTACACCAATATTAGTGGTATGGGACGCTAATATATGTGTATTGCCCCCATCATATTTATTTCTGTACATATATTTACCTTTAGGATGCTAGAAACTTACTTGAGATTGGACTTGGGATACTAGGTGATTCATTGGGATTTGGACATTGGATATACCTATGTGATTGGTGATTTGTACATTCGGGATATAGGAGATTAATCGATATTGTACATTGAGGAGATGCGAGACTTATATGATGTGACTGCCCTATGTGGGGGCTGATTTAAGGACTTGGGATTGGAGTATCTTGATGGATTGTGATCCTGCCACGACGTCAGGTTTTCGTGGAAGATGACATATTCCACCCTATACCTCACCCTTACCTACCTTATGCACAGATTCATATGTTGGTAGTACTTGTAGTGTACCCTTATGATACTTGCATATTGCTTTCTCATATCTCTATTGCATAGTTACTGCATACTATTAGCATGTCATCATTGCTTCACATATTGATTGTACCTGCTAGTGTACTCTCCTTATTTCATCATTGCATGACATACTATTATTGTAATCGCATATCTTAGATTCATGCTGTACGTGCATTCCTGCGATTACCTGCATATGTTTTATACTATTCACGAGTTGGCAACTCACCCCCGTTGTGCCACAGGTGTTTCAGGTTGTTCCCCAGAGTAGTCGAGGCAGGCTATTTCTCTATCCAGCTATCCAGCTACCCTCTTTTGCTACAGATATCGCATCAGCTCACAGTACCATTTTGCTGAGGTGGGTCAGATGGCTATCTGTATTTCATATTGTATATTCGTTGTATTGTACTCTCCATCTACTATTGTATATTTGACATAGATACTTGGTGAGGACGTTAGTGTGTATTATTGGGGATTTGAGGTCTTTTATATATATACATCTTTCTCTCTACTGCCTTTATTTCTTCGCTACGGCGTCGTATATTTGCATTGTATTCATCTTTGCTGGGTTTTACAAAAAAGGGTGTTGCTAAAATTTTAAAGAAAGAAAGTAAGACTTTTAAAGAATTTGGGTTGCGATTTCAAATGTTTCAAAACTTATATTATCTTTTCCGTATTTTCTTGGTTTAGATTTCTGGGTTTTGGCTTTCTTTTACTACGTTGCGTCTTTAGGCGTTGCGTAGTATTAGGGCCGTCACGGGCCAATTTTGGGTCGTGACAAAGTTGGTATCAGAGCGCTAGGTTTTACCTTTTGGAGTGTAGGATGACCTTAGTATGATGGAGAAGGTAGCTTAAGCAGAGTAACGTAGTGTGTGTATGTCTGCAGCATACCCACAGCGCGGTACTTTGTATTAAGTGACCTAAGTACAATTTGCTTGACATTCCTTCCTTGATGATTCATATCTTTGAGATTCGATTTCCTCATTCTTATCGAATCTCATCTTATATCTATTTATAGCCTTGCCGCCGATGACTATGGGGACTCAGAGCGATGCAGCGAGGGCCGAGGTCAGAGTTAGCTCGGGTGAGACGAGTACTGACCAGGATGGCACTCTAGTTGCACAGGTGCAGACGGATCAGCCTACGATCTATACTATGTATAGACTTTTGGTAGAGATGCAGGAGTTCCGCCAGACGATGAGTTGTTCGGTTGATGTCGTTCGGGAGCTACGACAGGAGGTTGTCACCCCTGTTACTCAGCTGTCCCTTACGATCAGCCTGCAGCAGTCCGTCACCTACATAGCACCAGTTGTTGCGGCTCCAGTTGACGAGGCACATGTTCCAGGACAGTGGAGGACTCGCACCAGTGTACCAGCCCAGAGAAAGAGGTTCGGTCGTCGAGACAGATTTCGTGGCCGTCGCGGGAGTAGCAGAGGCTTGGGACGAGGACAGTCGTTCAGCTCTCAGCCCCAGGATGGTCAGCAGTCAGCACATGGATGTTTTCGATGCGGGAGCCTTCAGCACTTCGTCAGGGATTGTTCCTCAGCACGGCGTCAGGATCGTATTCAGAGAGGCCGTGGACGTGGAGGATTCGCTCAGAGGGCTCAGGCTACCAGAGGAGTTCATCCAGCTGCGAGTAGAGGGCAGACACAGGAGTTTGCTTCTACTCAACGGGACGCGCAGTCGTCCAATGTGGAGTTTTCAGGTACCCTTGAGTTTTATTTTCTCTTGGTGTATTTGTTTGTTTCTTGTTTGTACCGTGGTTGGGTAGATTAGTCGTAGTGGTGTTAACTTCTGTCAGCGATCCTTTTGTTGCGCGACACGTATTTCAGTTCTGTGCCAAGCGGATAGGAGATAGAGATTTCGTCCGTCGTTTTGATCCTTATTGAGATATTGGATTTGACGTTCTCCTGGGCACGGATTGGTTAACTACGTGTTAGGCGTCTGTGGACTACCGCGAGGAAACAAGTTAGGTTTTGTTTTCCCCGGCAAGTCAGTTCTTGTTGTGCAGGTGGATAGTTGTGCCGCCTCTCACAGCTTGAATTCATCCTTTTTCGCTAGTCGGCTACTGAGGAGATGTCGTGGATTCTTGGCGTTCATTCGTGATACCGGAGTCACTGTGGGATTGTTGGACCGGGTTCTTTTCGTGCGAGAGTTTATCCGACGTTGTTCCTGATGAGCCGGCGAAGCTGAGGGAGCTTAAGGATCAGCTGCAGAGTTTTGGTTTGGGAAGTTTTGTGCGTCTGAGTGTTTCGCTTTTGGAAGCTCCTATTTCTGTTCGTCGAGGAGAAAGACGGCAGTTTAGGGTTGCGTATCGACGGATCGTCAATTGAACCGGCTTACGGTGCGGATAGGTATCCTTCATCTCGCCGTGACGATTTCTTCGCTCAGCTCCAGAGTGCGAGACTTTTTCTAAGTGTGTTTGGGATCAGGTCGTCATTATTGCGGATTCGGAGTGACGACATTCCGAAGACTGCCTTATGTGTGCTATGGGCTTTGTGTGTGTCGGTGAGTCGTTGGATTCCCTGATGCCCTAGCAGCATTTGTTGATATGATGAACCAGATTTCTTCAGGCCGTTCCTCGACCAGTTTCTGTTGTGTTGTTTACGACATTCTGGTCTATTTAATGTGTCTTGGGGGACCGGAGTAGCACTGAGGATTTGCTATGCAGATACTGGGAGAGCCCCAGCAGTTTGCTAAATTCTCAGAGTGTTTCTTCAGGCTTGTTTGTGTTGACTCCTAGGTCTTGTAGTCACGGGAGACGGTTTCGTATGGTTCCGAGGGAGGTCGCGACCGTACAGCTTAAGTCCAGACTTGTGTGCAGGACGGAGATCCGCAGATTGTTGGACTTAACAGGTTTTTACCGCCGTTTCATGCAGGATTGCTAGAGTAGTGTTGCACCGTCGACTGAATTGACCACAAAGGAGGTTTCTTTTCTTTGAACTGAGGCACGTGTACGGAGTCTTCAGCAGTTGAAGATTCAGTTAACAGCTGCATCTGTTCTTCCTTTGCTTTTGGTTCGGGCGACCTTGTTGTTTAACTGTAATGTTTCTTGAGTGGACTCGAGTGTGTACTGAGGTGACACTATAGAGATATCGCTTTTGCTTTCCCTACATTTGGAGGAAGTACGAGGAGGATATTCCACTCATGATCTGGAGATGGCCGCGGTGGTTGTGCGTTGCAGATTTGGAGACACTACTTGCTTGAGAGTCGTGTCAGATTTTCCACGGACCACTAGAGCTTAATGTACATCTTCCTGCAGCAGATTTGGATTGTTGTGATGGTCTTCTGCAGATTTACAGTTTTTGTATGTTCGTTGAGTATAGCTTAGTTCGTCTCTACGGAGGGGACAGCTTGCTCATGTCCGCGCCCGACCCCTTTCCTTAAATCGTTTTCGCGAGACACTGCCCGCCTATGCTCATTCGTCAGCGATACTTGAGCATATTCGGCTGGGTAATGATTCAGAGACCTTGATTGTGACAATGATGTGCTAAGTTAGAGACGCGTTTGTGTACTTGCCATTATCGGGTAGAGACGTGTAATCCTAGAACATGCACATCTGTCAACTCCCTCTATGCATTCAAGTTCCACCAGCTTTGGCGTGACTTGTGAGATAGTTACGAGTGGACAGGAATGTAAGGAGAAGTTTCAGGTTTCATTTCAAGTGTCTATCTTGTTGTGTGCTTTGGGTCGAGCATCTGAGGCCAGCTGGAGAATTGCAATCTTTTTACCGTTCCGAAGAAGGAATGGGGGCAGATCTCCACAAACTTCGTTATGGTTTCCACCCAAGTTTGGATAGGGTGTGACTCCATTCGGATTCTTGTCATCCGATTTTACTCAGTTTGCTCAGTTGTTTTGTTTAAATTGTGTGTTTGTTGTTTTGTTTGGTCGTCAGCAGCTTGGGATCGTCACTCGCCATCGTTCGGGTTCTCCTTCGATAGCTGTTATCAGGAGACACTCCAATTGGCCACCCTTAGGCTTAGGGGTTAGGTCGTGTCGATCGCCAGTCTGTTGTTTTCTGACTCTGTGAAGGTAGGATTTTGGACCCCAGCTATGTCTAGAGAATTCGGAGATAGTCCAGTTGTGTTCAGGTCAGCATGAGAACTGTCCATTGCAAACAGATGTCTTATGCGACTGTGTTGGTCGCAGGCTTGAGTGCGCAGTGGCAAATCATAGATTCCTATGGACTTTCCGATGAATGACGTGTTGGATTTTGGGAAGTTTGTCCCAGGATTTTTGGTCCTTTTAGATCCTATAAGTGAGTTAGTTTCATTGCCGTTAATTTGGCACTTCCGCCCAGATTATTGGATTTTCGCCCCGTATTCCTTGTGAAGATACTTTGCATTTACCTTCATAATCTTCCTCACATGATTTGGCACCAGACCATTTAGCAGGACGCGATCTTTCGTTCACCCGCAGCCATGTGTGTTAATGGCTCGACAGGTGGAGAAACGTCGGTCAAAGGTCATGCCATCTGTGAAGGGTTTTCTCGGGCGTAGCCGTGTAGCGAGATAGTCACTTGGGAGGCTGCGAGCGAGATCTGAGGATCTTAATCTTCTTTTGAAGGTACGCGTAACAGTATAAGTTTTAAATTCGGGGACGAATTTCTTTTAAGGAGGGGAGATTGTAACACCTTAGAATGTGTTTTGTAGCTAATTATATTTTAATATATAGTTTTTAATAAAAAGTTTACCAAATTAAGTTTTAAATATTTTATCCTAATTATTGAGTATTTTACTAGAATTTTGTTAGGCACACACACACTTGTGCATGATAACTAGGCTTGTTTTTGGTGTTTAACCATGATTAGCAACCATGGTTAACTAACCATTTCTCTAGCCTAGGGTTAGGTGTGGTTTAAGTGTTATGGTTGTAATTAGTAATGATAGTTTTAAATTGAAAATGAATTTAAAGAAAAAGGGATTTCTTTATGTGGTTGACTTTGAGAGAGGGTGAGCATGGGCATCATGGCTTTGCCCATGCCTCATTATGAGAGAGAGAGTAAGAAGGGGTCCTTGGGTGTGCCCATTTCTCCATTTCCTTTTCTTTCTCTCATTTCCCTCACACTCTCTCACACACACACACACTCACTAGTGAGAGAGAGAGAGGCAGCAGCAGCAACAGAGTGAGAGAGAGAGAGGCAGCAGCAGCAACAGAGTGAGAGAGAGAGAGAGGCAGTGGCAGCAGCAGCAAGCTGCATCAGCAGCAGCAGCCGCAACAGGATCAGCAGCAGCAGGAGCAGGAGACAGCAGCAGCAGCAATAGCAAGGGCAACAACAACAACCACTACAACATCATCAGCATCATCATCATTAACAACAGACAACAACAACAACAACAGCAATAACAACAACAAGCAAGGCAACAGCAGCAGCAGCAACCCCGGCACCTGCACGCACTTCTTCTCTTGACTCCTTGGGTTCCCTAGGGTATAATTCTGAGCTCTAGCCCTAGTTTGTTTAGTTGTGTCATTGATAGTGTCGGTTTGAGTTAAATTGCTAGATTTGTGCTAAATTGTGGTGTTTAAGTGGAATTTTGGTAAATTGTTGATTTGGTTAGCTACCTTAGGTTGGTTTAGTGTTAGTTAGGCCACTTCAACAGAGATATTAGCCAAACTTCACTAAAATACCATAGATTTCTTAAATTGTGCAAATTTGTGACTTTTGAAGTGATATTGTGATATCTGGAACCTGCTGTGATCCTAGATGTGTACTGGAAAATTAAGCAGTGTGGTATTGTTGTACTGGAGACCCTGGAGCACCACCTAGGAAACGAACCCCATCCCACCGGCCAAGTAGAGGAGTTAGGGTTTGGTTTTTCCTGTGTAGGTGTCTGCTATGGTTAGGGTTCCTCTGGTCTTGTTGAATTGTTTAGTTTTCACAGTAGTCAAAATTTGGGACCATATGTCGGTTTTGGTGTCCGTTGTGTTTGCGCGATACGCGCGATACGTGAGTGGGTTCTGTGATCCAGCGTATCGCGGCGTGTCGCGATGGTTTCTAGACGCGTACACGCACGATTCAGCGTATCGTGCACACGCGCGCTTAGTTCGCGACGCGAGTTTCTCGTTTCGATTCGATATCGCGTTTCGCGAGATATTTGGCTTATATGTGATTTCCTTATCTTATTTGCAGGTTCGCAGGCAGGGACCACGGACACGGCTACAGAGGGAGCAGACGGTAGGATTCACCCAGCGTGGAGTGTAGGTGAGTAGATATAACATCTACAGGGGAATCGCCCGCATGGCGTTATGCGTCTGGGCTAGGATTCAATTCCTGTCGCACATTCTACGTCATTGTAGAATTGCGCCTTTACTATTTCCTTAGATATTGTTATACTGTGACTAGCAGCCGTAGGACACTGCACACATTATTGACGGTCCATGTTGCACGAGCACGGATTGCATGCTACACACACACCGTCAATAATTGCCATGTCACACACTACCCTTTATAGCTACTATTGCTTGCCACACATGACATCTAGCTTATCGGTATACCTATAGCGTATCATACCTTTAGTGATAGGTATATTTTCACGTTGCGATACAGCTACAGGTATACCTCCTACATATTTTACCTATACCGGGAGGGATTTCCTACATATGTTACTTATACCCATGGGGTATACGACATCAGTTCCTATAGGTAGATACCTGTGCATTGCTACACCTGTATGTTAGATACATATTCAGTTGTTGTCGCATATCTGCTTTTACTGATGTTACTTAGCTGTACCTTATCTTGTTTTCGCATACATTGGGTTCAGCTATATACCTGTGTTTACCTGCTCGCATTCAGATATATCGCATACATTTATTCCTGGATTGCGCATTGTTTATCTGGATATTTTTACATGATGTTTTCGGGATTTGGGAACCGCGGGAGTTCATGAAATTATGCATACATGTAACAACCCGGTTTCCTTGATATGATATTTGAGCGTCCCCCATGAGTTTTATCGGTGCTGATTATCTACTCCATACAATGTGTGGTTGCCGTATGAGAGTACATGGTAGGGCCCGGTATGGTTCCCCTCGGCAAGAAGATCGATGGGTTTGCCGATTGAGCCTGGAGGCGGGCGAGTACCTACCGGTGATTGTTTGGACCTGGCAGTAGTCCGGAGGCTACTGGCCAGAGTAGAGAGATGGATGCGGGATGACCTGTACTGTCGGGGCCGAGGGCCGACACTGCAGACGGACCCCGTGGGCTGATTCAGACGGACGGAGCCCCATATATGAGGATTTCTGTGTCGATGCTTGGCACACGTTTTCATGATATTTCTTTAACCCCTTTTTGTATATATAACAGGGGATTTAGCCGTTGTTATATATACCCTTACACCAATATTAGTGGTATGGGACGCTAATATATGTGTATTTCCCCCATCATATTTATTTCTGTACATATATTTAAGTTTAGGATGCTAGAAACTTACTTGAGATTGGACTTGGGATACTAGGTGATTCATTAGGATTTGGACATTGGATATACCTATGTGATTGGTGATTTGTACATTCGGGATATAGGAGATTACTCGATATTGTACATTGAGGAGATGCGAGACTTATATGATGTGACTGCCCTATGTGGGGGCTGATTTGAGGACTTGGGATTGGAGTATCTTGATGGATTGTGATCCTGCCACGACGTCAGGTTTCCGTGGAAGATGACATATTCCACCCTATACCTCACCCTTACCTACCTTATGCACAGATTCATATGTTGGTAAAACTTGTAGTGTACCCTTATGATACTTGCATATTGCTTTCTCATATCTCTATTGCATAGTTACTGCATACTATTAGCATGTCATCATTGCTTCACATATTGATTGTACCTGCTAGTGTACTCTCCTTATTTCATCATTGCATGACATACTATTATTGTAATCGCATATCTTAGATTCATGCTGTACGTGCATTCCTGCGATTACCTGCATATGTTTTATACTATTCACGAGTTGGCAACTCACCCCCGTTGTGCCACAGGTGTTTCAGGTTGTTCCCCAGAGTAGTCGAGGCAGGCTATTTCTCTATCCAGCTATCCAGCTACCCTCTTTTGCTACAGATATCGCATCAGCTCACAGTACCATTTTGCTGAGGTGGGTCAGATGGCTATCTGTATTTCATATTGTATATTCGTTGTATTGTACTCTCCATCTACTATTGTATATTTGACATAGATACTTGGTGAGGACGTTAGTGTGTATTATTGGGGATTTGAGGTCTTTTATATATATACATCTTTCTCTCTACTGCCTTTATTTCTTCGCTACGGCGTCGTATATTTGCATTGTATTCATCTTTGCTGGGTTTTACAAAAAGGGGTGTTGCTAAAATTTTAAAGAAAGAAAGTAAGACTTTTAAAGAATTTGGGTTGCGATTTCAAATGTTTCAAAACTTATATTATCTTTTCCGTATTTTCTTGGTTTAGATTTCTGGGTTTTGGCTTTCTTTTACTACGTTGCGTCTTTAGGCGTTGCGTAGTATTAGGGCCGTCACGGGCCAATTTTGGGTCGTGACACCGTGGTTCGGAGGGGAACAGATTCTGGCACGCCCGGTGGGACCTTTTCCTCTTTCCACTCCACACTTCGTGTGTCGTGTTCGCGAACCAATCGCGGTTTGCTAATGATTGCCCTTGGGTTTCAAGGTACTAAGATTTGGCATTTTGCTTGCTGCAGAAAGCAAAGAATCGATGGCGTCCACTTGTGCAAGATGTTCCAACTACAACTGCAACCTACCTCCGCCTCACCTAGAGGTGTAGCTTATGGACCTCAAGCGGCGTCCCTGTTCATGATGCCGGTAGAACAGGTCACCCAGGCTACTACTGGACTGTTTTTCGGGACCATTCTCCCGCCAACAAGCTTCACTGCTCCCGTGCCCGTACCAGAAGCTCCCAAGAAGTCGGTCTTTGATCGGCTTACAACTACTGCGGCCCCTCTCAACGGGTCGTCCGGCACCGGCGCCTCGGTCTTCTCCAGATTGGGCCAAAATTCCTATGGGCCCACAATGAAGCCTGCAATCCCAGAGAAGGTTATTCTGAAGAGAGTAACCAACCCTGCTCCTGAAGTCGTCAAGACGGCTTCTCCTGCCAAGGGGTCGGTCTTTACAAGACTGACTGTCCCAACTCCTGCTCCTGCTACTCAAAGAACATCAGTCTTTAACAGGCTGACACCGGCAACGGCCCCTCACCTGAAAAGGGGGCAAGACTGTAGGGTTTCCTTAACACCTCGTTTAGGGTTTGGAAGCATCACACATGCCATAACTTTAAAATTATGAGGTGCTTAGTAATCTAAACTAGGAGTCGAACTAGAATTATGAAGTAACAATTAAAAGTATCAAAACTAAAAGTTAATTTATACTAAGTGGAGAGACTACAACCTTTGTAGACCTCCTAGGATGACTCCTTTGGTTTGGAAAGGTTCGCTTGATCACCTCCAAGTCCACGACGATCCACCCGAAGTCCTTTGCCCTAAGCTTGTTGCTTCACTTGATCTTTGAAAATCTTGAAGCAAAACACCCTACACAAGGTAGCAAGGGTTGTGTAGGATGATGAAGTGGTTGCTAATCTCACTTAATACCCTTTCTTTTATTTTATCTAGCTCAATTTAACACTTAAGAGAGAGCTAGAGAGAGGAAGAAGAAGATGGCTTAATCTTTTTTCTTTTGGAATGAATAATGAAAAAGAAAATGAGAGAGAGAGAGATAATATCAAAAGAATAACCATAGTTAAAATAATATCTAGATATTTTCTTCTTGAGTTAAAGGCAAAGGAAAAATAAACCATGGTTGAGTCAAAGTCAACCGTGGAAATGTGTAGAAGAAATGAGTCATGAACAAAGAAATGAGTCATTTTCTTTTTCCTTTATCTTTAACTTTATTCAAAAATATCCATATATATATTTATCTACTATGTGATTCTTATATTGCCATCTAACTTGTATCATCAACCATGATACATTTGCATGTATGTATGTGTGTATGCACATCATCATGTACATATACATGCAAGCATCCATTAAAAGAAAAGGGTTTAAATAAATAAGATAAAAGTCAATATTAAATCAACACTTGATTTAATAAACCGGTCATATCTCATACGACCCGACTAGTATAAAACGCCCGATTAAAATACAGTATCACATACTCGTATTTAATCGAGCTTCCGCACATATCTCATATGCGCACCACTTCGTTTCGCCTGAGCCGAGAAACTTCTATGTGGGACTCTAAGACTCGTCAATACGCCAGCAGTAGGTGATGATCATATCAAACACCCACAAGACGCAAGCGGTCAGCTAAACGTAACGGCCACCCGGGTATTGAGCGATCAGAATAAGAACAAGCGAACCTGTCAAAACTCCTGTCAATCCAACTGGCAACACTTACCGTACAGTCCGGTCTCTTCGTCAGATATGCTGCATATCGAGTCTAGGGATGGAATCGTCGACCCCAATAACTCAATAAGTCATGCCGATATATGGTCTATAACAGATCGAGAAACTTACTGATAACACTTACCAGTAATATCTCAGCAGCCCTGGCCAGGGACTTCCCGTTATAGCCAATCGTGCACAGCACAGCATCAACCCCCAATACCGGGAGAGACGAAACCCCTCCTATCGCTCACTGCCTCCATATGCCTCGGGACTATACCCAAAATCCACCTGTTTGTACGACTCAGTAGAGCCGTAGTAGGATGGAGATCAAAGTACAGTGGGAGGACACACAAGACTCTATGATGATCTCGGGTCTACAGACTAACCAATACCAGTGTCACCTGAGAACTGCTATCCGACGTATGATATAATACCACATAGGAGTTCTCGGTGAGTCCGTTCAGTGTACCCAGTCTCACAGAGCACCCGTATACTATCTTTGGTGTCAACACACCAGACGGATATGGGATCATCCATCGCCCATCATATGGAACAAGAATACTATACGCTAGTCTACACTGGAATATCGATGCCCTGTCTCGATATACCTATGACTAGGAACATTTCAAGGATATGCTTATAAACTACAGATGTCCCACTAGTACGATCCGCATCATAATCCCTGTAGTCAAGCCAATATCCTTAGGGCTTTATCAACATGTACCAAATGAATATAAACATGATCAAGTGAACATATGATAAAGTGAAACCAGATAGCATACTATCATGTCGAGCAAGACTGTCCTCTGAATATACATATATATACACATCAGTACATACACTATCTCATAATAGCCTCTAGGGCATACATATATCCAACAATCTCCCACTTGCACTAAGGCCAGTTATTGGCGTATCTCATACCCAACATCTCAAAAAGTCGCTCATGCTGCGGCTGAGGGAGGGCCTTGGTAAATGGATCCGCAGCGTTGTTCTTTGTGTCTACTCTCTTAATCTCGATCTCGCGGCGATCAACTATCTCCCGGATCACATGATATCGCCTCAGGATGTGTCTGGACATCTGATGGGACCTGGGCTCTTTGGCCAACGCCATAGCCCATTATTATCACAATACAAAAGTATTAGATCAATAATGGTTGGAACTACTCCTAGCTCCACGATGATCTTCCTCATCCAGACGGCTTCCTTGGCAGCATCATTTGCAGCAATATATTCAGCTTCCATCGTTGAGTCCGCAACGGTATCCTGTTTGGAACTCTTCCAACTTACCGTCCCTCCATTGAGGGTAAATGCAAACCCTGAGATAGACTTGTTGTCATCCTTGTCACTCTGGAATCTCGAATCGGTAAAGGCCTCCATTTGGAGATCCCCGTTACCATACACCAAGAACAATTCTTTAGTCCTTCGTAAGTACTTAAGAATGTTCTTTACAGCAATCCAGTGATTCTCCCCTGGGTTTGACTGATACCTGCTTACTATACTAAGTGCATAAGCAACATCAGGGCATGTACATAACATCGCATACATTATCGATCCTACTGCCGAAATATAGGTAGTAATGCTCATGCGAGCTCTCTCTATATCAGACTTAGGGCAATCGTCCTTTGAGAGAGTGACTCCGTGGCAAGCGGGTAAGGCACCCCGCTTGGAGTCTTCCATACTAAACCTCTTTAGGATGGTGTTAATGTACTTGGTTTGGAACAATCCCAATAACCGTTTGTATCTATCTTTATAGATCCGTATGCCCAATATGTATGTGGCATCACCCAGGTCCTTCATGGAGAACCTTTGTGATAAGAATAATTTGACCGACTGTAGCATAAGAATGTCATTTCCGATCAGAAGTATGTCATCCACGTACAATACGAGGAACGCGACATTTCTTCCTACAGTCTTCTTATAAACACAAGGTTCATCTGGATTTTTGATGAAATCAAACTCTTTGATAACATCATCAAAACAGATGTTCCAACTCTGTGATTCCTGCTTTAATTTATAAATGGATTTAAGCAACTTACATGCTTTTTCGCTGCTCCCACTATCAATGAAGCCTTCTGGCTGATCCATATAAACACATTCATCTAAATCACCATTTACGAATGCAGTTTTAACGTCCATCTGCCAGATTTCGTAGTCGTAGTGAGCAGCAATAACAAGTAGGATCCGAATGGATTTAAGCATGGCTACCGGAGAGAAAGTCTCGTCATAGTCCAAACCTGGTCTTTGACGAAAACCTTTCGCTACCAACCTTGCCTTATAGGTTTCTACCTGTCCATCTACACCTATCTTTCTTTTAAAGATCCATTTGCAACCCACAGGTTTTATCCCGGAGGGTACATCTTCCAAAGTCCATACTTTGTTGGTGTACATGGACTCCATTTCGAATCTCATGGCATCCAGCCATTTCACAGAGTCACCACTCGTGATGGCCTGATGAAAACTGGCAGGATCATCATCATCTATGATGCAATCTTCTCTATCACCATGAATGAGAAAACCGTAGTATCTCTCCGGTGGGCGAGAAGTCCTACCAGATCTACGGAGTAGCTGAGGCTCATTAGATTCTGTTATAACTTCAGGTTCAGCCAAGTCGTCATTTGTAACTTGTGTCTCTAGAACCTCTTCTAGATCTACCACATTGCCATCGGCATCATCTGAAAAAATCTCATTTTCTAAAAAGGTGGCATACTGAGAAACAAACACCTTTTGTTCCTCCTTGTGGTAGAAAAGATACCCAAACGAATTTTTAGGATATCCTACAAATATACATTTGACTGATCGTGTCTCGAGTTTATCCGGATTTTGCTTTTTGACAAAAGCCGGACAACCCCAAATCTTAACTATTTTAAGAGATGGTTTCTTCCCATACCATATCTCATATGGAGTGGTAGACACGGTCTTGGTTGGAACTTTGTTTAACAGAAAAGCTGATGTTTCCAATGCATGCCCCCAAAACGAGAGGGGTAACCCAGAATCACTCATCATGGATCGTACCATATCCAATAGGGTACGATTCCTTCGTTCTGACACACCGTTGTGCTGTGGTGTGTAAGGTGGAGTGAGCTGAGAGAGAATCTCATTCTCTTTTAGGAAGTCCAAGAACTCGGTACTTAAGTACTCTCCACCTCGATCTGATCGAAGTATCTTGATACTCTTTCCTGTTTGGTATTCTACTTCATGTTTATACTCCTTGAATTTCTCGAAAGCTTCAGACTTATGCTTTATCAAATACACATGACCGAATCTTGAGAAATCATCAGTAAAAGTTATGAAGTAAGAAAAACCGCCTCTTGCATGTGTAGACATTGGTCCGCATACATCACTATGTATAAGGCCTAGGAGCTCAGTAACTCTTTCTCCGTGTCCTGTAAACGGAGTTTTGGTCATTTTACCTTTTGATACAAGACTAGCAAGTTGCATTAGATTTATACTCAAATGAATTTAAATATCCATCTTTATGAAGCTTGTTAAGTCTTGTTTCATTAATATGACCAAGTCTACAATGCCAGAGAAAAGCTTCATTTAGATCTGAAAATTTTCTTTTATTTGTGTGTTGTACGTTAAAAACTATGTGTTGATTAAGGACGTATATCCCGTTATTTAATGTACCACAATTAATCAACTCTTGATTAAGTCTAATGTTCATAACATTGTGTTGCACAGCAAAATGATACCCTTCATTGTCTAACAAGGAAACGGATATAATATTACAAATCATACTTGGCATAAAATAACACGGGTTCAAAACCAATATACAACCCGAAGGCAACCCTAGGTGATACTCTCCCACTGAAACTGCATTTACATTGGAACCATTTCCAACTTGGAGAGTATGATCACCTGTCTTCAGAACTCTGCTATTTCTCAACGCCTGCACAGAATTGCAAATATGAGAACCCGAACCGGTATCCAATACCCAGGAAGCAGAGTTAATAGAAAAACAGTTTTCAATTATGAACACACCTGAAGCTGAAGCATCACCATGCTTCTTCGTGAGTTTTAGGTACTCAATACAGTTCCTCTTCCAGTGTCCCGTCTTTTTGCAGTGGAAACATTCTCCTTTCCCCGATTCCCCAACTTTGGACTTGCCTTTTCCCTTAACCTTTTTGACTCCACCCTTAGGTTTGGTGGGTTTCTTCTTCATCTTTCCCTTGGCCTTAGCCTTCGGGTAAGAAGAGGAGGATTGCCCAACACTCATAACGGGAGTCTTCACTGTCTTCAGTGTGCTCTCTGCACTCCTTAACATATTAAGGAGTTCAGGCAGTTCCTTCTCCATGTTGTGCATGTTGAAGTTAACAATGAACTGAGAAAAGGTAGAGGGGAGAGACTGCAGAATAATATCCGTATATTGTTCATTGTCAATTGTCCACCCAAGGTCCTCAAGCTCTTCTATGAGAGCTATCATTTTCAGAACATGGTCTCCTACTGCTGTGCCAGTGGTCATTCGCATATGAAACAGTTTCTTAGACGCTTCGTATCGTAATACGCGAGATTGCTCTCCATACAACTCTTTTGTATGGAGGAATATGGCTTGTACGTCCATATTCTCGTGATGCTTCTGATGTATGTTATCCATCGATGCTAGCGCGAGGCATTTAGCCATGGCACAGTCAGCGTCCCATGTCTTGCGGATTTCGCTATTTGCAACTGAAGGTTTAGGACCTAGGGTGGGCAGGGTTGGAGCCGTGAGGACATATGATACTTTATCATAAGTCAAGGCAATGTTTAAATTCCTCAGCCAGTCTTTATAGTTGGTCCCATTCAGCTTGTTTTTATCTAATAGAAGTTTAAGTCCTGACATTTGAATCTGCTGTTAAGAGAGAGAAAAGAATACACTTAGTGAAAGCTCTTGCAAAGATCAGATTGGTTATTATCTTGTCTAATCGATGTCTCATACTGTTTTTATCAAATTTTCTTTAAAACCTTTTAAAAAGAAAACTAGCCGGGATTAATTACATTCTACAACTTCGCTAGCCGTTTAGCTAGGCCAGTGCCGGTACTTGAGGGAGGTTCCCCGTGCTTTCGCACGGACCTAATTAAAATAAACCTCATCTTCCCAGAGGCATAGCCCCGTTTGACACCTTTCTAGACACCTACTAGGTTAGCTAATTGTAAAGTGCAAAATTCTCTCGGGAGCAACTTTTTCTCGCACTGGGATCGGGATCCTACTATCATATAGAAGGCATACAATCTCATTGTAAATTTCAACCCTTGAAATTCCCGATATGATTTTTACCCCTAGTACTCATGACCTTAACTAAAGTCAACATATCATAAGTACTAGTTCAAGTTCTTCCCGTCATTTCGTGATTAACTAGACCCATCCATATGACCCTTAACTAAAGTCAACATAATCATATGAATGTCCTAACTAATCTGCATCATATACAGTGTAGGAAGACATCACTTAGCTGCCGTTCACTGCGCCTTAACTAAAGTCAAAATACGCAGCACGAATACTAAGTACTCTACTTCCTAAAATGACGGAGGGCTGCGGATAGTTTTTAAGAAAACTTTTAACGCTTTGAACTTGATATCATTGTAGAATCCAATGGGTTTAAAAGCAGTGGCTTAAGCTCCGCATTTTGAAACTTGCTTTATCATAAAAGGCCGAGTGTGTTTCAAATCCGATTCTACAACATCTTTTTAGGTTCATTTATCTTTTACATTAATCTCATTAATGTAGTCCCATCATTTAAATCCTAAGCCATTACAGAAAGAAACGAAAATGTAACGTACACTTATGCCACTCGCATTCGCCACAGTGTCTTGATATGCACCGTTAGGTTACTTAACTAACGGCAGACCAGGACGTGGCTAGCGCGGGTGCAAAATATAAGTAACGTCTATTATATATCATATATATATAATATCACATTCGTCTCAGATATTTATTAAATGATCACATCAGATAATAAAAGCAGCAGAAGCACATTTAATATAGGATATCTAGGAGGTCCGTATTTTGTATTTAGCCAGCAATAAAAATACGGATTCCACGGTCGCGATGAATAGCCAAGCCCACACTCCTAGACCCCTACGAGAGCGGCAAGCGGCCCTACCAATTCTGGAGTTTAGGAGACCCGGTCTCAACTCCTCGAGATAGCCTCCCATTGAACCCTAGAACCCGGCCACTTGTGCCCTCCTCCTTGGGTCTATCCTAATGCGGAAAAATAAATAATATACAACACTGGTGACATCAACCTCATCCCGGAAGTACCCCAAATAAAAGAATATTACATACAATTTAATTTTACATGAATGAAAAGAAAACTCTCATCTCACATAAAACCCCCGGCTATTCATTCACAACAATCCTGCACATCAAATCTCATCGACACATAATATCAAATATCATCAACGTAAGTAAGTATGCATACACCGATCGTCGTTGATGTATAATAACGAAAACCGGCAATACAAATACATACTACACTTACGGCCACAGAGAAATAAAATGAAAAACTACAACAATTGGAATCGTAACTGCCTTTAGACAACACAAACCCGGAATATCACATATACAAGATTTCATGCCTAACAATGTAAAGCTCGCATTTGGGTCTCATCCAAGAAAACACCTTTTCAAAACAAACCGGACAATTCAACAAGATTTCCGTTTATCCAGAGACCGAACTGCTAAATTTACACGCAACAAACAAATTTGTAGATTCCAATTATTGTATCACAAACTAATAAACTAGGCGCAGTTAAAACATTCGATCGAACGATTAAACACCCACAGACTGCTCAGAAAATCTCAACACTTGAGCAGTTTTAAAAAAATACCAGTAACTGCACAAAATACATACGGGCCTGCACAAGAAATTACAGCCCATGAATCACCTACTGCGCTGCGGAACCGCCGCAACAAGGCCACTAAGGCCGCGGTTCCGCGTTCGTACGGTCAATTCAGGGCATCGTACTTCTGGTGGGCCCATAAAATACCCTGCTGAATTTTTTAGGTATTTTTAATTTGAAAAAATCCAGGTTTTTGAAAAATTTCCAGAGAGCACCCCCTGGGCGTCGTGTTTCGTTCGTTTGAGGTTTTTAACGTCGTCTAGGTTACTTAAGCTCTAGCTTGGCTCTGATACCACTGTAGGGTTTCCTTAACACCTCGTTTAGGGTTTGGAAGCATCACACATGCCATAACTTTAAAATTATGAGGTGCTAAGTAAACTAAACAAGGAATCGAACTAGAATTATGAAGTAACAATTAAAAGTATCAAAACTAAAAGTTAATTTATACTAAGGGGAGAGACTACAACCTTTTTAGACCTCCTAGGATGACTCCTTTAGTTTGGAAAGGTTCGCTTGATCACCTCCAAGTCCACGACGATCCATCCGAAGTCCTTTGCCCTAAGCTTGTTGCTTCACTTGATCTTTGAAAACCTTGAAGCAAAACACCCTACACAAGGTAGCAAGGATTGTGTAGGATGATGAAGTGGTCGCTAATCTCACTTAATACCCTTTGTTTTATTTTATCTAGCTCAATTTAACACTTAAGAGAGAGCTAGAGAGAGGAAGAAGAAGATGGCTTAATCTTTTTTCTTTTGGAATGAATAATGAAAAAGAGAGAGAGAGAGAGAGATAATATCAAAAGAATAACCATAGTTAAAATAATATCTAGATATTTTCTTCTTGAGTTAAAGGCAAAGGAAAAATAAACCATGGTTGAGTCAAGTCAACCATGGAAATGTGTAGAAGAAATGAGTCATGAACAAAGAAATGAGTCATTTTCTTTTTCCTTTATCTTTAACTTTATTCAAAAATATCCATATATATATTTATCTACTATGTGATTCTTATATTGCCATCTAACTTGTATCATCAATCATGATACATTTGCATGTATGTATGTGTGTATGCACATCATCATGTACATATACATGCATGCATCCATTAAAAGAAAAGGGTTTAAATAAATAAGATAAAAGTCAATATTAAATCAACACTTGATTTAATAAACCGGTCATATCTCATACGACCCGACTAGTATAAAACGCCCGATTAAAATACAACATCACATACTAGTATTTAATCGAGCTTCCGCACATATCTCATATGCGCACCACTTCGTTTCGCCTGAGCCGAGAAACTTCTATGTGGGACTCTAAGAATCGTCAATACGCCAGCAGTAGGTGATGATCATATCAAACACCCACAAGCCGCAAGCGGTCAGCTAAACGTAACGGCCACCCGGGTATTGAGCGATCAGAATAAGAACAAGCGAACCTGTCAAAACTCCTGTCAATCCAACTGGCAACACTTACCGTACAGTCCGGTCTCTTCGTCAGATATGTTGCATATCGAGTCTAGGGATGGAATCATCGACCCCAATAACTCAATAAGTCATGCCGGTATATGGTCTATAACAGATCGAGAAACTTACTGATAACACTTATCAGTAATATCTCAGCAGCCCTGACCAGGGACTTCCCGTTATAGCCAATCGTGCACAGCACAGCATCAACCCCCAATACTAGGAGAGACGAAACCCCTCCTATCGCTCACTGCCTCCATATGCCTCGGGACTATACCCAAAATCCTCCTGTTTGTACGACTCAGTAGAGCCGTAGTAGGATGGAGATCAAAGTACAGTGGGAGGAGACACAAGACTCTATGACGATCTTGGGTCTACAGACTAACCTGTTCCAGTGTCACCTGAGAACTGCTATCCGACGTATGATATAATACCACATAGGAGTTCTCGGTGAGTCCGTTCAGTGTACCCAGTCTCACTGAGCACCCGTATACTATCTTTGGTGTCAACACACCAGACGGATATAGGATCATCCATCTCCCATCATATGGAACATGAATGGTATACGCTAGTCTACACTGGAATATCAATGCCCTGTCTCGATATACCTACGACTAGGAACATTTCAAGGATATGCTTATAAACTACATATGTCCCACTAGTATGATCCGCATCATAATCCCTATAGTCAAGCCAATATCCTTAGGGCTTTATCAACATGTACCAAATGAATATAAACACGATCAAGTGAACATATGATAAAGTGAAACCAGATAGCATACTATCATGTCGAGCAAGACTGTCCTCTGAATATACATATATATACACATCAGTACATACACTATCTCATAATGGCCTCTAGGGCATACATATATCCAACAAAGACAAGGCCATCCCCAACACCGAGCCAACTCCATCAGCTCGACATGCTCGACGTCGCCACTGGCGCCGAGTAAGGAAGTCGGGAGGCAACTCCCCTTCTGGGCTAACTCCACCAGCCCCGACGGCGGAAATTAATGCTGCTGTTCCAACTGGGAACAGCTTTGAGCTGCTGAATAAGATGCTTAGGAATTCTCCTACCGCCGTACTGAAAAAGTCTCCTCCTCCACTGGAGAAGGTTATGGAAGCAAAGCCAGAACAGTCCCCGCAGCGGCTGTCCTCCAAGGTCTACAAAGTCTGGTGGCAGGTCCGGGACTCGGTGATCGATCCAAATTTCTCCCGCCAGCACAAGAAGCTGAAGGTCCGACAGGAAGAAAGCCATCCTGCCAAGCCACGAAAAGCTGTCTGGGTGCCCACTGCGACGACCCCCTCAACTTCGACCGCTCATAAGAAGAGAAGGCCGGAGAGGACCCCCATGCCTGCGATAAATGTCAAAGGCACTGAACCCAAACTCCCTAAGTCTGAGGGCATAACGGTCCATACCGTTTACATGGCATCTGGGAAGGAGGATAGCCGCGCTTCTACGGGCCACTGACCACTCACTCGATCATCACAAGAGCCCAGGAACAGCAGTAGCAGAAGCTTCAAGAGATGCTAACTTCCATGGCCGCACTCACCAGACCAAAAGAAAGCCCGGAGGCGTCATCAGAACAACGTCGCGAACACGAGACTGATGCTGAATTCCTTCGGAGAATGGTCGAAAAGAAGGAAAAGGAGGCTGCGGAACAAGCGGCCAATATAAAGGAAATGGCACTTCTCTTCCAAGACATGGTCGGCATGATGATCCAGCCGGATCCTCTAGCTGAAGATCCTCCGATTGTCCTCGAAGACGACAGAGGAGAAGCGTCAAATCCACCTCCGGCTCTTTCAACAGCCAAAGAGGAAACAATCTCTAAGGTAGCCCTGGATGATTATATTGCTCAACAAATACGAGTTCACCAGGCAAATGAAGCGTCCGGCCAAGTCGTCAAAACGGGGCGACCATATCCGAGCTGGTATGATCAGATAAAGTACCCGCCGGGCTACACAATCCCGAAATTCCATGTCTTCAAGGGGACAAGCAATCCCCATCAACAAGTCGCCCAGTTCAGGGCTCTTTGTGGCAACACCGGCGGCGATGATAAGCTCTTGCTTCGCCAATTCGTCGGCAGCTTATCGGAGATGGAGTTTGAGTGGTACTCCGAGCTTCCAAACGACTCCAACAAAACTTTCACAGAGATGGAGTTACTGTTCACCCAGCGATTCACGAGCGCCAGCGAACGCACCCTAATAACGGCATTGATTAATGCAAGGGTGAATCCGGGCAAAACTTGGGTTCAATACGCAATCCGATGGCGGAATCTGTGGTCGAAGTGCGAACAACGCATGGTGGGCATGTTCGTGGGCACCCTAGACCCTCATGCAACTATTTCAAAGTTCATGATGTTCTTTAAACCGACCACGTTCCAGGCTTTAATTGATAAGCTAGCCCAGATGGATCAAATGGGTCATAGACCGTCTCCACCGAAGCCGGAACCTCGGAACGACAAGGGTAAAGGGAAGACGACCTTCGTTGCGAACACCCAACAGCAGCCCAGTGCCCCAAAGCTAGCGGATCAACTGGAGGAGAGACGGCGCTATTACAATGAGAAAATGAGGCGTCCTTATTCATTCCCACGGGACAAAACGAAGAGGATTTTCGAACTAGCTATGCGCAACAGGCTTATCAATTTGCCGAATCCAAGGCGACCGCCGCAACCCAACGAAGTGAATAATCCCAATTATTGCCCTTACCACCAAACGGTAGGCCATCCGATCGAGGATTGCTTCGTCTTTAAAGGATGGATCGAAGATCAGTACCTACAAGGAAAGTTTGTGCTGTCTGAGAAGTGGAGAGTAAACCCACCACAACCGCACACTCCTAAGAAGACGGACACACAGGGGGCAACGTGCTCTTTTATTGAAGAAACTCCGTGGGAGGTCGTGCTTTCAGCCAAAACCAAAAGGATGCTGAATAATCTTCAGACATGCCCGGCGATCAGGTGGAAGAACCCGCTAGAACCCCAGATCATCGAAGGGATGCTGAAGCCGCGCCCAACTCCAAAGATTAGTGGTGATGGCCCAAGCACTCACACCCAGCCGTCAAAATCTTCAAAAAAGAGGAAGAAGAAATCCAAAAAGCCCGTGAAGCCTGGCGACAAGCGCACGGACCTGCAGAAACAGATTGACGCGCTGGAGGAGTATAATCAGAAGGCGCGGACTCCCATCACGCTCCAAGAGTTCCTCAGTCACATCCTTGAGGACGAAGATGATGGAGAAGAATCGTCGGATGGATCTGAGGAGGACGTGGCAAGTTTCCATGTAATCTCTCACTCGTCGATAGACGATAAAGAAACTCTTTGCACTGAGAAGCTGGGGGCAAATCTTAAGCCGGAACTTCTGGAGCTGTCAGATGAAATAATTGATGCATTCCTGAACACGGCTCTTTTGAAAAGTAAAGCTGATCGGGAGCACGAGACGGCCATATTTGAAAGAGCCAAACACCGGCGACTAGATGAAAGAGTCGGGACACTCCCGCCGAATCAAGGAACATCCGTCATGGATAAAAACAAGTTCAAGACGAGGAAAAGGTTCGCTAAAGCCATATCAATGGGAATTAAGCTACCACCCTCCGAAGGAAACACTCCCGGTGAAGCAGAGATGCATTCTAGCTACTGCTCATATCATCGAAAGATTTCGCACCCCACCGAGGAATGCGATGCTTTTAAAAGATGGTGGCAGGGATATGTTGCTCACCGGCAACATTTTAAGCGGATGAAACGCAAAACTCGGCAGGAGCAAAGAAGTGCGACTGAGGAACATAAAAGAGATACCGGTAACTGTCGCATGGTCAACACCGGGGGATTGCAAATTCTCACTTTCGGAAGCGACTCTGACGAAGAAATGGCTCTTGGCCCCCTCTTTAAAGAATCCACATTGGGGAGGGAGGAAGAACCGAAGGCCTGTGAAAACATCCAGCTGCGCAATCGCACGCTTCCAGAAAAGAATCTCGGATCCACGAGTAAAAAAGATAAGGGTAAAGAAAAGGTCTCCGAGGATATCGCCCTGGACGACCAAGTCATGAAAGAGATGACTACCAAGGACCCGCCAAAGAAGAACAAGGTGGACTACAACGTTCTGGCACACTTGAGGAAGTTACCTTCACAACTCAGCGTTCTCGACGCCCTTTTACTATCCAAAGAAGTGAGAGATTCATTGGTCAAGGCGCTACAAGAACCAGAGCAATTCCAAGCTTTTCTCGCCGGAGAAAAGATGAAGGACGAGCTGGAGGAAGTACATACAGCTGATATCACCGTCGGCGACGAAGACCTCCTCCTTGGGACGTGCGAGCATAACTGTCCCCTCTATATCTCAGGGTACTGCCACGATATAAAGATAGGCAAAATCCTGGTCGACAATGGGTCTTCCGTCAATCTCCTCAACGTGCGAGTGTTGAAGGAAATCTGCATGAGCGTCCATCATCTCGCTCGTGATAAGATCACCATCTCCGGTTTTGACTCCCAGTCATCGCGGACTCTCGGGTCTGTGATACTGACGTTACGATTCAGGCTACTTGTCATGGATATTAAATTCCATGTCATTGACGCCAAGACATGCAATAACGCTTTACTCGGGCGGCCTTGGTTACACGAGTACAACATCATCCCTTCTACACAACATCAGTGTATGAAATAATTTAAGGATGGTCTCGAGTATACCGTAACAGGAGAGCTGAACCCATTCTCCGTGAACGAAGTCCGTAAGTATGAAGACGCAAAATATTTTTTGCCAGATTTCGAGGACACGGAGAGATGTCTCAAACCGGAGAACAAAGCTATCACCACCATTCCAGTCTTTGGGAGTGATACTGAAGAAGAAGAAGCGATAGTTTATTCAGGTCCACCCCAGCACAACAAGCCAGGACCATCCGCTCCTATGTTGATCTTTGGCAGTGACTCGGAAGATGAAGTCCATGCTATATTCTCTTCTCGACCTTCAATACAAACATTCGCTGATGAAGAGCAGAATCTGCAAGTTGCAATGGCTCCGCCCAAACATCATAAAGAACTAGACGCGCTTGATACCTATAGTGTGGAAGAGCTGCAGACATTCTATGTTCCTCCCAGGCGAGAAGGCGATCCTATTCTACCGCTCCGGGGAAACCAAAGTGGAAAAAGAAATCTGGCACGGCGCGGATTCTACACTTGACAGGATCTAGCCCATCCGTCTTCCTAGATATTATACAGAAGGCTTGAAAAGGATGTTGAAGCGCCAAGGGATACCCTTCAAACAGACCGCTCGGAAAGCTAAGTTCTATGACAGGATCTGGAACGTTCCCGGAACTCAGCGCAAGTTGCCCAACGGGAGAATGGAAGAGATCGGGCTTGGATATGTTCGGTCCAAGAAACGGGAGCTACTCCGCGATTGCTATGTCATACATGACTTTGATGAAGAAGGAGATGCTCAATGGGAGAATGCCAACCCTGAACCAGAAAGAGCCCCCGATGTGAAAATGCCCAGTCCGTCGTTCAAAGAACAAATGGACAAGATTATAAGGGAAGCTGGTCAAAAAGTTCTAGACGACCATAATCGTGAAATGGCCATCTACGAGAAATCCAGGACTCAGCTCCTTCTTCAACAGGCTGTGAAAGATGAAAATGCCCCTCCCTGTCAACCTGTTGTACAAAAGACTCGACACAGAGGCCGAAACAAGTCAAAGAGCGGAAAAGGCATTCGACGGCGATAAATCGGGACTAAGAAGTCACGCGGTTGGGAATCGAGCGGTCCGGATATGTCCCTTATGAAGAAGATGAGTCGAGCATACTCTTTTCCTCAAGACAAGACAAAGAAAATACTTGATCTTGCCATAAGACATCAAATGCTTACACTTCCGGAGTCCAAACACCCTGAGCAAGCTAACGAGGTCTCCCATCCAGACTATTGCTCTTATTACCGAGCAATAGGATACCCTCTCAAAGACTGCTTCACCTTCAAGAACTGGGTCGAAGATCAATATCAGCTTGGCAAATTCGCTCTATCCAGCAGTTGGAGGATAACTCCGCCGCAGAAGCATGAACCCAAAGCCACGAGAGTAGAGCCGAATCAACATCGGTCTTGGAAGCGATCTCGTACCTGTCATATGATAACGATATCAAGAGAGAAACCCGAGAATATGGATGACCTCCCCTAGTGCTTCGAAAACAATGTTGACGAGGTGATCTCAGAATTTCCACTGGCGCCAAAAGAGCTGGAGGATAAAATACACACCACTGCAGATAACCTAAAGAAGATTGATTTGGGAACGGCAAGTGACCCGCGGCCTACATTCATCAGTGAGCTGTTATCTGAAGAAAGGGTGGCTGCACTAAAAGATGTGCTTATGCAGCATAAGGATTGCTTCGCGTGGAACTATTCCGAAATGCCGGGATTAGATCCAGAAATTGTTGTCCACAAATTGGCAATATCCCCGGACGTCAAGCCGGTCAAACAGGCGCCGAGAAGAATGTGGCTCGAGCTTGAGATGAGAATCAACGCCGAGGTCAAGAAACTAATCGACTCTGTCTTCATCCAAGAAGTGCAGTACCCTGATTGGATTGCTAACATCATCCCGGTAATGAAGAAAAATGGGACAGTGCGCATATGCATGGACTTCCGGGATCTCAATAAAGCTTGCCCGAAAGACGACTTCCCAGTACCGGTCACCGAGCTGATGATAGATAACACATCCACTCATGAAGTTTTCTCTTTCATGGACGGCTCATCAGGATATAATCAGATAAAGATGCATCCTGGAGACCAGAAGCATACTGCTTTCCGAACCCCTCTGGGAATATTCCGCTATAAGGTGATGCCTTTCGGTTTAAAGAACGCCGGTGCCACCTATCAGAGGGTCATGACGAAGATCTTCGATGACCTTATACATGAAATTGTCGAATGCTACATCGACGACCTCGTGGTGAAAAGCAAATCATATGAGGAGCATCTCGAGCATCTGAAGATCGTGTTTCAGCGCCTTCGGCAATGCAATCTGAAGATGAACCCTCTCAAATGCGCGTTCGGGGTATCCTCAGGTAAATTCCTAGGATTCATCGTCCGACACCGAGGTATCGAGATAGATCCATCAAAGATCAAGGCGATCATGGAAATACCTCCGCCAAGGACTCTCAAACAATTGCGGTCTCTCCAAGGGAAGCTCGCGTATATCCGGCGATTTATAGCCAATCTCTCTAGCAAGTGTCGTCCTTATAGTCGCCTGATGAAGAAGGGAACCCGTTCGTCTGGGATCACAAATGCCAAGGCGCCCTGGACGAAATCAAGCAGTATCTGCAGAACCCGCCAGTGCTGGCCGCTCCGGTCAAGTGAAAGCCCCTTATTCTTTATACAACAGCGCTCGAAGGTTCCTTAGGCGCATTATGGGCATAAGAGAACGACTAAGGGAAAGAAAGAGCTCTCTATTACTTGAGTCGATTTCTCCTGGGGGAAGAAAGAAATTATTCTCCCATCGAAAAACACTGCCTGGCGTTGATCTTCGCGATAACGAAACTCCGGCGCTATGCGTTGGCGCATGAAGTCCGTCTCATATCGAAGGTGGACCCTCTCAAATATTTGATGTTAAAAGCCATATTGACGGGGCGACTCGCTAAATGGGCCCTGCTATTGATAGAGTTCTCGATAACTTATCGACCTCTTAAGGCAGTGAAAGGCCAGGCCATCGCCGATTTCCTCGCTGAACATCCGATACCGGCCGATTCCCCTTTGAATTGCGAACTGCCAGACGAACATGCGTTTGACACGATCGACGGTGGTGATACCCGATGGGAGCTTTATTTCGATGGAGCATCCTCCAGGAAGAAGCACAAAGAGAACACGCCCATAATCAAATCGGGGGTAGGCCTTATCTTCGTGACCCCATAAGGAGGGATAATGCGCTTCGCCTTCTCCTTGACAGAGCCAAGGACAAACAATGAAGCCGAGTATGAAGCTTTGATAGCAGGTCTCGAGATCGCCATCGACATAGGGATTGAAAACCTCCTCATATACGGAGACTCCCAACTGGTCGTCAGTCAAGTAAATGGCGACTACCAAATGTGTAAACCAGAGCTGGTAAAGTACGGCGAGAGGGTACAGCAACTGCTGACCCAAATTCCTTCCTACACCCTCGAAAGCATACCGCGTGCAGAAAATAGCAAAGCGGATGCATTAGCCAAGCTTGCTAAAGAATTGGCCGATGAGAACCTCGATGATGTAAAAATCGTGGTTCAAAGCCGTCGGGTTCATGCACCGGCGGAGATACCTCCGGGATCATCCGAGGAAAAGGAAGCGACCGAGCAGACGGCCCTGCAAATAAAAGACCAAGAAATGGTTGAGGATTGGAGAGAAGTCTTTATAGACTACTTCAAATCCCATCGAACGCCTGAAGACGCGTCCTCAAGACATCAGCTTATGAAACGAGCTCTGTCTTTCGCCTTCGTCAAAGATACTCTATACAAGAGGTCATTCGATTCTCTGTGGTTGAGATGCCTGGGACCTGAAGAGGCAAAAAGAGTCGTCCAAGAAGTTCACGACGGACTCTACGGTTCTCACCAAGCAGGCCCGAAGATGAAGTTGAAGATTAAACGGATGGGCCACTATTGGCCCACGATGATTCAGGACTGCCTCGAATATGCGAAGCAATGCCACTCATGACAGATCCATGGGGACTTCATCCACCAACATCCAAATCCACTACACTCGACGGTGGCTAGCTGGCCGTTCGAAATGTGGGGAACCGACATAATCGGCCCTATCGAACCAGCATCGTCCAGAGGGCATCGTTTCATTTTGGCGACAACTGATTACTTCTCCAAATGGGCAGAAGTAGTACCGCTGAGGGAAGTGAACACGGAGAATATCCTCCACTTCTTCAAGACGCACGTTATTTATCGGTTTGGAACTCCGCGACGGATTATCTTCGATAACGGACCAGCCTACAGAAGCCACAAGATCAGCCGCTTTGCAAAACAGCACAACATAGACTGGAGATACTCCTCAGTTTATAATCCCCGAGGCAACGGTCTGGCGGAGGCTTTAAATAAGACCCTGATGAAGATCATAAAGAAGACGGTGTCCCGAAATAAGAAGGACTGGCATGAGAGACTGCACGAAGCTCTCTGGGCATATCGAACTACGTTCAAGACGGCCATGAACACAACGCCGTGCGCGTTGGTATGCGGTACAGAAGGAGTACTCCCCCTCGAGATAGAGTAACCCTCTCTACGAGTGGCAGTTCATTACGAGCTAACGGACGAAGAGAATGCTCACCTTCGGCTTGAGGAGCTCGAATCCCTTGACGAAACCCGAGTCCTGGCGCAGCAAAATATGGAAGCTTATAAAGCAAAGATGATGCGCTCATATGAAAGATTGACCAGGCCGAGGACATTCCGCCAAGGCGAACTCGTGCTAGTGGTCAAAAGACCTATGATCCCCAATCGCGCCAAGCGGGGAAAATTCGAGCCGAACTATGAAGGCCCGTACATCTTAGACAAGGTCTACCAAGGTGGAGCCTATCTACTCGTGGACATGCATGGTGAAAGACCTTTCAGGCCAATAAACGGTCGCTTCCTGAAAAAGTACTATGCTTGACGAGTCACGGCCTAGGTTAATGATAGATGACGACGACTATGTCCGCTCGCTATCTTCCTAAGCCCAAACTCGATAAGTAGTAACCGGCTTACTCTACAACGGACCGAAACGTCCTTAAAACTAACTGCGGACCGAAACGTCCTTAAACTAACAACGGACCGAAACGTCCTTAAACTACCAACGGACCATAATGTCCTAAAACTAGCTGTTGACCGAGATGTCAATAAACTACGGTGGATTGCAGCATACCAAAGCTGATACAAAGAAGAAAAAAAGAGAAAAGAGAGAGAGAGAAACAAAAAAAAAGGGAAACGGTATGTCCATAAGCAAAATGGGCACTGATGAAAACCCGAAAGGGCTCCGTGAGTAAAAACAACAGGGCTACCGGCGAATGTTTGTGAAAACCCGAAAGGGCGCAACCTCGTTAAAAGACACTTACAGGGTACTCTCGACCTTGTGAGGAGAAATCACCCGCGTGAGATCCTTACGACTCACAAAGGAGCAACACACTTAGGGATCCCCACGATTCCTAAGGAGAAATTACACTTGCGAGATCCTCACGACTCGTTAGGAGAACTCTCTTATGTGACCCTCACGGCTCATAAGATTTAAAAGTCTTAAGTTACAGAGACCTGAACCTGTTCTTAAGTAGCCCTCCACAACCTCCACTACTGCCCTACAAGCGGCTCAATGCTAACCCTTGTATACAATCCATGAGCACGAATAAACATTTCCCTAACCAAGTCCCATCCGTGACTAGGGATATGTTCGTATAGTGAGCAACCCTTGTGAGTCTTCTCAACTTATAAGGGGAAAACTCTCTTGTAAGATCCTTACGACTTATAGGAGAATATGCACTTAGGAATCCTCACGATTCCTAAGGAGAAAACACACCTACGAGATCCTCATGACTTGTAGGGAGAAATACCTTTGTGAGACCCTTACGGCTCATGAAGTCAAAAGCCTTAGTCGACAGAATCGTAACCCTGTTTACTAAGCCACCTTTGTTCGACATCGACAGAGGCAAATGATGATTCGCTCCTGGCAGTATCCCAGTTGTAGCGGTGCTGATGCCGAAATCGGAGTCTAATTCCAAGCTTGCAGCTAAAAACCAGCAAGCCATACATGCATACGAAATGGCCGAAATGATGGGGCAACTTGCGACAAAATCATCAAGTAAAAATGTATGCATGCAAAATAGCCGAAATGATTGGGCAAATCGCAATTAAAAGCAGCGAGTAAAAATAAAATAAATAGCCGAAATGATTAGGAAACTCGCAATAAAAAGCAGCGAGTAAAAATAAAACAAATAGCCGAAATGATTGGGCACCGCGAAAAATAGCCGAAATGATGGGGCAATCGCGACCTTCGCGATATAAAAGCTGAAATGATAGAGCATCACGGAAAGAAATAAAATAAAAATAAATAATGAAATTTATGCCCTACATGTGATATCAGATCAATCCCTGTATACGATCCAGGGGCGCAAACAAAGAAGGAATCACACTCCTCCTCCCCCAGGTTTCATCAGAAGAAGAAGCCAAATCCCGATGGGTCACAGATAGCCTGGAGAGCATCTCAACATTCGTCTCAACAGACACAATATCAAGAAAAACGGAACAACGGCAACTCCCAGTTCCATGACTCGACGGAGTACAGATGACCGAGAGTCAAATCCCAACTCCATGAAATGCGGATATAATGAATAAAATCCCTGGTCACGTGGAACGCGGATAACGCCACTTCTGACCCCGTGGAAAACGTCCAGAGCGGATCCTGGTCCTCGCAGAGCACGGCAGTGAACCCGTGTGAAGCATCCAGAGCGGAGCCTAGTCTTCGCTGAACACGGCAGTGAACCCGTGGGAAGCATCTAGAGAATAATTCCTGGTTACGTGGAACGTGGATAACGTCACTTCTGACCCCGTGGAAAACGTCCAGAGCGGATCCTGGTCCTCGCAGAGCACGGCAGTGAACCCGTGTGAAGCATCCAGAGTGGAGCCCGGTCCTCGCCAAACACGGCAGTGAACCCGTGGGAAGCATATAGAGCAAAATACCTGGTTACGTGAAACGCGGATAATGTCACTTTTGACCCCGTGGAAAATGTCCAGAGCGGATCCTGGTCCTCGCAGAGCACGGCAGTGAACCCGTATGAAGCAACCAGAGCGGAGCCTAGTCCTCGCCGAACACGGCAGTGGACTCGTGGGAAGCATCTAGAGCAAAATTCCTGGTTACGTGGAACACGGATAACGTCACTTCTGACCCCGTGGAAAACGTCCAGAGCGGATCCTGGTCCTCGCAGAGCACGGCAATGAACCCATGTGAAGCATCCATAACGGAACCTAGTCCTCGCCGAACACGGCAGTGAACCCGTGGGAAGCTTCTAAAGCAAAATTCCTGGTTACGTGGAACGCGGATAACGTCACTTCTGACCCCGTGGAAAACGTCCAGAGCGGATCCTGGTCCTCGCAGAGCACGGCAGTGAACCCGTATGAAGCATCTAGAGCAGAGCCTGGTCCTTGCCAACCACGACAGTGAACCCGTGGGAAGCATCCAAAACAAACATTGGACTGTGGAGTCCTTAAATCCACGGACTATGATGTCCTTAAACTTGACCGCGATGTCTTAAAACTAACGTCGGACTGTAAGGTCCTTAAACTCACGGACTATGATGTCCTTAACCTCGACCGTGATGTCTTAAAACTAACAATCGACCATAATGATTTCAAATTAATTTTACCTTGGTTCAAGGGAATATCTCGTCACTCCTTTGATATTTGTCGTTGTAATTCTTCAACGTCTTCAAAGAGGTGACGGGTCCCAATAACCACACATTTAGCGGACTGTGAGGTCCTTAAACTCACGGACTATGATATCCTTAACCTCGGCCGTGATGTCTTAAAACTAACATTGGACTATGGAGTCCTTAAATCCACGGACGATGATGTCCTTAACCTTGACCGTGATGTCTTAAAACTAACATTGGACTGTGAGGTCCTTAAACTCATGGACTATGATGTCCTTAAACTCGACCGTGATGTCTTAAAACTAACATTGGACTGTGAGGTCCTTAAACTCATGGACTATGATATCCTTAACCTTGACCGTGATGTCTTAAAACTAATAACGGACTGTGGGGTCCTTAAACTCATGGACTATGACGTCCTTAACCTTGACCATGATCTCAATAAAGCTTGCCCGAAAGATGACTTCCCAGTACCGGTCACCGAGCTGATGATAGATAACACATCCACTCATGAAGTTTTCTCCTTCATGGACGGCTCATCAGGATATAATCAGATAAAGATGCATCCTGGAGACCAGAAGCATACTGCTTTCCGAACCCCTCTGGGAATATTCCGCTATAAGGTGATGCCTTTCGGTTTAAAGAACGTCGGTGCCACCTATCAGAGGGCCATGACGAAGATCTTCGATGACCTTATACATGAAATCGTCGAATGCTACATCAACGACCTCGTGGTGAAAAGCAAATCATATGAGGAGCATCTCGAGCATCTGAAGATCGTGTTTCAGCGCCTTTGGCAATACAATCTGAAGATGAACCCTCTCAAATGCGCGTTCGGGGTGTCCTCAGGTAAATTCCTAGGATTCATCGTCCGACACCGAGGTATTGAGATAGATCCGTCAAATATCAAGACGACCATGGAAATGCCTCCGCCAAGGACTCTCAAACAATTGCGGTCTCTCCAAGGGAAGCTCGCGTATATCCGGCGATTTATAGCCAATCTCTCTGGCAAGTGTCGTCCTTACAGTCACCTGATGAAGAAGGGAACCCCGTTCGTCTGGGATCACAAATGCCAAGGCGCCCTGGAAGAAATCAAGCAGTATCTGCAGAACCCGCCAGTGCTGGCCGCTCCGGTCAAGGGAAAGCCCCTTATTCTTTATACAACAGCCCTCGAAGGTTCCTTAGGCGCATTATGGGCACAAGAGAACGACCAAGGGAAAGAAAGAGCTCTCTATTACTTGAGTCGATTTCTCTTGGGGGAAGAAAGAAATTATTCTCCCATCGAAAAACACTGCCTGGCATTGATCTTCGCGATAACGAAACTCCGGCACTATGCGTTGGCGCATGAAGTCCGTCTCATATCGAAGGTGGACCCTCTCAAATATTTGATGTTAAAAGCCATATTGACGGGGCGACTCGCTAAATGGGCCCTGCTCTTGATAGAGTTCTCGATAACTTATCGACCTCTTAAGGCTGTGAAAGGCCAGGCCATCGCCGATTTCCTCGCTGAACATCCGATACCGGCCGATTCCCCTTTGAATTGCGAACTGCTAGACGAACATGCGTTTGACACGATCGACGGTGGTGATACCCGATGGGAGCTTTATTTCGATGGAGCATCCTCCATGAAGAAGCACAAAAAGAACACGCCCATAATCAAATCGGGGGTAGGCCTTATCTTCATGACCCCATAAGGAGGGATAATGCGCTTCGCCTTCTCCTTGACAGAGCCAAGGATAAACAATGAAGCCGAGTATGAAGCTTTAATAGCAGGTCTCGAGATCGCCATCGACATAGGGATTGAAAACCTCCTCATATACGGAGACTCCCAACTGGTCGTCAGTCAAGTAAATGGCGACTACCAAATGTGTAAACCAGAGCTGGTAAAGTACGGCTAGAGGGTACAGCAACTGCTGACCCAAATTCCTTCCTACACCCTCGAAAGCATACCGCGTGCAGAAAATAGCAAAGCGGATGCATTAGCCAAGCTTGCTAAAGAATTGGCCGATGAGAACCTCGATGACGTAAAAATCGTGGTACAAAGCCGTCGGGTTCTTGCACCGGCGGAGATACCTCCGGGATCATCCGAGGAAAAGGAAGCGACCGAGCAGACGGCCCTGCAAATAAAAGACCAAGAAATGGTTGAGGATTGGAGAGAAGTCTTTATAGATTACTTCAAATCCCATCGAACGCCTGAAGACGCGTCCTCAAGACATCAGCTTATGAAACGAGCTCTGTCTTTCGCCTTCGTCAATGATACTTTGTACAAGAGGTCATTCGATTCTCTGTGGTTGAGATGCCTGGGACCTGAAGAGGCAAAAAGAGTCGTCCAAGAAGTTCACGACGGACTCTACGGTTCTCACCAAGCAGGCCCGAAGATGAAGTTGAAGATTAAACGAATGGGCAACTTTCGGCCCACGATGATTCAGGACTGCCTCGAATATGCAAAGCAATGCCACTCATGCCAGATCCATGGGGACTTCATCCGCCAGCATCCAAATCCACTACACCCGACAGTGGCTAGCTGGCCGTTCGAAATGTGGGGAACCGACATAATCGGCCCTATCGAACCAGCATCGTCCAGAGGGCATCGTTTCATTTTGGCGACAACTGATTCCTTCTCCAAATGGGCAGAAGTAGTACCACTGAGGGAAGTGAAGACGGAGAATATCCTCCACTTCTTCAAGACGCACGTTATTTATCGGTTTGGAACTCCGCGACGGATCATCTTCAATAACAGACCAGCCTACAGAAGCCACAAGATCAGCCGCTTCGCACAACAGCACAACATAGACTGGAGATACTCCTCAGTTTATAATCCCCGAGCCAACGGTCTGGTGGAGGCTTTAAATAAGACCTTGACGAAGATCATAAAGAAGACGGTGTCCCGAAATAAGAAGGACTGGCATGAGAGACTGCACGAAGCTCTCTGGGCATATCGAACTACGTTCAAGACGGCCACGAACACAACGCCGTGCGCATTGGTATTCGGTACAGAAGGAGTACTCCCCCTCGAGATAGAGTTACCCTCTCTACGAGTGGCAGTTCATTACTAGCTAACGGACGAAAAGAATGCTCACCTTCGGCTTAAGGAGCTCGATGCCCTTGACGAAACCCGAGTCCTGGCACAGCAAAATATGAAAGCTTATAAAGCAAAGATGACGCGCTGATATGAAAGATTGACCAGGCCGAGGACATTCCGCCAAGGCGAACTTGTGCTAGTGGTCAAAAGAACTATGATCCCCAATCGCGCCAAGCGGGGAAAATTCGAGCCGAACTATGAAGGCCCGTACATCATAGACAAGGTCTACCAAGGTGGAGCCTATCTACTCGTGGACATGCATGGTGAAAGACCTTTCATGCCAATAAATGGTCGCTTCCTGAAAAAGTACTACACATGAAGAGTCACGGCCTAGGTCAATGATAGATGACGACGACTATGTCCGCTCGCTATCTTCCTAAGCCCAAACTCTATAAGTAGTAACCGTCTTACTCTACAACGGACCGAAACGTCATTAAAACTAACTGCGGACCGAAACGTCCTTAAACTAACAACGGACCGAAACGTCCTTAAACTACCAACGGACCACAATGTCCTAAAACTAGCTGTTGACCGAGATGTCAATAAACTATGGTGGATTGCAGCATACCAAAGCTGATACAAAGAAGAAGAAAAGGAGAAAAAAGAGAGAGAAAAACAAAAAAAAAGTGAAACGGTATGTCCATAAGCAAAATGGGCTCGGATGAAAACCCGAAAGGGCTCCGTGAGTAAAAACAACAGGGCTACCGGCGAGTGTTTGTGAAAACCCGAAAGGGCGCAACCTCGTTAAAAGACACTTACAGGGTCCTCTCGACCTTGTGAGGAGAAGTCACCCGCGTGAAATCCTTACGACCCACAAAGGAGCAACACACTTAGGGATCCCCATGATTCCTAAGGAGAAATTACACTTGCGAGATCCTCACGACTCGTAAGGAGAACTCACTTATGTGACCCTCACGGCTCATAAGATTTAAAAGTCTTAAGTTACAAAGACCTGAACCTGTTCTTAAGCAGCCCCCCACAACCTCCACTACTGCCCTACAAGCGGCTCAATGCTAACCCTTGTATACAATCCACGGGCACGAATAAACATTTTCCTAACCAAGTCCCATCTGTGACTAGGGATATGTTCGTATAGTGAGCAACCCTTGTGGGTCCTCTCAACTTATAAGTGGAAAACTCTCTTGTAAGATCCTTACGACTTATAGGAGAATATGCACTTAGGAATCCTCACGATTCCTAAGGAGAAAACACACCTACGAGATCCTCATGACTTGTAGGGAGAAATACCTTTGTGAGACCCTTACGGCACATGAAGTCAAAAGCCTTTGTCGACAGAATCGTAACCCTGTTTACTAAGCCACCTTTGTTCGACATCGACAGAGGCAAATGATGATTCGCTCCTAGCAATATCCCAGTTGTAGCGGTGCTGATGCCGAAATCAGTGTCTAATTCCAAGCTTGTAGCGAAAAACCAGCAAGCCATACATGCATACGAAATGGCCGAAATAATAGGGCAACTTGCGAAAAAATCATCAAGTAAAAATGTATGCATGCAAAATAGTCGAAATGATTGGGCAACTCGCAATAAAAAGCAGCGAGTAAAAATAAAATAAATAGCCGAAATGATCAGGCAACTCGCAATAAAAAGCAGCGGGTAAAAATAAAACAAATAGCCGAAATGATTGGGCAACGCGAAAAATAGCCGAAATGATGGGGCAATCGCGACCTTCGCGATATAAAAGCTGAAATGATAGAGCATCGCGGAAAGAAATAAAATATAAATAAATAATGAAATTTATGCCCTACATGTGATATCACATCAATCCCTGTATACGATCCAGGGGCGCAAACAAAGAAAGAATCACACTCCTCCTCCCCTAGGTTTCATCAGAAGAAGAAGCCAAATCTCGATGGGTCACAGATAGCCTGGAGAGCATCTCAACATTCGTCTCAACAGACACAATATCAAGCAAAGCGGAACAGCGGCAACTTCCAGTTCCATGTCTAGACGGTGTACAGATGACCGAGAGTCAAATCCCCACTCCATGAAATGCGGATATAATCAACAAAATCCCTGGTCACGTGGAACGCGGATAACGTCACTTCTGACCTCGTGGAAAACGTCCAGAGTGGATCCTAGTCCTCGCAGAGCACGGCAGTGAACCCATGTGAAGCATCCAGAGTGGAGCCTCGTCCTCGCCGAACACGGCAGAGAACCCGTGGGAAGCATCTAGAGCAAAATTCCTGGTTACGTGGAACGCGGATAACGTCACTTCTGACCCCGTCGAAAACGTCCAGAGCGGATCCTGGTCCTCGCAGAGCACGGCAGTGAACCCGTGTGAAGCATCCAGAGCGGAGCCTGGTCCTCGCCAAACACGGCAGTGAACCCGTAGGAAGCATCTAGAGCAAAATACCTGGTTACGTGAAATGCAGATAATGTCACTTTTGACCCCGTGGAAAACGTCCAGAGCGGATCCTGGTCCTCGCAGAGCACGGCAGTGAACCCGCGTGAAGCATCCAGAGCTAAGCCTAGTCCTCACCGAACACGGCAGTGAACCCATGGGAAGCATCTAGAGCAAAATTCCTGGTTACGTGGAACGCGGATAACGTCACTTCTGACCCCGTGGAAAACGTCCAGAGCGGATCCTGGTCCTCGCAGAGCACGGCAGTGAACCCGTGTGAAGTATCCAGAGAGGAACCTAGTCCTCGCTGAACACGGCAGTGAACCAGTTGGAAGCTTCTAAATCAAAATTCTTGGTTACGTGGAACGCGGATAACGTCACTTCTGACCCCGTGGAAAACGTCCAGAGCGGATCCTGGTCCTCGCAGAGCACGGCAGTGAACCCGTGTGAAGCATCCAGAGCGGAGCCTGGTCCTTGCCAAACACGGTAGTGAACCCGTGGGAAGCATCCAGAGCAAACATTGGACTGTGGAGTCCTTAAATCCATGGACTATGATGTCCTTAAACTTGACCGCGATGTCTTAAAACTAACGTCGGACTGTAAGGTCCTTAAACTCATGGACTATGATGTCCTTAACCTCGACCGTGATTTCTTAAAACTAATAATCAACCATAATGATTTCAAATTAATTTTACCTTGATTGAAGGGAATATCTCGTCACTCCTTTGATATTTGTCATTGTAATTCATCAACGTCTTCAAAGAGGTGACGGGTCCCAATAGCCACACATTTCGCGGACTGTGAGGTCCTTAAACTCACGGACTATGATGTCCTTAATCTCGACCATGATGTCTTAAAACTAACATTGGACTATGGAGTCCTTAAATCAATGGACTATGATGTCCTTAACCTTGACCGTGATGTCTTAGAACTAACATTGGACTCTGAGGTCCTTAAACTCATGAACTATGATGTCCTTAAACTCGACCGTGATGTCTTAAAACTAACATTGGACTGTGAGGTCCTTAAACTCATGGACTATGATATCCTTAACCTTGACCGTGATGTCTTAAAACTAATAACGGACTGTGGGGTCCTTAAACTCATGGACTATGACGTCCTTAACCTTGACCGTGATGTCTTAAAACTAATAACGCACTGTGGAGTCCTTAAATCCACGGACTATGATGTCCTTAACCTCGAACGCGATGTCTTTAAACTAACATTGGACTCTGAGGTCCTTAAACTCATGAACTATGATGTCCTTAAACTCGACCGTGATGTCTTAAAACTAACATTGGACTGTGAGGTCCTTAAACTCATGGACTATGATATCCTTAACCTTGACCGTGATGTCTTAAAACTAATAACGGACTGTGGGGTCCTTAAACTCATGGACTATGACGTCCTTAACCTTGACCGTGATGTCTTAAAACTAATAACGTACTGTGGAGTCCTTAAATCCACGGACTATGATGTCCTTAACCTCGAACGCGATGTCTTTAAACTACGGTATCCTGGAAAACATCAAGAGCGGAGCCTGGTCCTCATCAAACACGGCGGTGAACCCGTGGGAAGCATCCAGAGCAACCCCTGATTCCGTAAAATGTAGATAAGGGCAACTTCACCCGTCACTTGCGGGTCCTCACGACTCGTAAGGGAGTAAATTCTCTTGTGAGATCCTTACGACTCTCAAGAGAAAACACACTTAGGAATCCTCACGATTCTTAAGGAGAAAATCACACCTGCGGGATCCTCTCGACCGGTAGGGAGAAAATTCTTCATGAGACCCTCACGGCTCATAAAGTTAAAAAGTCTTAGGTGACGGATCCTAACCCTGTTTCCTAAGCCATCACTACCTTACCAAGAACACAAGATTGACAGTTATATACTATCTACAGACCGCACTCGCTAAAGTCACAGGGCAAACAACACAGCAAGAAAGAAGAAAGCAGAGAAATGACACAAGACATTACGAAGAACGTGTATCTTTTATTCATGAATTCGATTGGGTACAAAATACATCGTAGTAAAGGATAAAAGAACAAGTACATTTTATTCACAATTACAAATGATACAAAATTTTCATTGAGAGGAAAGCGCTTTTAATAATCCGATCAGCCGCTCGCGCACTTCCCTCAGCCCCTCTTCCTGATCAGCTACCGCGGCCAACTCTGCTTTGACCTGGGCTGCTGTTGCAAGTAGGATGAGAGTTGTTCTTGGACGGCTCGCTGAGCTGCTTCACGATCTTGGGCATCACGTCAACGACATCGAGCTTCTGCTTCAATGTTAACCCATCAGAGATACATTGCAGAAAGCCCTCGAAGATAACTTTCACCTGGGCAGCGTTCGCGTCGACCTCAGCACGCAGTCGAGCAGACTCGCTTGAAGTTTCTTTGCATTCCCTTCGCTTTAAAGCCAATTCTTATTCGAGATGGCGGAAGTAAGAAGCGCTCTGCTAGATCCATGCCGCCCGTTGAGTGCTCGTGGCCAGAATCTCAGGTGCCGGACGCTTAAGCTCAAGCTCATGCAAGCAAGCCTCGACCTCCCGGCAGCGATTAACCCACGACTCAACGACGCCCTCACCATGAAAGTTCATGAGCGTCGCCAGCATAGGGTTAACCTCTGCTGTAAAATCCGCAGCAGATGTGGGAGTCTCCGCGTCAAACTCATCGATATACTCGCTCAGCATGCGTAGGCTGGTCATAGCACCTTTGGATGATGGACGCCTGGAGAAGGACCCGGCCGGCATTATAATACGAGACTCGAACAGGGCTGGAGTCGATATGATTCCTGCAAAATAGATCATAATCAGAGGTCAGCTCAGGAAATGAAGAAGACACGCAGTCTACAAACAACGACAGCCTCGTCCCCTCCTTCGATTCGTAAGACTACAAACAATATAAAGAAGATTTAGCAATAATGCTATTGCCCGTCAAAGAAGAGGACGCCGTTTAGAGAAAATACTTACCGACACCAGCAGGTCGACTAATCTTTGACAAGAAGGAGAAGTGTGGGTGCAACACCTGGTACAGGTGGTCAAGAAGGACTCCTGCAAAAATGCGATGACACGACGTCAGTACATGAATTATACGCCATAGAGAGATAAGACTAATGGCTTACAAATCCATACCTTCCAGCATTTGCGACGGTGTGAGAGAAGGCAGAGAGGTGGTCACCGTCAGGGCGGTAACTGACGACGCTGTCTCAAGCAGCTCGATTTCAGCACTAGCCACACCAACATTAGAAGCCAGATAAACTTTATTAGGAAAGATTGCAGAATAAAAAAAAGAGGACGATGACCCAAAATTTACCTGATGAGTCGCCAACCGGAGCCGTCACGAGGGCGTCACTTGATGCAATGGTGGCGTCCCGCTCCTCCATTGGGGTGGTCTCACCTCCCGTTGCCTCATCCCCTGACTCCATAGGAGCCGTCGTCACGCTAGCAACGCCAGGAGACGACAAGGAACCGTAGGCAGGGAGAGCGATAATCGGAGCGGTACCCGACTCTTGAGAAAGAGCGGCCATCTCGCGCCCAGCGATCGTAGCCGTCTCACCCGCTACCACCTCGGGCTCAGTGGTCGCAGCCGTCTCGTCCATCGCTGCCGTAGTCTCGTCCGTAGCAGCCGTTTCGTCCACTGCTTCCTCAGGCTCGGCCGTAGCAGCCGTCTCATCCGCCGCCACCTCAGGCTCGGCATTGGTAGCCATCTCGGGCATAGCAGTCGTGACTGTCTCATCAGCCACTATCTCAGGCCCGACAACTATGGATATATCGCCTACCGTCGCTTCAGGTTCAGCACCAACCCCATCCACCGCCCCCTCAGGCTCAACGGTCGCCGCCACTCCTTTAGTAAGACTCGGCCCTGTAGGACAAGATATATAAGAATTGAGAGTTTAAAGCTTTGACAACGAAACCTCAAAAAAAAACATTACCTGAGGTGGATTTACCGTTGGCTTCCCGAGCTGCACGTTCCGCCCATCTATGAGAAGTAGACAAGGCAACCAGGAGCTCCTCTGAAGGAGTAACGGCGCTTGAACCTGCTCCCACAGCCAAAGCAGCGCTACGCTCCCTTGCTGCGCGCCTCAGGCGTTTCCTTTCCTCCCGGGCCATCACGACAGACCTTTTGGAAGCCTCCTTCAGCAAGGTGTCGTCGTCCGCATTCAGGGTTACCTCCACAGCCGTCAAGGCGTCCATCATCGGTTTCTTAAGTAGGGCCTCTTGCGGCAATCCCGAAGAAGCCAGGACTTCGGTAGCTGGCCCGGGGAGAATTTCCGCATCGGCTTGCGAGGTAGATCTTGTGGTCCCTGCGATAAGACAAAGAGAGGGTCAGATTACTCATAAGAAATGGAAGCAGAAACATAGCGAACCAAAATGTACCAAGGCCTAAGGATGCTCTAAGTCATTCCTCCTCCTCGAAAGTCTTGAGAGAAGCAACGAGGGCTTCTTCGGTAGAAATACCTATTAAAAAGGAAAAGCGTTAGTCAAAAACAACGATAGAGTTATGATGCAATGACAAAAAAATTATATACAACTAATGATTACCTGATTGCGTGAGTTTAGCCAACCACTCGTCGCGCCTTGCCAATCGCTCGGAAGCTGCGATGGCAGCCGCCAAATCAGTGTCATCCGGCGGCGTGAATAGGCCGTCGTTGGTCCCGTACTCACTCAAGCCCTCGCTATAAGGAGCATGAGGTTCCTGACCAAATACAACGTCAGCAGAGAGGATCGACTTCTTCTTTCTCTTCTGCGCACGAACTCCGGTCGCACACAAAATCAGCTTACGCTTCGTAGGCACCTTGGGACGCCGGGTCCCGATATCCGAGCTCATGCCGGATTCGGGTGAAACCATGTTTACCGTCTCTACGGGAGCACGGGGCGCTGATGGCATGTCCACAGGATCGTGGGGCAATCCACGCATGGGGCTTAGCACACGTGGAAGCTCAACTCCGGCATCTCCTCTTAGTGGAGGAAGGACAGGGGTCCTTCGCTTTAAAGGGACGTTGTGATCGCTGGCGGGAGGCGCACTCTTGCGATCAAGCAGCAGCCACCTCTCTTCCCTGATGACAGCGCCCATCGCGTGTTGATACCAAGCCCCGTATAGTTTGAGGGCCCTTGGAATGCAAGTCGGCTCGCTAATGAAGAAGTGGGAGCCCGTATTTAACCACATAAAGTGATGCAGTGCACTCCGTATTCCCTCTCTGGTAGCCGCAGGCTCTTCCAAAAATGCCTCCAGTGGGACCCCCTGTTTATAACTTAGCTGCTGGGTGAAACGGTGGGGGTTGTATCTCATAAAAAGCGCCGCCTCATTTTGCCTAAATACGAGGAAGCCCGGCCTGATGGAGTATAGATGTAGAATCTCCCGGGCTTTCAACACGGAGGCCCCGTCCTTGAAATTATAGTGCAACACCAGCACCGCCTTGGAGGTTTCCGGGCCGATTGTCAGGACCTTGTCCGTAAGAGAAATACCCGCTCCGACCGTGAGCGGACGAAGAAGCAACCCCCTAGCCTCCCGCAGAGGCGGATTCACGATAGAAGCAACAATCAGCCGCATAACTCTCGGGAATCTGTACTTCTCGTAAAACGAGGGTCTTTTATGAATACCAAATACCCCGAGCACGTGCAATTCCATCCACGAAATAAAGTAGTGCATCGGGAAATTGGCGGCTTGCACGCCCGGTTCAGTTGTGTCCGCCGCCATGCTGAGACCATGGTACAGGTGGGCCAACCCGGCGATCCCGATGGCCAATTGTATGCCAGCCACCATTCGATGTGCTGGGTAGAAGATGGACGGCCTCATATAGCGAGGGTGCATGGGGAGCGCGAACCAGCACAACCATAGCCCCAGAAACCCAAGAAAGAAAGTCTCCTCGTCGATGCCCGGAGCAGCGACTTCCGACAAAGGGACAATCGCAAGATCGGGGAGGTAAAAACCTTTTTGATCGACTTCCAGTATTGGTCGACGATCTAAGCCAACGCCGAAGGGGTCGTCAAGCTTGGCAAATTTTTCTCCCCGTTGCGATAGAATCTCCGGTCGAAGAAAGCGGGCGATAAAGTCTGCGAAACTAACTCCCCGGCCTCCCTATTCCAAGAAAAGACTTTCATACATATTCAGCACCTTTATCAGACTCGGAAACTGGTGCTGAATAGAGTTCTCTGGCATTAAGTCCATCACTAACGGCTTGGTAAACGTATTCGTCCGGAGGAAGTAGCTCCTCATAGTGCTCCCCCCTCACCGGCAGACCGGAAATCTCAGCAAATTCTTCTAGAGGGATGGAAACTTCCCTGTCCATTAAAAGAAAGGTATGGGTGGGGATGTTCCATTGCTCCACGAACGCTTTAGTCCACCATGTCGAAGGAGCAGAATACTCGAACAGCGAGGCGTAAACTGCAGGGTATAGACCGATCTTCAGCAAATGCGCCTTCTTCGCTGACAAAATATACCTGGCCCACTGCAAATACCCGGCCGAATGTCGGGGGGTCAACCCAATGTTGTAGGGTTGTCTCCAAGGGCGTGACTCGCCCTGGCATATGCGCCATCCCAAAATATCCAAGGCTGCCGGCAGCTGCATGGGTATGGCAGCAATCGAAGGTTGAAGAAGACCCTCCGAATTCCAATTAACGACCTCCACGGCGTAGTTCACCGGGGGTATATCTGCGTACGAGATCGACGAGATCGGATCCGATGGCGTCGCACAAGAGAAGCTTCAGCGACCTTTAATTATTTGGTCATACCACCTACCCCACAGGTGAAGGCGTTTGTACTCCGGGTCATAATCCTTAATAAGCGCAAGAACCTCCCGGTCCACCGGCGCCTCAGGGAATCCTCCCTCTGAACGGAAAAACGGGAAAGAAAGATCGGAAGACATGTCACATGAGAAAAAGAAAAGAATTCAATTATCAGTACTATAATTTAATCTTAAAATTCTGAGCGACACTTTAAAATTTTTACTACACTGCAATGCAGTGGAAAGGGGACCAAAGGTGGACCCACAAAATCCAGATGACAACGCATCAATTAATAAGACAGCCTCATCATTGAATAAGACTATCAGTTAATGAGGAAATCCTCAAAGAATGTTCTTATTGAATGAGAAATATCTCGACACAAGGAGAAAATCTCCATTTCAGAGCAAAGCTCTATAACAGAGTGACACTTGTCAAACTCTGGTCACGAGGGAATAAAATTCATTAAAGAGCCTAGCTCTGTAATGATGATGGAAAATCCATCAAAAGTTAATTAAAATTAAAAATTAATTCCTGAGAATTAAAATTCTGGGATCTTAAAGATCCATGAAAAAACTCTTAAGAGTTCTTCATCAGAGCTCTGACCCATGGGCTAAGAAACCCTAAGGAAAGATCTATTTAGATCTATGGGTTTTTAAAAGCAAGGCTCTGTTTATAAAACCCTAAAGGGGTTTTCATTAGATCAAAAGATCTATGAGAGCAAGGCTCTGTTAATGGGTAAAACCCCTAAGTTATTAAAATTAATTTAATTTAATTTAATTTTTAGCTAAAATTTTCTAGAGTTCTAACTCTTAAAGTTCTTGGAAAGAAGAGCAAGGCTCTGAGATTAAAATTCTTGAAGGAAAGATGATAATCATCTGAGGACCAAGGGTCTTATTTATAGGCGCTGAAGCGCCTCCTCAACTTCTGAGTTGATCCAAGGGCTCAGATGTTGCCACCGCTGCACTCACGTGTGCACCACGTGAGCGCAACGGTGGGGGGGGCATTTGTTTCCCCTAATCAGAACAAAGCTCTGTTTTGAATTTCAAAATTCAAAAATTGAAGCAACGCTTCAGATCCCCTGCGCTACGCGTCACGTGTCAAGAGCAGACACGCCAGCGCCAGGAGCGTTGCACCCTAGGCAGCGCACACCCAATCAGAGCAAAGCACTGTTTCAAAATTCAAATTCAAAAATTGAAGCAATGCTTCAGATCCCTTGCGCTCTGCTCTGCGCGCCACATGTCGAACGCAGGCGCGCTAGCGCAGTCGCGCTGCGCTCTGCGCTGCGCGCCACGTGTCGAACGCAGGCGTGCTAGCGCCAATTGCGCCAGTGCTGGAATTTAAAGAATTCCCCACCATTAGATCAAAAGATCTAATAAATTATTAAAAGACGAGAATTAAAATTCTGTTCTGGAAAGATCTTTCTAATCTTATTAAAATAAGAAAATTATCTTCTGTAAAACAGAAGTCCTAGGATCAAAGATCCAATGGTGGGGAAATATCCCCAAATCAATCAGAGAAAGATCTCTGCAACTAGCTTAACAAATCAATTGGCCCTATATAAAGACCCCAAGACTTCAAGTCTCACATAGAGAGAACCCCCTGCAAACTTTGAAAAAAAACTCAAAAAGAAAGAAAGGCAAGCCTTTGAAGAAAGAAGATCATTTTCTTCATCTTTAAAGGTAAAGAATTATATTCTTGAAAACAGAGATGAAATCATCTCATTAAAAAAGAAGAAGCTTCTTCTAAAAAGATCAGTTATCTAAGAACAAGATCAAAGTCTTCAATAAAAAAAGAAAAAGATCAAAAAGATCTAATTATAAAAGATTAAAAGAAGTAATTTACTTCATTCACAGATCTTTTGATCTATAAAGGCAGAGCCTTTTGATAAGAACAAGAACTTTGGTTCTTGGATCTTGAGGCAAGGCCTCCTTTGAAGAACAAAAAAAACTTGTTCTTTGATCTTAATTTGATTAAAATGCGCTCTGCGCTATTGGACAGTGCCTTGCACTAATGAATTGCGCCTTTGCGCTTATTGGACAGGCGCACAGCGCCAAAATACGCCACGTGTCAATCACAGAATAGTTTGCGCTTTGCGCTTCTAAATATAGCGCACTGCACTCTTGGACTGGCGCACAACGCCAGAGCGCGCCACTTGTCACTCGCTGGCACACTCACTCATAAAGTGCAGTGCGCTAACAGACTTGCGCTTAGCGTTGAGCGTGACACGTGTCACCTTCACATGCGCTAGCGCAATGCGCTCTTTAATTGGCGCAAAGCGCCACGTGGCGCACTGTCAGAAGACCACTTTGTTCCTAATAAATGTTATACATTATAAAAAGGGCAGAGCCCAAGCAAAGGCCTAACAAGCCAAACATAAATGAAAATGTTAAACATTTTTAACTGGACTTAGCCAAATTCTGGCCATAAGTCCTCAATTTAAATTGAACTGAGCCCAACTTCTCTTCCAATCAATTTACACCCGGTTCGAGGGTACATCTCTATACTCTTCTGATATCTGTCATTGTAATCCTTCAACGTCGTCAGAGACGTGACGGGTCCCGACAACCATACATCACTACGGACTGTGGGGTCCTTAAACTCATGGACTATGACGTCCTTAACCTTGACCGTGATGTCCTAAAACTAACATCGGACTGTGGAGTCCTTAAATCCACGGACTATGATGTCCTTAACCTTGACCGTGATGTCTTAAAACTAACACCGGACTGTGAGGTCCTTAAACTCACAGACTATGATGTCCTTAACCTCGACCGTGATGTCTTAAAACTAACACCGGACCGTGAAGTCCTTAAACTCATGGACTATGATGTCCTTAACCTCGACCGCGATGTCTTAAAACTAACATTGGACCGTAATGTCCTTAAACTACTTATCGACCGCAATGTCACTAAACTAAACAACATAGCCCAATTGCTCTCTTGTCGGATCTAAACGATCCCGTTAAGTTGATCTTAGTCTAAAATTAGACTAACGTGTCCTTAACAAACGTTTAAGTTGATCTTAGCCTCAACTAAGGCTAATGTATCCTTAAACACAACCCCCCCAAACCCAAATCTAAGAAAGATACGGATTTGGACTAATCCGCGTCCTACGGGCGACAGCATAACTTAGTCTCCGTATACAATCCACGGGCAACCGAACACAAAAAAAACACCCACGACACGAAGTGACCACATGGAGAAGGAGAAAGTTGTTACCACGATGCGGTAGCGTAATTAACTGCAGGGGCTTGCGCCTGCAGGAAAGAGCGTCCCCGCAATCAAAAACCTCTCAAACGAGGGGGAATCTGACGAAGTCTGCTACATCGGCCGCATCCGTTTAAACTTTCGGTACACGGTGCCATAAATCAACTTGGCATCTTTGGAGAGGTGGACGGATAGCACCAATTAGCATCTGCCCCGAATTTCAGGCAAGACGGACCTACGCGGTCGCGTCTCCGTGGTTCGGAGGGGAACAATGTGGATGATCATAAAGATAAACCAGATAGTATACTATCATCTCGAGTAAGACTTTTCTACCGGTATATGTCCTCCCTCAATCATCACAATCGCATGCCTGCGATTCAATAATTGACTTGAGGGCACTATAGCCAACACTAGGTTCGGATATGTGTATCTGATGAAACACAAATCTGAAGCTTTTGAGAAATTCAAAGAATTCAAAAACGAAGTAGAGAACTAGACTGGCAAAAGTATCAAGATCCTCTGATCTGATAGAGGAGGGGAGTACTTGAGCACTAAATTCAGGGACTTTCTAAAAGAGAATGGTATTCTCTCTCAGCTTACTCCTCCGTATACACAACAGCGTATCGTAGCGGAGGAACCGTACCCTATTGGACATGGTTCTCTCCATGATGAGTAATGCCGAGTTGCCTCTTTCTTTCTAGGGGTTTGCTCTTGAATCAGCTGCATTTAAATTGAATAGAGCACCGTCCAAATCAGTGCCTACCACCCCATATGAAATATAGAGTGGGAAGAGACCATGTCTTAATTACATTAAGATATGGGGGTGTCCTGCTTCTGTTAAAAAGCAGAACCCAGATAAACTCGAGGCAAGATTTGTATTGTGTAAGTTTGTGGGATACCCTAACCATTCACGGGGGTATCTGTTCTACCACACTGAGGAACAGAAGGTGTTTGTTGCTTGTCACGCTACCTTTTTAGAGTGGCAATTTCTTGCAAAAGAAATTTATGGGAGTACGGTAGAACTGGAAGAAGTTCAGGAACCACAAAGTGTAACAGAGGATTTGATATAACCCCTAGATGTTGAAATACCCGACGAACCTCAGCCATTTCGCAGATCTAGTAGGATTTCTCATCCGCACGAGAGATACTACGGTTTTCTCATAGACAGGGATCGAGAGGATTACACCTTGGAAGAAGATGATCCGACTAGTTTGACAAGTGGCTGGATGCTATGCAATCCAAAATAGAGTCCATATACACCAATAAAGTGTGGACCTTGGATATTGCTCCGCCTGGGGTAAAACCCGTTGGATGCAAACGGATCTACAAAAGGAAATTAGGTGTAGATGGGCAGGTGGAAACCTACAAGGCTAGACTTGTTGCAAAAGGTTTTCGTCAAAGACCAGGTGTGGACTATGACGAAACCATTTCTACAGTGGCTATGCTCAAATCCATTCGGATCCAAATCTGGCAGATGGACGTAAAAACAGCTTTTCTGAACGGAAGTTTAGAAGAGTGCGTTTATATGGATCAGCCGGAAGGTTTCATAGACAGTGGGAGCAGCGGGAAGGTGTGCAAGTTGCTCAAATCCATTAATGGATTGAAGCAGGTATCGCGGAGCTGAAACATCTATTTTTATGAAATAGTCAAGGAATTTGACTTCATCAAGAAAAAGGATGAGCCTTGTATTTATAAGAAGATTGTAGGACGAACTGTCATGTTCCTAGTCTTGTACGTGGACGATATTCCTATGATAGGAAATGGCATTCCTATACTACAATCGGTCAAGCTGTTCTTGTCATAAAAGTTCTCCATGAAGGAGCTGGGTGATGCCTCATACATTCTGGGGATCGGGATCTACAGAGAGATCCAAGAGATTACTCGGACTTTCGCAGTCCAGGTACATAGAGACCATACAAAAGAGATTTAGTATGGAAGATTCCAAGCGCGGTAACATACCCGCATTGCATGGAATCACCCTCTCCAAGGAGATGTCTCACAAGACTGATGAAGAGGGAGTTCGCATGAGCACTATACCCTACGCTTCGGCGGTAGGATCTATAATGTATGCGATGCTATGTACAAGGCCAGATGTAGCTTATGCACTAAGCGTGGTGAGCCGGTATCAGTCGAACCCAGGTGAGGACCACTGGACAGAAGTAAAGAATATTCTCAAATACCTGAGAAGGACTAAGGAGATGTTCTTGGTTTACGGTAATGGAGACCTAAAGGTCAAGTCCTTTACCGATTCAAGCTTCCAGAGTGACAAAGATGACAGCAAGTCTGACTCGGGTTTTGTGTTTACCCTCAATGGAGGGACGGTGTGTTGGAAGAGCTCTAAACAGGATACCGTTGCAGACTCGACGATGGAGGCTGAATACATTGCTGCGAGCGATGCCGCAAAAGAGGGGGTCTGGATGAAGAAGTTCATAAGTGAACTTCATGTAGTTCCGACCATTGTTGACCCAATATCTTTATATTGCGATAACAATGGGGCTATAGCTTTAGCGAAGGAACCATGGTCCCATCAGAAATTCAGGCACATCTTAAGGCGGTATCACGGTGTAACGTTGTGAAAATCGTTTTGGTGAAATTTCGGAAAAATCGGTAAAATAAAGGGTGTTTTCTGTAAAAAGTCAAAATACAAATATTTTTATTTTAAAATTAAATATAAATATTCTAGTTATGTAATTGCTAGTATTTAGTGTTTATTGAGCCACTGGTGAGATTTCAAAATTTCTGAAAAAATTTCCGAAATTAATTATTTTAATATTATTTTAAGCCGTCACTAATATATTTAATTCGGGAAAATTACAAACTGGAATGAGTTGAAACAAATTTTGTGCATCATAATATATTAAACAAAATTTTATCATGTGGTTTTTGAATTGAAATAGGGTTGTTAACAGGTGTTAGGAAATATCGAAGAAAAAGGCTTTTTTCGGTGAAATTAGTGCAAATGGAGTGCGGTATAACTTTTATCTTTTCCCAAACAAAACCACACACTCTTTTACTCCCTCACACCATTTTGTTCAGCCTTGGCAGCCCCTCTCTCTTCATGTTTCAAGTGGGTTCTAGAAATTAGGTTTTATGGAAAAATAAAAAGAAAGAAAATGAATGAAACTTGAAATGACATAAAGAAGGTTATGATGTAGAACTTTCCACACCTCTCCACACCCTCACTCCCTCACTCTCCTCCCTCTAGCTCTAGCCGAAACCAGGTCCTCCCCCTTTCTACACAATTTCCACTTCAATTTTCTACAAAAACCATCAAAAATTCAATAAAAATTCCACAAAATCCTAATAAATTCCTACCCTCTATTCTTTGCTCATATTTACATGGATTTTGGAGATGGACAACATTTGTTTTGGAGGCTCATTTTCATGTTTGGATTACATGTTGTGGAGGTATAAATCTTCTTCTTTTGATTTATTGTTATTAGATATTTCATTTAAGCATAATTAGATTTAATAAATTAATTCTATCTACAAGTTTTAAAAATTCAAGTTAGGGTTATAAAATTAGGTTATGGTTCGTATTAATTAAGTGGGGTTATAATAATTAGTTTAACACTTTTAGAATTGGAAAATCTTGCATGGTTGTTGAATTATAATTTGTTCATTTAAAATTTGTTTAAATTAAATATTTTTGCTAACTAAGTTTCTATAAAACATATATATTGGTGTTAATAAATTATAATTTATATTTTTATCACTATATTGTGGTTTTAATGAGAGTATTAACTTGTTGGTGGAATGAAAAACTCAATTCGGTTACTAGTTTTTTATTGATAATTGATAAATTGTAAGAAAAATGCTATTTTTGCTAACTAGAATTTGGAAATTCTTAAATAAATGAGATTTAAAATATAATTTATGGTTTCATTATATTACCATCATTATAAATTGTAGTTTGAAAAGTTAATTTATGCAAAATCAAGTTTTGTTGTGGAATTGTGGAATTTTGCTTGTAAGATGTGGAAAATTGATAAAGGTTGCAAACTAGAAATTCCAAATTAATACAAATTTGTGTAATAAAAATATAGTAGTGGTTTGTATAATCTAGTTATGCTATTTAATATATATTATGACCATTAGTTTCTTTTAAACATCAAGTTTTGAAGTAAAACGGTAAATTGGTGTTTTCGGGTTTTACGAAATCGGACTGTTTGATCGATTTTTAGGGTTTCGATGGATTAAATCATGTTTTATATTGTAAGTAATGAGTTTTAAACTACGAGTTGTTTGTTGATGTTTATCTCGGTTAATCGGAGTTTGTATGCCGATATCGAGCGATATTTGGTTCTTTTGCGTGAACGGGACATAGGTTTTAACCTATGCGTGTTCCGTGCGTCGTTTTGACTTTTGTCCGTGATTCAGTTTACGATACTATATATGTTTGCGTATAGGTACCCCTCACGTGGACTGCGGGTAATGAAGAAGAGGATGGCGACACCGTCTTCGGCAGACATGGACCAGGTGAGTAGATGTATATCTACGGGGGGAAGTCGGGTGGATGGCGTTTAGCACCCCCGCAACGTAGAATAGGAATAGTACTTATTGACATTAGGAAGCCAGATGTGACCCTAGATTCTTAATGAGTAGGATCCTAGTAATGACCCTAGGCTGGACTAGACTGATTTACGAAGACCATACCAGAGGATGAATACCTTGGAAGAGATTCGTAGGTTTCAGGTAGATACACACACACGCACACACTGAAACTCGACGTGGTGTATACGTGTATGTGTATATATATATAGGACTAGGTATAGGTGTATATATATATACAACACTTATATGGGATACATTGATGCGATATGATACACGGGAATGAAACAGTATAACTGGGCTTGATGCCGTGATTCTTGGCTATACAGTCGTATTAAAGTGTTAGCGGATCATTAGAGAATGAGATAATGAACAGGTATACATAAATTATAATGGGTGGTGATGATATTGAGGTACATGGAACTCTAAATAGCACCCGGACTGTAACTTGTGACTGATCACGATATGATATATGTATGACTTGATTACAACATCATATAGATGTGACTTGATGATGATATGATATAAGTGTGACTTAATCACAATATGATACATATGACATGATATTTCTTAGGATAAATTAATGATGTATATTTATGATGGCATTGATATATGATTGATGTATGCGATTACAGTATAGCACCTTGATCATGACATGTGTTGATGATGATATTATACGAATGATGAGACACCTAGGAGATACTTGACCCGTACCCCGATATTGGGATGTCGTGCGATGGATTTTACCGTACGAGGCATAGATATGATGATTGATCTGCACTCTTGATTCGAGGAAGCCGTACTACGTACGTAACGCTATTGAGGCTGGATCGCCGACTATTAGAGATATGGATTCAGACCTTAGGTGGACTCTTGTTTCTTATTGACTAGTTTCATAGGTTTAGTTCCTTAGGAGGTTAGATGGATACTAGTTTAGGTTCGATTCATATAGTGGTAGTTGTTCTTGTATATCACAGATGAGTGGTTATTACACATCCATCTTTACATTCATACCGTATCCATAATGTGCATGTTCATACATATGTTTCTATAATCAGCATAAAACTTTGCCTGTTAGGTCACCAGCACCATTACCGATGATGAGTATCTTTCACGCACACTTATTGCCGGCTCACACACATCATCATCGGTAATTGCTATGTCACGTACACTTTAGATCATATTATCTTTTATTGATAAGAATCAGCAAAAAGCTAGATCGATATAGCATTATGATTACTCTCAGATGTTAGTCTAGACATGGCATTTATCACTTAGACATTCATGCATTCATATTTTCATGTTATCATGCAGTATTATGGGGCATATGCCGACACTTATCATATACTTACTCGTGATTTTTGGGGTTTTGGATTTATATGAGATTTCTGGATTTTTGGGGGAAAACCGAAAGAATACATAAAAACTTCTCTCTCTCCTCCTCTCTTTTTAAAACATAAGATGCGGTTTTCTCGTGATGTATGTGTCATCCACCATGAGATTTCATGTTTTCTGCTGGATTTCAAGACCCGATTCGAGGAGTGGATGAACCGTCTCGGGTACATGGTGGGCCCGGTATGGTACCCCGGGGCAAGAAGATCGAGTTGTAGACGATGAGCCTGGAAGGGGAAGGCTACCTACCGGTGATGTCTGGCGCGGCGGATATCCGGAGGATACCGACCGTTGTCGTGAGATTTGATGATATGGGCCGATCCGGACTGACGGAGCCCGAGATATTGCGACTATGAGATATTGAGACTATGAGATATTGAGACTTGAGATTTACATGTTTTGTGTCGATGCTTGACACGGATTTCCATGGATTTCATCGTTGATATTTCAGATTTCTATACACATTTTACCAGGATAAAAGCTAAAGATTTCTTATACAGATATATCTAGATTTCAGGATTGGTTACTTTACATTCATAGTGCATGCATACTCATTCATATGACATAGTACTATATAAGGCACTGACACGAGCACGGAGTATTTGCATTTACATGTAGCTTATTATCCTGTCTTACTTGATGACTAGTAGTATATTAGTATATTATTATGACCTAGGATAGCGTCGTGCATTCGATTTCTTTTTGTAGATGTCTTCTACTCACGAGTTGGCAACTCACCCCCGTTGTGCCAAATTTTATTACAGGTTGATGTACAGGGTTCCTTGGCAGTTTGCTGGCACATCATTTCATTCCGGGTGATTTGCACGGTAGGTTGGTTCATTTGTATCTGGACCGCCGTTGTATTTTTATTATTTCATTTGTATCTAGAAAGCTCCATCAACCAAACTTGTATTACTTGATAGATTACTGGACCATTTGTTTGTTTCGACCTTAGAGTCACGCTTGTATTATTATGATATCTGGTGGTTTTGTTTTCATTTAAGTTTTAAGCCTCGCCCTTTGGCGTTGTATATTATTGTGCTTGTTGTGGTTGTTTCCGCCTGTTGGCGTTGAGCTAGCTCCCGTTTGGGGATGCTTTTTATTGTTGTGTATATTATACTTGTTGTACCCGTTTGGGGCCAGTTTTTACAGAGGAGACTCTGCCGAAATTTTTGGGAAAATTTGCTGATGCTTTTAAACTTGTTTTCTTCATGTCTTCTTTTACTTCTTCTTCTTTTTATGGTTTAGATTTCTGGGCTTCGGCTTACTTAGGTTACGTTGCGCCTCTAGACGCTTCGTAATCTAAGTGCCGGTCACGTTCCGTACTTTCGGGTCATGACACACGGGAGATCATTGATCCCCGGGAGATCGAGGTGTAGAGAGTGGACACAAAAAACAACACTGCGGATCCATTCACCAAGGCCCTTCCTCAAGCACAGTTCCAGAGACTTTTTGAGATGTTGGGTATGCGGTACACCAACAGCTGGCCCTAGAGCAGAAGTTGGATACTCGGTATGCCAATATATGGCTTTTGTGCAAGTAGGAGATTGTTGGATATGTATGCCCTAGAGGCCATTATTGTATATGTATACATGTGGATGCTTAGACATATATCTATACAGGACAGTCTTGCTCGATATGATAGTATGCTATCCGGTTTGACTTTATCTTAACATGTGTATGTTTTACTTGCTATTACATATCTTTTATACATGTTGATGAAGCCCGTAGGATCATTGCTAGACTACCTGCGTTGTGATAGCGATCATACTTATGACAGCTGGGTAGTCGGTACGCACATCCTTAAATGGTCCCTAGTCGTGGGAGTATCGAGACTGGGCATCGATATTCCGGAGTAGACTAGTGTATACGTTTCTAGACCCCGACGAAGGGCGATGGTATGGTCCTGCAACCATTGGTCTTTCGCACCTAAGATCGTATACAGGTTCTCACGGGGGTGAGTACACCGAGAACTTCCAGATGGTAATATACCTATCGTCAGATAGAAGTTCTTAGGTGACATGAATACAAGTTAGTCCTCAGACCTGAGAACGTCATTTGTCTCATATGAGTTCCCACTGTGCTTTGATCACTACCCTACCACGGCTCTACTGAGTCGTGCAAACATGTTTTGGTTGGGTACAGTCCCGAGCCACATAGCGGCAGTGAGCGATTGTCGGGGATTCGTCTCTCCCGGTATTGGGAGTCGATATCGCACTGTGTTCGATTGGTCAGGACCATAAGTCCTTAGCCAAGGCGGTTGGGATTTACTGATAGACTAATCAGTAGTTTCCCGGATTGGTCCAGAGCCACATCAGCACGAATTACTAGGTTATTAGGGTCTGACGTTTACCACCCCCTAGACCCGGTATGCGATACTTGTAAGTGCACGGCGGCGCCCCGGCCGTCAAAACGAGGCCAAAATGCGGAAACGATACTTTACAAAACTTGTAAACCGGCACCACCGCGCACTATAAACCCGGATCGGGCCATTAACCTACTCCTAGCTAACTAGAGAAAGGGTAGAGAGATATACCGAGCGATCCGGGTCCTTCGGTCTTCTCGTCGTCGTCCTGATCTCCCCGCGGAATCTCCGGTCTTCATCTCCTCGTCGGAAGGGCACCACATCGCCGGGTTCTTTTACGGGTTCCCACCTCTGGACCGAGGCAACTCGGGCACGAAGTTGGCGAGTCGACGTGTCCAAGAATGCTGTAGGATATCTGCAGAACTCATGTCTCATGGGGTTTATATGAAGTTGATATTTTGGTGGAGGAATGAGATATGGAGATGAACTAGAAAGCCTTTGCAAGCAAATGAGAAACAAAAATGCCACACCACAAAAATTGTGACAACCCCCACACTAAATTGTGGCCGGCCTTGCTTGTGAATTAGAGAGAGGAAAAGTCAAAGGGGGGAAGCCATAATACAAGCAAGAGTAAAGGGTGAAAGATCATGATGAAAATTTGTCACTTCAATAATCATACCCATATCAATCAACCATCATATCTCCACAAGTCAAGCCATCATGAACATAGAAGTCAAATGAAGTCAATGGATGGTGCACCATCATGAAACCATCATGATGCAAATGTCTTCTCAATTGTTAATTGCACAATTGCAAATAACCCCCTCCACCAAAATTTCAGCCAAAGAAAGGAAACAAAGGAAAATGGCCGAAACGGAAAGCAAACTGGCAACTTCAGAAAAACGATCCCGTAATAAATTACAGGAAACCCCGCTACTGTATATGCATACTCGCATTTTTATTCCGACCGAATACAAATGCAATGAGACAAAATCTACACTGTACTATACTAGGATCCGGCTTAAACCAAAGCCCGCTAGTATTATCCGTCCGATCATGATCCGTGCAATACCGCACGTATCTGATCGAACCCTGCCATATCTCCATACGGCCTCTACAGCGTTTCACCCGAAACTTGAGAAAACGGTCTGTGGGGGACTCTAAAGACTCGTCAATACTTTGGTTATGGATTTAACCACTAGCACGTCAGAGGTATTAGCAATACGTAACGGGCTACCAGGTATTGACCAAAAGGGACGTCAATGAGCAAACTCATCCTGACATCCTACTGAGCCTGTCAGTGACAATATCCGTACATTCCGGTCCGTTCGTCTATGAGCATCGCATGTCGGGCCTAGGGGGTTGGTAAAAGTCAGACCCCCAAAAGCGGTACAAGTCGTGTCGGAGTGTAGCCCAGAACACCCTGAGATACTACTGGAATACCTACCAGTAAATCTCCTGCCTTGGCCAAGGACTTCGTGTAAGGGCTCTCCTAGACACAGCGCGACCTCACCCCCAATACCGGGAGAGACGAACCCTTGAAAATCCGCTCACTGCCTCCATGTGGCTCGGGACTGTACCCAACTAAAACCTGTTTGCACGTCTCCTTTGAGCGTGGTAGGGTAGTAATCAAAGTACAGTGGGAACTCACACGAGACAAATGACGATCTCAGGTCGATGAACTAACATGTACACATGTCACCAGGGAGCTGCTATCTGACGTCAGGTATAAGACCAACTAGCATGTTCCCGGCAAGTCCTGTCCGGTGTACTCATAACCCAATGAACACCTGTATGAATCTTAGGTGAACCAACTGACACCAGTGGCTTGTGAGACCGGCCATCGCCCCTCGTCGGGGTCTCGACTGTATACACTAGTCTACTCTGGAGTATCGATGCCCTGTCTCGAAACTCCCTCGACTAAGGACCATTTAAGGATGTGCTTATAGACCCCAGCTCCCACGTATATGATCGCCCTCATACTATTGGCAGTCAAGCAAGGGCTCTATCAACGCGCAATAGTGACCTGTAAGGTCACCTAAAGCAGTACACGATGATAAAGATAAACCAGATAGCATACTATCATCTTGAGTAAGACTGTCCTACTGGGACAGGTCCTCCCTCAATCATTGCAATCACGTGCCTGTGATCCAATAATTGAATCTGAGGGCACTATCTCCAACAATCTCCTACTTGCACTCAAGGCTAATTATTGCGATGTCGTATACTCATAGCCCGTGTGATACCGAACACCCAACTCCTCTACTAATCAGTCTCACAAAACCAGTTTGCGAAACTAATGTGTTCGAGGAATAGCCTCAGTGAGTGGATCCGCCTTGATGTTTCTTTCTATGTCTCTCTTTATCTCAAGTTCGCGGAGAAAGCCATCTCCCGAAATGAGCAATACCTGTCTTAGAATATGTCTGGATATCTGATGGGACCCAGCTCATAAATGAACTCCAAATCCAAACTTCTTAGACTGTATCGTCAACTGAACTTAATCAGTATCCTGCGTCATGCCTCCCTCAGTATCCCCTTGGACCACCTGTCCAAAATACTGCCCCTCGTCAGAGGGAAAACTATAACTCTGACAACCTCTCTATCATCCATGTCACCTTGGAAGCCTGGAGTGATAATTGTCTCCTAAAAGAGACTGTTGCTATAATATCCCTAGAACATCCACTTATGTTCTAAAACTGCTTCCGATTGTTTCTCCAGGATTGGATTAATATCAACTTATTGCATCTCGTGCAAAAAACAACATCTGGTGTGGTACTTGACATCTCATGATTGACTCAATTGCCTAAGCAAGTGATCTGCCAATCATGCACATCCCTCTCCACTTTAGTCTGTAAGACACCTTTAGAGAGGGTGACTCCATCACCTGCAGGTATACTACCGTGCCAGGAGTCGTCCATTCTAAAACACCTTTAAAATGCTGTCTAAATACCCAGATTGGGAAACTTCCCAAATCTAGATCTAAAACCATAGATCCAGTAACCAGAATGTCTTGATATTATATCCAAGTCCCATGTGGAGAAACCACTGTGTGACAACCAAAGTATAACCGACCATAGTATAGGAACATCACTTCCTACTCTGTGTATGTCATCCAAATACCAGGACATCACACCCTACTACTTTCTTAACAGATCCATCCCCTATTCTGATGAAGTCAAACCTATGACTATCATATCAGAAATAGATGATCTATCTCCACTATTACCGCTTTAGTCTATAAATAGACATAAGCCTCTTGTCCACCAATGCTTCCGCTGCTTCCGCTGACTATGACAACCCTCTGGCAGAGTCATATACACGTGCACTTCCAAAGCTAGTTTAGAACGATGCTATACTCATCCTCCTGCCGGGTCTCGTAGCCTGGAACAACAGCAATGGCAAGTCTGGGTAAACAAGAACCTCCCTGTCACCGTCCTTGAAGCTACCGGAGTACCTCTCGGGTGCCTGAGGTTACCCACCGTATCTGCGGAGTGGCCAATGGAATGTCAAACTAAATTGAATCTTTAGGTTCTTATCAAATTTTCAGTAATCGTCTACGGTTCTGGAATCACTTCCAGTTCTACCATCCTCCCACTACTGTTTTCTGAAAAAATCCATTTTTGTTAAAACTGTGGCGAGTCAAGAACAATATCACTATTGATCTTCCAGATGGTAGAAAGTAAACCCTCGTCATAGCCTGGGTCAACCCACAAACAGCCATTACGGAAACGTGCCTTGAGTTATCTAGAGTCTGGTTTTAAGCATAAGCCGGATAACTCCCCGTACCTTAACATCGTTAAGATATGAACTGTTCTATATCCAATATAGAACCAGAGGCACTGATTTAATTGAACCAGATTCAAATCATGCAGCTGTCTCCAGTGCATGTCAACTAAATGGAAGGAGGCCGATCAGCGTTACTCAACTTAGGAATGCGTCCAGATATGAGTAACCTGAAAGAGAAGCAAGTTCTCTTAATCATTACTATCAACTGAATACCATACACAAGTATCTACATCTTCGATCACCTTGAAAAATCCCGATACTTGCAATACCCGGTTCTCTACTTTAATCTTATACTTATAACTTCTCAAAACTCAGACCTTGTGTTTCCACGAAACACATGTCTAAGAACTAGAGAAGTCACAAGTAAACAGAATATAGTGCGAAGACCAACCCCTCTGTCCTAATGGACACTGGACAACATACAACACTCTGTATAAGTCCTTTGAGCCTAATAACTCATTCCCTGTGTGTCGTAGGTTGAAAACTGTACTTATGGTTAAGAAGAATTACACCGCTGTTCAATGCTCCTTACCTAACCATCCACTGATATAGGTAAATGTCATAGACATAATTCTAAAAGTTATATCTCACTTTATAAAAATAGACGTACAGATATATCAATTTGAAATTGGTGCATAACAACGGATATTCAAAACCAAATATTTGCCGACCGGCAAACAGCCCAGGCGATTTCCTCAAATATCACCAATTACAACGAATTCCGATATAATGAGGATGATCACCTAATTCCCAATAACTTAATCCCACTCATCATCTGTAAAACAATACAGATGTGAGAATCATACCTGGTAAATACATACCCTGGAGCAAGGGCTAATTGGGAAATCAGTTTTCTTTTAACAATTCACAGTGAAACTGAAACATATAAATGTTTCGTAGGGGTATCCGGGTATTCCTAGTAATGCCTCTTCCATTATCCAGATTCACAACCATAACCGTATATTTCTATGCCATCTCTCCACATCCCTTCATATGTCTTTAGTCATTACCTTCTGTACACCCTCTTAGGCTAAATGGTTTTCTTCCTTCCCTACCGTTCGGCACCAGCCTATGGTTTGGAAGAAGACTATCCAATAAGAGTAATGGGTGTACTGTCCTAATCCTAGGAGCACTCGCAACGCGAGAGAAGGTAAAGATACAAGACACCTGAATAAACCTTATTCCTATTTCTCCTGAACCAGAATCCATCTCTGAACTGGAACAAGTTCCTTTCGAGTTCGTATATAACCATGCGATGGAGTATCCAATAAACTGTGGATCTTCGTAGTGATACGGAGTGTCCTGGAGAAATACAAAGGTGAAGTGGGAATGATAATGAAATACTTGGTTTGGTCGTGAATAGCAGTCGCAATTTACTTTGCCCTCCTTCTAATCCCTTTATTTGTCTTTACATAATACCTTCTGTACACCATCGTTAGGCTAATTGGTTTTCTTCATTCCCTACCGTTCGGCACCTGCCTATGGTTTGGAAGAAGACTATCCAATTTGCATAATAGGTATACTATCCCCTAATCTAAGGGGTACTCGCACCTGAGAGAAGGTAAAAGGAAAAGACAGCTGAATAGTCCTATCCGTTTTCTCCAGAACCGGAAACCATCCTCGAATAAATTCCTTCGAGTTCGTATATAACCATACGATGGTTTTATCTAATAGAAGTGGAAATTCGTAGTAATACGGGGTGTCCTGGAGAAAAGGGTAAAAGTAGGAATGGCAATGAGGTATGCAACTCTGACAATCCAAAAGTCAGTGTTTTAAGAAGGTCGGTTAATCTTGGTCACTAAGTCATAGTCAAAGGTCGGGTCATGGTCGCTGCCAAAGAGAGAGAGAAAAGAAACACTCAGCGTGCACTCTAACCTAGATCAGAATGGTTACCAATTTATCTAATCTGGAAACCTCCCACTGTACCGTCAAATTCTCCTCCAAACCTGAAAGAAGAATTAGTCGGGATCACCCGAGGAATAAACCAACTCATCAGTGGGAATCGGGATCCAACTATCATCGCATGATAACGTGACGGAATCCGCTCACGTTATCACACTCCAGAAGGTATGCGCATATCTGGCAAGTTCCAGTTTCTTTAGAAACTCCCGATGTGATTTTTGCCCCATGCTCTTATGACCTTAGCGTGAGGTCAAAATGTCATGAGTCACATGTCAAGTTCTACCCATCATTATCCAGGTTAATTTTAACCCACCCGTACCTACCCTTGACGTAGGCCAAAATGGCAGTACGACTGTCTCAAACCAACGCATTCTATCTATGCAACAGATAAATATCTGGCAGCTACCAATCACTATGCCTTGGCGTGAGGTCAAAATACATAGCTTCAATACTACCGAATATTTAACTGAAATGATGGAGGGCTACGAATGTTTTCTGGCGAAAACCTTTAACGTAATGAACTTGATATCGTTGAAGGAACTGGATAGATTTATAAAAATATAGTGGCGAAAACCTTTGCTAAAGAGGTCACTCCCGGTGAAGGGATCTCGGCTCTTTCCCCGTAGAATGAGGTGCAGGATATTCCACCTGAATACCACGATGCAAAGCAAAAGGCAATAGGCTATAGTGAAGTTATTACCCTGACGCAAACTTCTGTCCAAGGGGTCACTCCCGGTAAAGGGATCTCGGCCCTTGCCTCGTCGACTGAGGTGCAGGATATTCCAACTGAATACCACTGTGCAAAACAAAATAGAACGCCCTTGCAATAACAGCTTTTTGAAAAAAGTTCCAGCAACATCAGAATAGGTTTGTTTAGCTTGCATTGATCCGAATCAATGCAGTCCCATCAATTGATCACATCACAAAGAACGAAAATAATGATGTACGTATATGCATTCCGCATTCGCCACTGGGTCACGTCTTTACCCGTTACGTTACTTAACTAACGACAGAGCGGGGACTGGACTAGCGCGGATGCAAAACATATACAACATCTACTAGTATAAATATCAATATATAATATTCGCTCAAGGCGTGATAAAATGCAACATCACAGAAATGTAATAAGCATCACAGAACAATACAGATATCTGGGATCCCCGGGTTTCATAGAGCCGCTACTGAAACCCGACGTTCACCTGGTCATGTGGATAGCCTGTGCAATGAAATCCTAGACCCCTACGGGCACGGCAAGTTACCCGCCAAAACCTGAAGCGAGGCAGCCCCCTTCAGCAACGTGAACGGACCACCCAGCACTTCACGGAATCCGGTAACTTGGGCATCCCTCCCTGGGTCAACCTGTACCTCCTACGAGTGCGGCGAATAGCCCGCCAATTCTAGAGTGAGGCCCCCTCCGTCTCAATGCCATGAGATATGGGCCTGTTGCCCTCTAGAACCCGGCTATCCGTGCACCCCACCTTGGGGTAATCCTAGTACAGAAAGTAAAATATACATACAATGGGTACATCGACGTCACCCCGGTCGTGCCCCAAAAGAATATATACAAAAAGGCAGTGACGGCAGTCCACATGTCGGATGCTCGCCCCGCAATATCAAATGTACATAAACAACAAAACTGTACTAACATTGCATCCAGGCTATCCCCCACGACCAATCCGCAACATCACAGCACAACACAGAACATAAACGCGAATGTCACGTTCGCAAATCCGTCTAAAAGGGCTATAGCAGTTAGACAGGATTTACCGATCAAATGACATTCACGGTCGTAAATATAATGTAAATACTGTGAACTAACATGTTTAAAATTTTCGATCGATCAAATTTACCGAAGTGGGCCCCAAGCACTACTGTAGCACTCAAAGAAAATCTGGGCCCAAAAAGAATATTCCAAAAACCCCATTTTCAACTCAGAAGCCCACTGTAAAAATTTGATGTAATGAACAGTCAAGGTAGCGGCGGAACCGCGGCCAATGCATGGGTTTGGCCGCGGTTCCGCGGTGGAAAAGTGACTTCACGCGACCAAATTTTCACAGAATGCTTAGAATTCCCTGCACGTATTTCTGCAATGTACTGAAAAAAAATTCGACAGAAAACTGATGCATGAAAAACGCGGTTTTTGGAAAATCCGATCGATCGAACTTGTAAACATGTTAGAGCAAGCTAGACTAGGTTAATGGCGTGGCTCTGATACCAGTGTAAGTGCACGTCGGCGCCCCGGCCGTCAAAACGAGGCCAAAATGCGGAAACGATACTTTTACAAAACTTGTAAACCGGCACCACCGCGCACTATAAACCCGGATCGGGCCATTAACCTACTCCTAGCTAACAATAGAAGGGGTAGAGAGATATACCGAGCGATCCGTGTCCTTCGGTCTTCTCGTCGTCGTCCCGATCTCCCCGTGGAATCTCCGGTCTTCATCTCCTCGTCGAAAGGGCACCACATCGTCGGGTTCTATTACGAGCTCCTACCTCTAGACCGAGGCAACTCGGGCACGAACTTGGCGAGTCGACGTGTCCAAAAATGCAGTAGGATATCTGTAGAACTCATGTCTCATGGGGTTTATATGAAGTTTCCATTTTGGTGGAGGAATGAGATATGGAGATGAACTAGAGAGCCTTTGCAAGCAAATGAGAAACAAAAATGCCACACCACAAAAATTGTGACAACCCCCATACTAAATTGTGGCCGGCCTTGCTTGTGAATTAGAGAGAGGAAAAGTCAAAGGGGGGAAGCCATAATACAAGCAAGAGTAAAGGGTGAAAGATCATGATGAAAATTTGTCACTTCAATAATCATACCCATATCAATCAACCATCATATCTCCATAAGTCAAGCCATCATGAACATAGAAGTCAAATGAAGTCAATGGATGGTGCACCATCATGAAACCATCATGATGCAAAAGTCTTCTCAATTGTTAATTGCACAATTGCAAATAACCCCCTCCACCAAAATTTCAGCCAAAGAAAGGAAACAAAGGAAAATGGCCGAAACGGAAAGAAAACTGGAAACTTCAGAAAAACGATCCCGTAATAAATTACAGGAAACCCCGCTACTGTATATACATACTCGCATTTTTATTCCGACCGAATACAAATGCAATGAGACAAAATCTACACTGTACTATACTAGGATCCGGCTTAAACCAAAGCCCGCTAGTATTATCCGTCCGATCATGATCCGTGCAATACCGCACGTATCTGATCGAACCCTGCCATATCTCCATACGGCCTCTACAGCGTTTCGCCCGAAACTTGAGAAAACGGTCTGTGGGGGACTCTAAAGACTCATCAATACTTTGGTTATGGATTTAACCACTAGCACGTCAGAGGTTTTAGCAATACGTAACGGGCTACCAGGTATTGACCAAAAGGGACGTCAATGAGCGAACTCATCCTGACACCCTACTGAGCCTGTCAGTGACAATATCCGTACAGTCCGGTCCGTTCGTCTATGAGCATCGCATGGCGGGCCTAGGGGGTTGGTAAAAGTCAGACCCCCAAAATCGGTACAAGTCGTGTCGGAGTGTAGCCCAGAACACCCTGAGATACTACTGGAATACCTACCAGTAAATCTCCTGTCTTGGCCAAGGACTTCGTGTAAGGGCTCTCCTAGACACAGCGCGACCTCACCCCCAATACCGGGAGAGACGAACCCCTGAAGATCCGCTCACTGCCTCCATGTGGCTCGGGACTGTACCCAACTAAAACCTGTTTGCACGTCTCCTTTGAGCATAGTAGGGTAGTAATCAAAGTACAGTGGGAACTCACACGAGATAAATGATGATCTCAGGTCGATGAACTAACCTGTACACATGTCACCAGGGAACTGCTATCTGACGTCAGGTGTAAGACCAACTAGCATGTTCCCGGCGAGTCCTGTCCGGTGTACTCATAACCCAATGAGCACCTGTATACATCTTAGGTGAACCAACTGACACCAGTGTCTTGTGAGACCGGCCACCGCCCCTCGTCAGGGTCTCGACTGTATACACTAGTCTACTCTGGAGTATCGATGCCCTGTCTCGAAACTCCCTCGACTAGGGACCATTTAAGGATGTGCTTATAGACCCCAGCTCCCACGTATATGATCGCCCTCATACTGCTGGCAGTCAAGCAAGAATCCTAGGGGCTCTATCAACGCGCAATAGTGACCTGTAAGGTCACCTAAAGCAGTACAAGATGATAAAGATAAACCAGATAGCATACTATCATCTTGAGTAAGACTGTCCTACTGGGACAGGTCCTCCCTCAATCATTGTAATCACGTGCCTGTGATCCAATAATTGACTCTGAGGGCACTATCTCCAACAATACTCTCAGACGAAGAGACTGGACTGTACGGAGATTGTCAAAGATAGGCTCAGTAGGGATCCGGATGAGTTTGCTCGTTGGCCTTCCTTTTCGACAGGTACCCGGGTAGCCGTTACGTACAGCTAGTGCCGCTGACGTGCTTGTGGTTATGGATTTAACTAGTAACTCACTGCCGGCGTACGGTCGGGTCTTTAGAGTCCCACACAGAGGCTTTCCTGGTTCAAGAGAAATGATGTAGTAGCCGTATTGGATACATGCAGGGTCTCGATCGATTGATGTACTTTGTACTCGGATTTTCTATCGGACGGTTGGTAATACTAGTCGTCTCGGTTTTGAGCAGGATTATTAAATCAGGTATTGATTTAATAGTTTACATATATGTATTTCGATATGTATATTCTAGGATTACGTTCTTCGTGTTATTCTATCTCTTTGGGCATTCGTGTTTTTATCCGAATGCAAGTATGTATATACAGCAGACTGTAATCCGTATTCTATTATAGATTACCTTCTAGAAAGTGGACACCACATCATAGACTTTTTCATTTATTGATAAATGGAAATGAGGTGGAAATTAAGTAGAGGGAGGCATAGTGTGTGGTATGGCTTCAATAGTTCACAAATGAATTCTTTATTCATTTGTGGTTACTATTGAAGCATGGCTACACTTGTTTATTGAAAAAAATTGATACACAAAACCTTGGTGTTGATTTTCTCTCATATGAATGCTTCATTATTTTTGAGCTCCCATTTTTGCTTCACCCTCCTCCCTCCTCTTGAGTTTCCTCCACCTTCATCATCTTGCTCTTCACTACCCTTCTCATGAGTTGAGAAACAAGTGAAGAGGCAAGAAAGAGATAGTAAACACTTAGATCTTCATACTATATCCTAGACTACTTGGTTTAGTAACCCAAGTTCTCTATTTGCTCCACTTGACATATTATCTGGAGCTAGAGCCATGGATCACATCCCTCAGGTGGATCATCTACGACAAAGGAGGACCGGAGAACAAGCTCGATCCCGGAGAACCGATGGAGCGGGAAAAGAAGATCAAGCATGTTCATGGTGGTCACTTGGAGCTAACGACTAGGAAAGAAGACCGAAGGACTTGGATCGTTTGGTGAGACTTCTTTCATAGTAGTTAGTTCATCTCATTTAGTTTTGCTATATAGGTTTATGGAAAGATCCGGGTTTTCATTTTGGTTAACTTAGCTTCGTTTTTAAACTAGTAAGAAAATTTTTGTTCCACAAACCGCCACGTTCAATGGCTCCGGCGTTGAGGTAACCCAACAGTACTGTCACGACCCAGAAAAGCCACATGATTGGCATTTGAATCATGTGAAGTCTATAGGACCCCACCTAATTCAAGTAAGCCAAAAGCCCATAAATCTAAACCTTTTTAGGGAAAAATAGTATAGGTGCAGTTTTGAAATAAGGTATAATAAAATCAAGTTTATTCTTATATATATAGATAAGTAGTAATATATGAAACACTATATTTGTATCTAACTTGAAAACCTTTTGTCATTTAAAATTTGGGCAGCACCTCCTTTGAAATTTTAACTCGAAAACGAATACATAAAAGATATAATATGCATCCCCAAGCAGGAGCTAGCTCTTCGCCAATTGGTGGAAACAACCACGCAAGATATTGTTGGATATAGTGCCCTCAGAGTCAATTATTGGATCACAGACACGTGATTGCAATGATTGAGGGAGGACCTATGCCGGTAGGACAGTCTTACTCGAGATGATAGTATGCTATCTGGTTTATCTTTATCATCGTGTACATGCTTTAGGTGACATTACAGGTCACTATTGCACGTTGATAGAGCCCATAGGATTCTTGCTTGACGTCCAGCAGTATGATGGCGATCATATACATGGGAGCTGGGGTCTATAAGCACATCCTTAAAGTGGTCCCTAGTCGTGGGAGTTTCGAGAGTGGGCATCGATACTCCATTAGTAGACTAGTGTATACAGTCGAGACCCCGACGAGGGGCGGTGGCCGGTCTAACAAGCTATTGGGGTCAGTTGGTTCATCTAAGATGTATAGAGGTGCTCATTGGGTTATGAGTACACCGGACAGGACTTGCCGGGAACATGCTAGTTGGTATTATACCTGACGTCAGATAGCAGTTCCCTGGTGACATGTGTACAGGTTAGTTCATCGACCTGAGATCGTCATTTGTCTCGTGTGAGTTCCAACTGTGCTTTGATTACTATCCTACCACGGCTCAAAGGAGTCGTGCAAACAGGTTTTAGTTGGGTACAGTCCCGAGCCACATGAAGGCAGTGAGCGGATCGGTAGGGGTTTCGTCTCTCCCGGTATTGGGGGTGAGATCGCGCTGTGTCTAGGAAAGCCATTACACAAAGTCCTTGGCCAAGGCAGGAGATTTACTGGTAGGTATTCCAATAGTATCTCAGGGTGTTCTGGGCTACACTCCGACACGACTTGTACCGCTTTGGGGGGTCTGACTTTTACCAACCCCCTAGGCCCGACATGCGATGCTCATAGACGAACGGACCGGACTGTACGGATATTGTCACTGACAGGCTCAGTAGGGTGTCAGGATGAGTTCGCTCATCGACCTCCCTTTTGGTCAATACCTGGTAGCCCGTTACGTACAGCTAGTACCACTGACATGCTAGTGGTTAAATCCACAGCAAAAATACTGACGAGTCTTTAGAGTCCCCTACAGACAGTTTCTCATGTTTTGGGCGAAACGTTGTAGAGGCCGTATGGGTTTATGACAGGGTTCGAATATACGCGTGCATTTTTGCACGTGTCGTGTTTCGGACGAATAATACTAGCGGGCTTTGGTTTAAGCCGGATCCTAGTATTATACTGTGTAGATTTTGTCTCATTGCTTTTGTATTCGGTCGAAATACAAATGCGGGTATGTATATACAGTCGCGGGGTTATCCTATAATTTATTACGGGATCGCTTTTTGAAGTTACCAGTTTGCATTCCATTTCGGTCATTTTTCTTTCTATTCCTCGATGGCTGAATTTGTTGGAAGGGGGTTCTTTTTGCAAATGTGCAATTAGCATTGGAGGGGTTTTTTTGTGGTGGGAGGGCTCCAGCACATTTCTGGAATGCTCTTGGATGAGATTGATTTATTTGTGCATCATTGCTTGCATTAATGTGAATGGATTGAAAAGGTTTTGGTGTGACATTTTTTCTTATGGTCACCACCTCTTGCATTATGCTCACCCCCTCCTCTTCTTTTGTTGGCCGAGCCCTCATTTGGCAGCACCATTCTTTTGGTGTGAAGTTGATTCATTTCATTTGCAAAGAAAAATTCCTAAGCTCCATTTCCAAAAGCTCATTTCCACCTTCACCTCCAAAAGGGCAACTTTGATTAACCCTCGATACAAAGCGTTCTACACTTATTCTACAGCAATCTTGGACACGTCGGCTATCAAACTTCGTGTCCGAGTTGCCTCGGTTCAGAGGCGGGAGCCCGTAAAATGACTCTTTAATGTAGTGCCCTTCTGACGAGGAGACCGGAGATCGTAGATGCCGCGAGGATCTTGGGATGGTGGACAAAGACCGAAGGACACGGATCGATCAGTATAGCTTTTCTAACCCTTCTCTAGTTGCTAGTTATAGGTTAATGGTTCAATCCGGGATTAAAGTCTGCGATAGCGGCGGTTTCAAGTTTAGAAAAAGTTTTCGTTTCCGCTTTTTGGCCTCGGATCGACGGCCGGGGTGCTACCGTAGACTTACATGGTATCAGAGCCACGCCATTAACCTTTACTAGCTTGCTCTAACGTGTTTAGAATATCGATCGAACGAAATTTCCGAAACCGCAATTCCATTTCATGAAGTTTCTGTCGAATTTTTTTTGTGGTTTAAAACTTATTTTGAGTACGTCAGAAAATCAGGCAGGCTTTACTAAGACCACTGTAGAAATTTGGAAATGCAACTCCACCATAGCGCCGCGGAACCGCGGCATTACCCTCGTTTTGGCCGCGGTTCTGCCGCACTATTGTAGCATTAGCGCACAAGTTTTTCTACAGTGGTCTCTGACTTGGAATTGGGGTTTCTGGTATTTTTAGTTTTGGTCTAGATTATTTTGAGTACTGGGAATTGTGCTTTTATAGCATTCTGAAAATTTAGAAATAAATAAAATTGATTAGTTTAATAATAATATGATATGTCGCAATGTTGTTAAAAACAAATAAGTCAGGTTTCATAAGTTCTATGTAAAACAATTTAAATAAAAAATTTAGTATGCAACATAACTAAGTTATAAGGGTTTTAGTGACTATTTTAGCTTCATTTTAATAAAATGGGTGTTTTATAATAAACTAAATTGTGAGGGGTTTTTAGGTAAAGTTTAGGATTTTTGTACAAATGGAAAATTGTTAAGGGTGTAAACGAAAAAGTGATAGAAATCATTTTAGTTCAGAATTTAATTTCAAATTAAAGAAAATTATGAGGATAAGGCTTGCACACCTCATACTTGCATCCATACACACATCCACCACCTCCTACTTGCATGAGACCCTTACCTCTAGCTTGATTCCACCTCCTCCTTCACCTTATCACTTCAATTGCCATATATAAACTATGTTCAGGTCATAATTAATTTAAAATCCTAAAATTTTCTGAAATCAAAACTAAAATAGAGGGAAAAAGAAAGATCAAGAGGAAGAAGAAAATGAAAGGAGCTATGTTCTAGGTTTTCTTCAACATCAAGCTAGGAGGGGCTTAGCATCTTGGACGGGTTATTCCAACAACTAATTGGAGGGTAAATTTCTTAAACACGGTAGGAGATTTAGCTCTGTAGCTTAGTAATTCGAATTGAACAAAGTTCCATAATATCGTATTTTAGTTAATTATAAGCTCTGTTGAAATCTGCTAATGTTTTGAAGATAATTAACTTAACAAAACAGTGCTAAAATGTTGTATGGAACACCTAAAGAAAACCATAGGATCACGAACCAGAGGGCTCGGATTTGTGCCGGCGACCAACATGGGAAATCCGGCGTCGCCGGATTTGTGGATAGCTAGGGTGTTTTGGGTGATTGTGTAGGTTTCAGTAGATCATTTTGGCCATTTTGGTATTGTTTAGATAAATTAGTTTCACTGAAGATAGAATCTGGAAGCGTATATCGGAAAGGATATCTTAAAACACAAAATACGACACGGTTAAAACGCATCGCGATTTAATTTCTGTAGCGATGCAGGTTAGGGTTAAAATCCAGTAAGATTAAGTGTTTTAATAGCTCGATATAGTCGTATACAATATAACTAGTACGTGGGAACATGTGTTTTTCATTTCCGTCATGTCGGAGTAGGCGTTTCCTTATACAAGTTAAATTGTGTTGTTAGATTCGAATACGGGATTTTCGGAGGCAGCGAGGAAAGGGAAAGGATTGGCAATTCCTGAATAGATTCGACTTTTTCCGGTGAATAGACTAAACATCTACCGGGGAATTTTGTGAAGATGGCGTTTTACGCCCGTAGTTTTATTTAAAGTAATGGTTTATTTTGCTATGCTAAATTGAAAATATGTATGCACAATTCATATATATTTTGCTTAGTTGCTAGTACACCGCACAAGTATCGACGAGTCATGCCATGTGCACATCTTACATGTTACACACACCTCGTCGATATTGCCATGTCACTTTTACACTTAGTAAATTTCTTGTTAAAAATGATTCATATCATATCTTAAATACCTATAACAGTAGTAAATTGCATCATTAGTATCATGTTTAATATATGAGTATTTTATGTTGATATAAGAGGAAGATGTATTATTGAGGATTTATGGTTTTGAGTTTTGAATACTATTACATAAATCCAGTGATTTCCTGATTAATGTGTCATGTCCACCATGAGATGTTTTATGATTTGGTTTTATTCCGAACCGAGTGGGGGAGATATACGGTCGTGGATTTTAAGTTATCCATACTGAGTGGGGGAGATATACAGTTGGATAAATGGTGGACCCGGTCGAGACCGATGGGCAGGATAGCCGCATTGAGGCGGGGGAGCCTAGCGAGGTTACTCGATACCGGAGATAGTGTTAAAAATACGGCGTATATCTAGATGATGACGACCGGTATTGTTGATTTCAGGATCATTCGAGGAATGATGCCCGTGAGAAATGGAAGTTTTGTGTCGATGATGGACACGGGGAAATGAATTTTATTGGAAATAAAATAATGAGATTTCAGTTTGGACTATGAGATTCATATTTTAGATTCTTGATTTTTACATATACTCATACATTATACTTGTTCACATCTCGGTTAGTATGATCGTCATATTTACATAATTAACCGTTATATGTTAGTTATATTCACTGAGTTGGCAACTCACCCCCGTTGTGCCACAGTTCCTTGCAGGGGTAGAGTGGACGGTTAGCTGCGGTGCAGATCTACTTTTGCAGCTTTATCATATCTTTTGATAGGTGGGTTACATATGTAGTAACCTTCTCTTTTTGGTATTGTATTTTATATCTAGAAAAATCTACATCAGACCTGTATATGACTTAGAGTGAGAGATGATATGTATATTATTGACAGTTGAGATCGTTTAGTTCTATAAATTGTGGTTTCATTTCTTTATGTCTGAGATTCGTATTGATGCCTATATACTGAGGTTTTATTTTCCGCTGTTGATATCGTTGATCCCAACTAGGGATGCTGTTGGAGATAGTGCCCTCAGAGTCAATTATTGGATCACAGGCACGTGATTGCAATGATTGAGGGAGGACCTATCCCGGTAGGACAGTCTTACTCGAGATGATAGTATGCTATCTGGTTTATCTTTATCATCGTGTACTGCTTTAGGTGACCTGGCATGTCGCTATTACACGTTGATAGAGCCCCTAGGATTCTTGCTTGACTGCCAGCAGTATGATGGCGATCATATACGTGGGAGCTGGTAGTCTATAAGCACATCCTTAAAAGGTCCCTAGTCGTAGGAGTTTCGAGACAGGGCATCGATACTCCATTAGTAGACTAGTGTATACAGTCAAGACCCCGACGAGGGGCGGTGGCCGGTCTCACAAGCCACTGGTGTCAGTTGGTTCACCTAAGATGTATACAGGTGCTCATTGGGTTATGAGTACACCGGACAGGACTCGCCGGGAACCTGCCAGTTGGGATTATACCAGACGTCAGATAGCAGTTCCCTGGTGACATGTGTACAGGTTAGTTCATTGACCTGGGGATCGTCATTTGTCTCGTGTGAGTTCCCACTGTACTTTGATTACTACCCTACCACGGCTCAAAGGAGTCGTGCAAACAGGTTTTAGTTGGGTACAGTCCCGAGCCACATGGAGGCAGTGAGCGGATCTTCAGGGGTTCGTCTCTCCCGGTATTGGGGGTGAGGTCGCGCTGTGTCTAGGAGAGCCATTACGCAAAGCCCTCGGCCGAGGCAGGAGATTTACTGGTAGGTATTCCAGTAGTATCTCAGGGCGTTCTGGGCTACACTCCGACACGCTTGTACCGCTTTTGGGGGTCTGACTTTTACCAACCCCTAGGCCCGACATGCGATGCTCATAGACGAACGGACCAGACTGTACGGATATTGTCACTGACAGGCTCAGTAGGGTGTCAGGATGAGTTCGCTCATCGACGTCCCTTTTGGTCAATAGCTGGTGGCCCGTCACGTATTGGCTTATACCTCTGACGTGCTAGTGGTTAAATCCACAGCCATAGTATTGAAGAGTCTTTAGAGTCCACCACACTTTCAGTTACTCAGGCTTTCGGGCGAAACGCTGTAGAGGCCGTATGGAGATATGGCAGGGTCCGATCAGATACGTGCGGTATTGCACGGATCAGGATCGGACAGTTTTGTACTAGTGGCCGTATGGATATATGGCAGGGTTCGATCAGATACGTGCGGTATTGCACGGATCAGGATCGAACGGATATTACTAGCCGGCTTTGGCTTAAGCCGGTCCTAGTTTAGTACAGTGTAGATTTTGTCTCATTGCATTTGTATCCGGACGGAATACAGATGCGGGTGTGTATGCACAGTATCGGGGTTTTTCCTGTAATTTATTACGGGACCAGTTTTCTGGTGTTGCCAGTTTGCATTCCGTTCCGGCCGGTTTTCCTTTGTTCTTTCCCGGCCGGACTTTTCCGATGGAGGGGGTTATTTGCAAGTTTGCAAATAACATTTGTGGGAGGGGGTCCTTTGTAATTGTGTGGCATCATGATGAGATTCCTTTTGCATCAACCTTTTTCATTTATGTTGATTAGAGTTGATTAGGAATTGATTTGAGTTTTTGTTATCATGATGTTTTGATGTGTTTACCCTCCACCTTTTCCTACACTCACCATCCTTCTAAGGTGATGATTCATATTCTTTTCCTCCACCATTATTCTTAGATGATAAGTTTTTTCATGGTTGAGAGAAGAAGAAGAAGAGAGCTTCATTCTTGAGAGTTTCTTTCTTGATCTCATTTTCATGCTAGAAAAATGCAAGCACCATTTTTCTAATCTTGTTTCCTCCATCATCCTCAATGGCAACAACATAACCCCAAATGAGACTAGCATGATCTACACTACATTCTACAGCATATCTTGAGCATGTCGAGTTGCCGGCTTCATGCCCGAGTTGCCTCGGTATTGAGGCGGGAGCCCGTAAAAGACGCAGGCGATGTGGTGCCCTTCCGGCGAGGAGGCGACGATGTGGAGCCAAGACTTTCCGCGGGAGATCGGGACAATGAAGAGAAGACCGGAGGACTCGGATCACTTGGTATACTTTTCTTCCCATCTCTTGTTTGCTAGCATTAGGTTAATGGTTAACGATCCGGGTTTTCTTTGTCCGCGGTAGCGCCGGTTTCCGAGTAAGGGAAATTTTTGATTCCGCATTTTGGCCTCGAGTACGAGGCCGGGGCGCTGCCGTGGCACAACATGGTATCAGAGCCACGCCATTAACCTTGCCTAGCTTGTTCTAATGTGTTTTGCATTTCCGATCGACCAAAATTCCAAAAACCTCATTTTTGTTCACATCAGTTTTCTGTTGGAATTTTTTGGTGTCAAAAAATTTTTCAGGTTGTAGAAAACTGATGTACATGATATTATAAGACCACTGTAAAAATTCGACATTTTCAGTCGACTGCTTTAGCGCGGAACCGCGGCCAAACCCCCCATTAGACCGCGGTTCCGCCGCACTCTGGAGTCTTCACTGGGTCAAAATTTTACAGTGGGCTTTTGGGCTAATTTTGTGGGTTTTGGAATATTAAATTTGGGCCCAGATCTTCTGTGACTGCTACAGTTTTACTTGGGGGCCCACTTGTTAATTGTTTGATCGATCGGATATTTTTAAACACATTATTTCACAGTATTTACATTATATCTGCGACCGTGAATGTCACTTGATCGGTAAATCCCGTCTAACTGCTATAGCCCGGTTAGACGGATTTGCGAACGTGACTTTCACGTTGATGTTCTATGTTTATGCTGTGTTGTTGCGGATCGGTCGTGGGGGATAGCCTGGATGCAATGTTAGTACAGTTTTGTTTTATATGTACATTTGATATTGCGGGGCGAGCGTCCGACATGTGGACTGCCGTCACTGCCTGTTTGTATTATTCTTTTGGGGCACGACCTGGTTGTGGTCGATGTACCCGGTGTATGTATATTTTACTTTCTGTACTAGGATTACCCCGCGGAGGGGTGCACGGATAGCCGGGTTCTAGAGGGCAACGGGCCCGCATCTCATGGCATTGAGACGGAGGGGGCTTCACTCTAGGATTGGCGGGCTATTCGCCGCACTCGTAGGGAGTACAGGTTGACCCAGGAGGGGTGCCCAAGTTACCGGATTCCGTGAAGTGCTGGGTGGTCCATTCACGGTGCTGGAGGGGGCTGCCTCGCTTCAGGTTTTGGCGGGTGACTTTCCGCGCCCGTAGGGGTCTAGGATTTCATTGCACAGGCTATCCACACGACCAGGGGAACGTCGGGTTTCAGCAGCGGCTCTGTGAAACCCGGGGCTTCCAGATATCTGTATTGTTCTGTGATGCTGTACATTTCTGTGATGTTGCATTTTATCACGCCTTGAGCGAAATATAATATATTGGTATATATATTAGTAGATGTTGTATATGTTTTGCATCCGCGCTAGTCCAGTCCCCGCTCTGTCGTTAGTTAAGTAACCTAACGGGTGATGACGGGACCCAGTGGCGAATGCGGATGGCATATACGTACATCAGTATATTTTCGTTCTTTGTGGTGTGATCAATTGATGGGACTGCGTTGATTCGGATCAATGCAAGATAAACAAACCTATTCTGATGTTGTTGCAACATTTTTCAAAAAGCTGTTATTGCAAGGACGTTCACTTTTGTTTTGCATCGTGGTATTCATTTGGAATATCCTGCTCCTCAGTCGACGAGGCAAGGGCCGAGATCCCTTCACCGGGAGTGACCCCTTGGACAGAAGTTTGCGTCAGGGCAATAACTTCACTATAGCCGATTACTTTTGCTTTGCATCGTGGTATTCAGTTGGAATATCCTGCACCTCATTCTACGGGGAAAGAGCCGAGATCCCTTCACCGGGAGTGACCTCTTTAGTAAAGGTTTTCGTCACTATATTTTTTTTATATAAAAGGCTATGCAGTTCCTTCAACGATATCAAGTTCATTACGTTAAAAGTTTTTCGCCAAAAACTAGACGTAGCCCTCCGTCATTTCTTACAAGTATTACTTAGTATTCGTGCTGCGTTTGTTGACTGTGTCAAGGCGTAGTGTGCGGTAGCTAAGTAGTGTTTGTTTGCAGCATATTAATGGGATTGGTTAGGACAGTCGTGCGGCCTTGTTGACTGTGTCAAGGGCTCGTACGGGTGGGTTTAATGCAATCCAGGATAATGACGGGTTGAACTTGACTAGGACTCTTTGATTTGTTGACTGTGTCAAGGTCACTTGGGTCCTTGGGGTAAAAATCACATCGGGAGTTTCAAAAGAACTGAAACTTGCCAGGCATGCGCATACCTTCTGGAGTGTGGTGACTTGAGTGGATTCCGTCAAGTTATCATGCGATGATAGTTGGATCCCGATTCCCACTGATGAGTTATTTTACTCCTCGGGTGACCCCGACTAATTCTTCTTTCAGGTTTGGAGGAGAATTTGAGGTACAGTGGGAGGTTTCCAGATTAGACAAAGTGATAACCATTCTGATCTAGGTTAGAGTGCACGCTGAGTGTTTCTTTTCTCTCTCTCTTTGGCAGCGACCTTTGACCCGACCCTAAGACTATGACTCAGTGACCAAGTTGACCGAACCTTCTTAACACTGGCTTTTGGATTGTCAGAGTTGCAGACCTCTTTGCCACTCCTACTTTTACCCTTTTCTCCAGGACACCCCGTATTACTACGAACGTCCACTTCCATTGGACAAAACCATCGTATGGTTATATACGAACTCGAAGGACTTCGAGGATGGTTTCTGGTTCTGGAGAAAACGGATAGGACTATTCAGTTGTCTTTTCTTTTCACCTTCTCTCAGGTTGCGAGTACTCCTTGGTTTAGGAGTAGTAAACCTATTACGCAAATTGGATAGTCTTCTTCCAAACCTTAGGCTGGTGCCGAACGGTGGGGAATGAAGAAAACCAATTAGCATAACGATGGTGTGCAGAAGATATTAAGTTAAGACAAAGCAAGGGATTAGTAGGAGAGCAAAGTAAATTGCGACTGATATTCACGACCAAACCAAGTATTTCTTCGCCAATCTTAAATCACCTTTTATTTCTCCAGGACACTCCGTATCACTACGAAGATCCACAGTTTATTGGATACTCCATCGTATGGTTATATACGAACTCGAAAGGAACTAGTTCCAGTTCGGGGATGGATTCTGGTTCAGGAGAAATAGGAATAAAGTACATTCAGGTGTCTTTTATCTTCACTTTCTCTCGCGTTGCGAGTGCTCCTAGGATTAGGACAGTACACCCTTTATGCCTTTTGGATAGTCTTCTTCCAAACCATAGGCTGGTGCCGAACGGTAGGGAAGGAAGAAAACCATTTGGCCTAAGGGGTGTGCAGAAGGTAATGACTAAAGACATATAAAGGGATTTGGAGAGGTGGCAAAGAATTATACGGTTATAGTTGTGAATCTGGATAATGGTAGAGGCATTACTAGGAATACCAGAATACCCCATCGAAACATTTCAATGTTTCAGTTCAGCTGTGTACTGTTAAAAGAAAACTGATTTCCCGATTGGACACTTGCTCCAGGGTATGTATTTACCAGGTTTGATTCTCACATCTGTATGGTTTTACAGATGATGAGTGGGAGTAAGTCATTGGGAATAGGGTGATCATCCTCATTATATCGGGATTCGTTGTAATCGGTGATATTTGAGGAGATCATCTGGGCTGTTTGCCGGTCGGCAAATATTTGGTTTTGAATATCCGCTGTTGTGCACCAATTTCAAATTGATATATCTGTACGTCTATTTTGATAGAGTGAGATATACCTTTTGATATTATGTCGATGAGATTTACCTATATCAGTGGATGGTTAGGTAAGGAGCATTAAACAGCGGTGTAATTCTTCTTAACCATAAGTACAGTTTTTAACCTACGACGCACAGTGAAAGAGTTGTTAGACTCAGCGGACTTATACAGAGTATTGTATGTTGTCCAGTGTCCATTAGGGCACAGGGGTTGGTCCTCATACTATATTCTGTTTACTTTTAACTTCTCTAGTTCTTAGACATGTGTTTCGTTGGAACACAGGGTCTAAGTTTTGAGGAGTTATAGGTATTTGAATAGAGTAGAGAACCAGGTGTACCAAGTATCGGGATTCTTCAAAGTGATCGAAGATGTAGATACTTGTGTATGGTGTTCAGTTGATAGTAATGATTAAGAGAACTGGCTTCTCTTTCAGGTTACTCATAATTGGAAGCATTCCTAAGTTGAGTGACGCTGATCGGCCTTTTTCCATTCAGTTGACATGCACTGGAGACAGCTGCATGATTTGAATCTGGTTAAATTAAATCAGTGCCTCTGGTTCTATATTGGATATAGAACAGTTCATATCTTGACATTGTTAAGGTACGGGGAGTTGTCCGGCTTATGATTAAAACCAGACACTGGACAACTCAAGGCACGTTTCTGTAATGGCTGTTTGTGGGTTGACCCAGGCTATGACGAGGGTTGACTTTCTACCATCTGGATGAACAATAGCAATATTGTTCTAGACTCGCCACAGTTTTTATTAAAAATGGATTTTTTCAGAAAAAGTAGTGGGAGTATGGTAGAACTGGAAGTGATTCCAGAACCGCAAACGATTACTGAAGATTTGATAAGCAACCTAAAGATTCAATCTGGTTTGACATTCCATTGGCCACTCCGCAGATACGGTGGGTAACTTCAGGCACCCCAGAGGTACTCCGGTAGCCTCAAGGACGGTGACAGGAAAGTTCTTGTTTACCCACACTTGCCATTGCTGTTGTTCCAGGCTGCGAGACCCGGCAGGAGGATGAGTATAGCGTCGTTCTAAACTAGCTTTGGAAGTGCACGTCTATATGACTCTGCCAGAGGGTTGTCATAGTCAGTGGGAGCAGCGGAAGCATTGGTGGACATCAGGCTTATGTCTATTTATAGACTAAAGCAGATGTAGCGGAGATAGATCATCTATTTCTGATGTGACAGTCATAGGTTTGACGTCATCAGAATAGGGGATGGATCTGTTGAGAAGGTAGTAGGAAGTGATATTCCTATACTACGATCGGTTATACTTTGGTCGTCACACAGTGTTTTCTCCGTATGGGATTTGGACATTATGTCAGACATACTGGTTACTAGATCTATGGTTTTAGATCTAGATTTGGGTGGTTTCCCAATCTGGGTACTTAGACAACATTCTGAGAGTATTTAGAATGAACGACTCCTGGCATGGTAGTGTACCTGCAGGTAATGGAGTCACCCTCTCTAAAGGTATCTTACAGACTAAAGGGGAGAGGGATGTGCATGATTGGCTGATCACTTGCTTAGGCAATTGAGTCAATCATGAGATGTCAAGTACCACACCAGATGTTGTTCTTGCACTAGATGCAATAAGTTGACATTGATCCAATCCTGGAGAAACAGTCGGAAGCAGTTTTAGAACATAAGTGGATGTTCTAGGGATATGATAACGACAGCCTCATTTGGGAGACAGTTATCATTCCAGGCTTCCAAGGTGACATGGACGACAAGGAGGTTGTCAGAGTTATAGTTTTCCTTCTGACGAGGGGCAGTATTTTGGACAGGTGGTCCAAGGCAATACTGAGGGTGGCATGGCGCAGGATACTGATTAAGTTCAGTTGACGATACAGTCTAAGAAGTTTGGATTTGGAGTTCATTTATGAGCTAGGTCCCATCATACATCCAGACATTCTAAGACAGGTATTGCTCATTTCGGGAGATGGCTTTCTCCGCAAACTTGAGATATAGAGAGACATAGAAAGAAACATCACAGCGGATCCACTCACTGAGGCTATTCCTCGAACGCAATAGTTTCGCAAACGAGCTTTGTGAGACTGACTAGTAGAGGAGTTGGGTGTTCGGTATCACACGGGCTGTGAGTATGCGGCATCGCAATAATTATCCTTGAGTGCAAGTGGGAGATTGTTGGAGATAGTGCCCTCAGAGTCAATTATTGGATCACAGGCACGTGATTGCAATGATTGAGGGAGGACCTATCCCGGTAGGACAGTCTTACTCAAGATGATAGTATGCTATCTGGTTTATCTTTATCATCGTGTACTGCTTTAGGTGACCTGGCATGTCGCTATTACACGTTGATAGAGCCCCTAGGATTCTTGCTTGACTGCCAGCAGTATGATGGCGATCATATACGTGGGAGCTGGTAGTCTATAAGCACATCCTTAAAAGGTCCCTAGTCGTAGGAGTTTCGAGACAGGGCATCGATACTCCATTAGTAGACTAGTATATACAGTCGAGACCCCGACGAGGGGCGGTGGCCGGTCTCACAAGCCACTGGTGTCAGTTGGTTCACCTAAGATGTATACAGGTGCTCATTGGGTTATGAGTACACCGGACAGGACTCGCCGGGAACCTGCCAGTTGGGATTATACCAGACGTCAGATAGCAGTTCCCTGGTGACATGTGTACAGGTTAGTTCATTGACCTAGGGATCGTCATTTGTCTCGTGTGAGTTCCCACTGTACTTTGATTACTATCCTACCACGGCTCAAAGGAGTCGTGCAAACAGGTTTTAGTTGGGTACAGTCCCGAGCCACATGGAGGCAGTGAGCGGATCTTCAGGGGTTCGTCTCTCCCGGTATTGGGGGTGAGGTCGCGCTGTGTCTAGGAGAGCCATTACGCAAAGCCCTCGGCCGAGGCAGGAGATTTACTGGTAGGTATTCCAGTAGTATCTCAGGGCGTTCTGGGCTACACTCCGACACGACTTGTACCGCTTTTGGGGGTCTGACTTTTACCAACCCCCTAGGCCCGACATGCGATGCTCATAGACGAACGGACCGGACTGTACGGATATTGTCACTGACAGGCTCAGTAGGGTGTCAGGATGAGTTCGCTCATCGACGTCCCTTTTGGTCAATAGCTGGTGGCCCGTCACGTATTGGCTTATACCTCTGACGTGCTAGTGGTTAAATCCACAGCCATAGTATTGACGAGTCTTTAGAGTCCACCACACTTTCAGTTACTCAGGCTTTCGGGCGAAACGCTGTAGAGGCCGTATGGAGATATGGCAGGGTCCGATCAGATACGTGCGGTATTGCACGGATCAGGATCGGACAGTTTTGTACTAGTGGCCGTATGGATATATGGCAGGGTTCGATCAGATACGTGCGGTATTGCACGGATCAGGATCGAACGGATATTACTAGCCGGCTTTGGCTTAAGCCGGTCCTAGTTTAGTACAGTGTAGATTTTGTCTCATTGCATTTGTATCCGGACGGAATACAGATGCGGGTGTGTATGCACAGTATCGGGGTTTTTCCTGTAATTTATTACGGGACCAGTTTTCTGGTGTTGCCAGTTTGCATTCCGTTCCGGCCGGTTTTCCTTTGTTCTTTCCCGGCCGGACTTTTCCGATGGAGGGGGTTATTTGCAAGTTTGCAAATAACATTTGTGGGAGGGGGTCCTTTGTAATTGTGTGGCATCATGATGAGATTCCTTTTGCATCAACCTTTTTCATTTATGTTGATTAGAGTTGATTAGGAATTGATTTGAGTTTTTGTTATCATGATGTTTTGATGTGGTTACCCTCCACCTTTTCCTACACTCACCTTCCTTCTAAGGTGATGGATTCATATTCTTTTCCTCCACCATTATTCTTAGATGATAAGTTTTTTCATGGTTGAGAGAAGAAGAAGAAGAGAGCTTCATTCTTGAGAGTTTCTTTCTTGATCTCATTTTCATGCTAGAAAAATGCAAGCACCATTTTTCTAATCTTGTTTCCTCCATCATCCTCAATGGCAACAACATAACCCCAAATGAGACTAGCATGATCTACACTACATTCTACAGCATATCTTGAGCATGTCGAGTTGCCGGCTTCATGCCCGAGTTGCCTCGGTATTGAGGCGGGAGCCCGTAAAAGACGCAGGCGATGTGGTGCCCTTCCGGCGAGGAGGCGACGATGTGGAGCCAAGACTTTCCGCGGGAGATCGGGACAATGAAGAGAAGACCGGAGGACTCGGATCACTTGGTATACTTTTCTTCCCATCTCTTGTTTGCTAGCATTAGGTTAATGGTTAACGATCCGGGTTTTCTTTGTCCGCGGTAGCGCCGGTTTCCGAGTAAGGGAAATTTTTGATTCCGCATTTTGGCCTCGAGTACGAGGCCGGGGCGCTGCCGTGGCGCAACAGATGCAACCAAACTTAACACCTTATACTTGTTTAATACTTAACTTCATAAACTATGATTTTTACTAAAACTAAATTTTCTATATAAAGAATTCCGCAAAAAGGATTTTGATCTTGGTTTTTGGCTTACTTGGACTGTGTGCATATCTTTAGATATGATACAATCTAAGTTCCGGTCACATCCAAACTTGGGTCGTGACAAAGTTGGTATCAGAGCTTAGGAATAACCTTACGGAATTAAGTAGGGGATTAAAATAGTTTGACGTGAGTCCGTGAGTTAGGATGACCTTTGGTTTGATGGAGTAGGTGAATTAGGATGAATGCAGTACCGTACGTATGTTCCGCGGCATATTTACGTTATCGTATTCAGCCTAACTAACCTTAGGATGTATATCTTGATCTATCCTTCCGTTGATTCTCTATTATTGATTGTTCCTATTCATACGCCTTATCAACTCTCGTTTCTTGTTCCAGTTGCTATGGCTACGCGGGCTAGGCGAGCCGCAGCCAGAGATGCAGCTAGGGCGAGTCCGCCTGTGACGACGACCGGTACACCGGACGTTCCGGCGGTGCATGAGCATGTTGATCCTCCTCCTCAAGATCGCATGACTAGGATTGAGGAGGGCATATTGGGATTGCAGCGAGTGGTAGGATAGTTTGCTGAGACCACTCGAGTACTGAGACAGGATCCGGCACCGACCGTAGCAGAGTCCGAGGTACAGCCTACGCAGACGGTGGCACTGGTAGATACGAGGGTGATGGAGGTATCACTTGCAGGGTTTATGAGATTGAGTCCTCCGGTATTTACGGGGACCGATGTAGCGGAAGATCCTCAGTCCTTTCTTGATAGGATGGCGAGGATTGGCAGATCATTGCGATGTTCTAATGCGAGGTCAGTTGAGCTGACTAGCTTTCGTTTGGAGGGACTTGCACAGGAGTGGTGTGAGTCGATGGAGAGAGGGCGAGCCACGAGTCTTCCTCCGATGTCGTGGACTGAGTTTTCCACGGTTTTTCTTGCCAGATTTCTTCCCCAGAGTGTGAGGGACGCTAGAGCTAGCAGTTTTGAAGCGTTGCGGAAATCGGCAAGTATGTCGGTGGCAGATTATGATTTACGATTCACCCAGTTGTCGCGCTATGCTCCATACTTAGTACTTACGGAGGAGCTTCAGGTGAAGAGGTTCCTAAGGAGTCTGGATATGCAGTTATATCTGGCGATAGGCTCCCAGCATTTTGATATGTATGCGCAGGCCATGGATGCAGCAATACGAGTTGAGGAGCGGTTGAGATAGGCAGTGGTTGTTCCGGAGCTAAAGAGGAGTAGGCCGACCGGGCCACTGGCTAGACAGTTTGGTGGAGGTAGAGGAAGATATACTCCCGGCCGCAGTTTCGGATGAGGTTGGACCCAGGGCCAGATGTTCGGTTCTTATCCCGATAATCAGAGGCCTCCATCTACATGTTTTAGTTGTGGACTTCCCGGACACTTTGCGCGGGATTGTAGATCCCAGGGAGGGACCATTGTTCCCCAGGCTGCTTTACCCCTTCCACCTTCTACGCCGATGGCTTTAGTTCCTCCCGCAGTTGACGCTACACGCCAGGCAGTTGTGCCACGAGGTCGAGGCTTTGCGGGACGTTCTCAGAAAGGTCGAGGAGATAGAGGTAGAGAACGACAGGATGCGGGCAGGGGCCAGGCACGGGTATTTGCGCTGACTCCACAGGATGCCCAGGAATCAAATGCAGTCGTGACAGGTACTCTTACAGTATTCTCGTTAGAGGCACATATTTTATTTGATCCCGGTTCTACACATTCTTATGTATCTTCACGATTTGCACTTTCTTTGGGGAAAGAGTCGTCGTTGTTAGAGTTACCATTAGTGGTGATTACCCCGGTGGGAGATTCCTTTATAGCTCGGCACGTATTCAGATCGTGTTCTGTGCGTATTGGTGATAGAGATTCGCTAGTTGATCCAATTCTCCTGGATATGTTAGATTTTGATATACTCCTTGGTATGGATGGTTGGCCGCCTGTCATGCATATGTAGATTGTCGGGAAAAGGCGGTTAGATTTTGTTTTCCAGGTGAACCGGTGTTTGTTGTGCAGGGGGATTGTAAATTAACTCCTGCCAACATGATTTATGCTCTTTGTGCGGGGCGACTCTTGAAGAAGGGTTGTCATGGGTTCTTGGCATTTGTTCAGGACTTACGGGTCGCGGAGATTCCATTGGACCAGGTTCTGATCGCACGAGAATTTCCTGAGGTGTTTCCTACTGAGTTACCAGGATTGCCACCCGATCGTGACATTGAATTTTGCATCGATTTAATTCCGAGTGTGGGGCCTATTTCTATACCACCCTATCGAATGGCACCGACGGAATTGAAGGAACTCAAGAGCCAGTTGCAAGAGTTGTTAGATAGAGGGCTTGTTCGTCCCAGTGTATCATCGTGGGAATCTCCTGTCTTATTTGTAAAGAAGAAGGATGGTAGTATGAGACTGTGCATCGACTACCGACAGCTGAATCGCGTCACTGTGCGAAATAGGTATCCACTACCACGTATAGATGACTTGTTTGATCAGTTTCAGGGAGCTGGGTATTTCTCGAAGATTGATTTGAGGTCGGGGTATCACCAGTTGAGGGTTCGGAAGGACGATATTCCGAAGACTGCGTTTCGCACAAGATATGGGCACTATGAATTTCTGGTGATGTCGTTCGGACTCACCAACGCTCCAGCAGCTTTTATGGATATGATGAACCGTATCTTTAGACCCTTCATTGATCGATTTATTATAGTGTTCATAGATGACATTCTTGTTTATTCTCGGAGTCGGGCGGAGCACGAGCAGCATTTGCGTATTACGTTGCAGACCTTGAAAGAGCATCAACTGTTTGCAAAATTCTCTAAGTGTGTTTTTTGGCTCGATAGTGTGGAGTTCTTAGTTCACATAGTTACGAGAGAGGGTATATGTGTGGACCCAAAGAAGATTGAAGCGGTACAGCACTGGCCCAGACCTGTATCAGTTACAGAGGTTCGGAGTTTCTTAGGTCTGGCAGGTTATTACCGACGCTTTGTGCAGGATTTTTCACGGATCGCTGCACCTTTGATCGGATTTACTAGGAAGGAGGTTCCATTTCAGTGGACAGATGCGTGTGAGCAGAGTTTCCAGCAGTTAAAGACGCGCTTGACGACTGCACCTGTATTATCTTTACCTTCCGGGTCAGGTGGTTTTGTTATGTATTGTGATGCTTCTAGAGTGGGTTTATGCTGTGTGTTGATGCAGCACGGCAGGGTTGTAGCTTATGCTTCTCGACAGTTGAAGAGGCACGAACAAAACTACCCCACTCATGATCTAGAGATGGCTGTTGTGGTATTCGCATTGAAGATTTGGAGACATTACTTGTATGGAGAGTCGTGTCAAATCTTCACAGATCATAAGAGCTTAAAGTATATTTTTCAGCAGAAGGATCTGAACCTAAGGCAACGTAGATGGATGGAACTGGTGAAGGATTACGATTGTGAGATCTTGTATCATCCAGGGAAAGCGAATGTTGTAGCAGATGCTTTGAGTCGAAGACCTGGAGGTAGCTTATCTCATTTGCACATCTTGCAGAGGCAGTCTTCTACAGACTGGCAGATCTTGTGTGATAGTCGTATACAGTTTGAGTTCACATCGACAGGAGGACAGCTAGCAAATGTTCGTACCCGACCTCAGTTATTGGATTGCATTCGAGAGGCACGGCACGCAGATACTCGTATGATAGAGATTATGGATCAGGTTAGGCAGGGCAGGGAGACGGAGTTTGTGATTGATGATCATGGAGTATTACATTTTAGGACTCGTCTCTGTGTGCCGGATTCTGACTGATTGAGGCGTGAGATTTTAGAGGAGGCCCATAGATCAGCATACAGTATTCATCCTGGTTCCACCAAGATGTATCATGGTCTGAAAGATGTTTACTGGTGGGAAGGGATGAAGAAGGATGTTACGGAATATGTTTCGAGATGCTTGACTTGTCAGCAAGTCAAAGCAGAACACCAGAGGCCAGCCGGAGAGTTGCATCCCTTACCCATTCCAGAGTGGAAATAGGAACATATTTCCATGGATTTCGTGGTGGGTCTACCCAGGACTAGCAGAGGGTACGATTCTATTTGGGTGATTGTTGATAGATTGACAAAGGCCGCTCATTTTCTCCCAGTGAAGACGACGTATAGTTTTGCACAGTATGCTCAGATTTTTATCGATGAAATTGTACGGCATGGAGTTCCGACGTGCATAGTTTCAGATAGGGGTACCCAGGCTATGGCAGAAACTTCAAGAAGCTTTAGGTACACGGTTGAGTTTTAGTACATCTTTCCACCCACAGACAGATGGTCAGTCGGAGCGGACCATTCAGACACTAGAGGATATGCTTCGGGCTTGTAGCCTTGATTTCAGTGGTAGTTGGGATCGTCACCTACCTTTGATAGAATTCTCGTACAACAACAGTTTCAGGAGACGATCCAGATGGCACCCTTTGAAGCTTTGTATGGGAGGAAATGTCGATCACCCATTTTCTGGACGGAACTGAGCGAGAGTTGCATATTGGGACCGCAGATAGTACAGGAGACTACAGAGAAGATTCAGTTGATACGGGATAGAATGAAGGCGGCCCAATGCAGACATAAATCGTATGCAGATTAACGACGTCGTAGACTCGAGTTTGAAGTGGGAGATCATGTGTTCCTTCGGGTATCTCCAATGAAAGGTGTGGTGCGTTTCGGGAAGAAAGGAAAGCTCAGCCCCAGATATGTCGGACCTTACGAGATTCTGGAGAGAGTGGGTGTTGTGGCCTATCGCTTAGCACTTCCATCGAGTTTTCCCGACGTGCATCCGGTGTTCCACGTTTCGATGCTTCGCAGGTATCTTCACGATCCATCTCACGCGATCCAGCATCAGACCTTACAGCTTGAGCCGGATTTATCCTACACTATGCAGCCAGTCGCTATTCTTGACAGGCAGGCAAAGAAACTACGATCGAGGGTACTTACGTCTGTAAAGGTTCTTTGGCAAGGAAAGAATCGCGAGGAGATTACTTGGGAGACCGAGGATGCGATGCGGAAGAAATTTCCACATCTTTTCGAAGATTTGTCTAGTTAATTATTTTAAATTCGGGGACCGAATTTTCTTAAGGGGGGAATATTGTAGTATTCTGAAAATTTAGAAATAAATAAAATTAATTAATTTAATAATAATATGATATGTCGCAATGTTGTTAAAAACAAATTAGTCAAGTTTCATAAGTTCTATGTAAAACAATTTAAATAAAAATTTTAGTTTGCAACATAACTAAGTTATAAGGGTTTTAATGACTATTTTAGCTTCATTTTAATAAAATGGGTGTTTTATAATAAACTAAGTTGTGAAGGGTTTTTAGATAAAGTTTAGGATTTTTGTACAAATGGAAAATTGTTAAGGGTGTAAACGAAAAAGTGATAGAAATCATTTTAGTTCAGAATTTAATTTCAAATTAAAGAAAATTATGAGGATAAGGCTTGCACACCTCATACTTGCATGCATACACACATCCGCCACCTCCTACTTGCATGAAACCCTTACCTCTAGCTTGATTCCACTTCCTCCTTCACCTTATCACTTCAATTGCCATATATAAACTATGTTCAGGTCATAATTAATTTAAAATCCTGAAATGTTCTAAAATCAAAACTAAAATAGGGGGAAAAAGAAAGATCAAGAGGAAGAAGAAAATGAAAGGAGCTATGTTCTAGGTTTTCTTCACCATCAAGCTAGGAGGGGCTTAGCATCTTGGAGGGGTTATTCCAACAACTAATTGGAGGGTAAATTTCTTAAACACAGTAGGAGATTTAGCTCTGTAGCTTAGTAATTCGAATTGAACAAAGTTCCATAATATCGTATTTTAGTTAATTATAAGCTCTGTTGAAATCTGCTAATGTTTTGAAGATAATTAACTTAACAAAACAGTGCTAAAATGTTGTATGGAACACCTAGAGAAAACCATACGATCATGAACCAGAGGGCTCGGATTTGGGCCGGCGACCAACATGGGAAATCCGGCGTCGCCGGATTTGTGGATAGCTAGGGTGTTTTGGGTGATTGTGTAGGTTTCAGTAGATCATTTTGGCCATTTGGTATTGTTTAAATAAATTAGTTTCACTTAAGATAGAATCTGGAAGCGTATATCGGAAAGGATATCTTAAAACACAAAATAAGACACGGTTAAAACCAATCGCGATTTAATTTCTGTAGCGATGCAGGTTAGGGTTAAAATCCAGTAAGATTAAGTGTTTTAATAGCTCGATATAGTCGTATACAATATAACTAGTACGTGGGAACGGGTGTTTTTCATTTCCGTCATGTCGGAGTAGGCGTTTCCTTCTATAAGTTAAATTGTGTTGTTAGATTCGAATACGGGATTTTCGGAGGCAGTGAGGAAAGGGAAAGGATTGGCAATTCCTGAATAGATTCGACTTTTTCCGGTGAGTAGACTAAACATCTACCGGGGAATTTTGTGAAAATGGCGTTTTACGCCCGTAGTTTTATTTAAGTAATGCTTTATTTTGCTATGCTAAATTGAAAATATGTGTGCACAATTCATATATATTTTGCTTAGTTGCTAGTACACTGCACAAGTATCGACGAGTCATGCCACGTGCACATCTTACATGTTACACACACCTCGTCGATATTGCCTTGTCACTTTTACACTTAGTAAATTTCTTGTTAAAAATTATTCATATTATATCTTAAATACCTATAACAGTAGTAAATTGCATCATTAGTATCATGTTTAATATATGAGTATTTTATGTTGATATAAGAGGTAGATGTATTATTGAGGATTTATGGTTTTGAGTTTTGAATACTATTACATAAATCCAGTGATTTCCTGATTGATGTGTCATGTCCACCATGAGATGTTTTATGATTTGGTTTTATTTCGGACCGAGTGGGGGAGGTATACGGTCACGGATTTTACGTTATCCATACTGAGTGGGGGAGATATACAGTTGGATACATGGTGGACCCGGTCGAGACCGAGGGGCAGGATAGCCGCATTGAGGCGGGGGAGCCTAGTGAGGTTACTCGATACCAGAGATAGTGGTAAAAATACGGCGTATATCTAGATGATGACGACCGGTATTGTTGATTTCAGGATCATTCGAGGAATGATGCCAGTGAGAAATGGAAGTTTTGTGTCGATGATGGACACGGGGAAATGAATTTTATTGGAAATAAAATGATGAGATTTCAGTATGGACTATGAGATTCATATTTTAGATTCTTGATTTTTACATATACTCATACATTATACTTGTTCACATCTCAGTTAGTATGATCGTCATATTTACATAATTAACCGTTATATGTTAGTTATATTCACTGAGTTGGCAACTCACCCCCGTTGTGGCACAGTTCCTTGCAGGGGTAGAGTGGACGGTTAGCTGCGGTGCAGATCTACTTTTGCAGCTTTATCACATCTTTTGATAGGTGGGTTACTTATGTAGTAACCTTCTCTTTTTGGTATTGTATTTTGTATCTAGAAAAATCTCCATCAGACATGTATATGACTTAGAGTGAGAGATGATATGTATATTATTGACAGTTGAGATCGTTTAGTTCTATAAATTGTGGTTTCATTTCTTTATGTCTCAGATTCGTATTGATGCCTATATACTGAGGTTTTATTTTCTGCTGTTGATATCGTTGATCCCAACTAGGGATGCAACCAAACTTAACACCTTATACTTGTTTAATACTTAACTTCATAAACTATGATTTTTACTAAAACTAAATTTTCTATATAAAGAATTCCACAAAAAGTATTTTGATCTTGGTTTTTGGCTTACTTAGACTGTGTGCATATCTTTAGATATGATACAATCTAAGTGCCGGTCACATCCAAACTTGGGTCGTGACAGCTTGGGGCCCACTTCGGGAAATTTTGTCGATCGAAAATTTTAAATATGCTAGTTCACAGTGCTTACTTTATATCTGTGATCGTGAATGTCATTCGAGCGGTAAATCTTGTCTAATTGTTATAGTTTTTTTAGGCGGATTTGCGAACATGACATTCACGTTGATATTCTGTGTTGTGCTGTGATATTGCGGATTTGTCGTGGTGAATAGCCTGGATGCAATGGTAGTACAGTTTGGTATTATTTGTACATTTGATATTGCGGGGTGAGCGTCCGACATGTGGACTGCCGTTACTGCCTGTTTGTATATTATTATTTTGGGGCACGACCGGGCTGAGGTCGATGTACCCATTGTATATATTTTACTTTCTGTGCTAGGATTACCCCGCGGTGGGGTGCACGGTTAGCCGGGTTCTAGAGGGAAACGAGCCCGCATCTCATGTCTTTGAGACAGAGGGGGCTTTACTCTAGAATTGGCGGGCTGTTCGCCGCACTCGTAAGGGGTTTAGGTTGACCCAAGGAGGGGTGCACAAGTTACCAGATTCCATGAAGTGCTGGGTGGTCCATTCACTTTGCTGAAGGGGGCTGCCTCGCTTTAGGTTTTGGCGGGTAACTTGCCGCGTCCATAGGGGTCTAGGATTTCATTGCACAGGCTATCCACACGACCAAGGGAACGTCGGGTTTCAGTTGCGGCTCTGTGAAACCCGGGGCTTCCAGATTATCTGTATTGTTCTGTGATGCTTATTACATTTCTGTGATGTTGCATTTATCACGCCATGAGCAAATATTATATATTGATATATATACTAGTAGATGTTGTATATATTTTACACCCGCGCTAGTCCAGTCCCCGCTCTGTCGTTAGTTAAGTAACCTAACGGGTGATGACGGGACCCAGTGGCGAATGCGGATGGCATATACGTACATCATATTTTCGTTCTTTATTGGTGTGATCAATTGATGGGACTGCGTTGATACGGACCAATGCAAGCTAAACAAACATGTTTGATATTGTTGGAACATTTTTCAAAAAGCTGTTATTGCAAGGACGTTCTCTTTTGTTTTGCACAGTGGTATTCGGTTATGAATATCCAGCACCTCAGTCGACGAGGCAAGGGCCGAGATCCCTTCACCGGGAGTGACCCCTTGAACAGAAGTTTGCATCAGGGTAATAAATTCACTATAGTCGATCACTTTTTGCTTTTCATCGTGGTATTCAGTTTGGAATATCCTGCACCTCATTCTACGGGGAAAGAGCCGAGATCCCTTCACCGGGAGTGACCTCTTTAGCAAAGGTTTTCGCCACTATATTTATAAAAAGCTATCCGGTTCCTTCAACGATATCAAGTTCATTATGTTAAAGGTTTTTCGCCAAAAACCATTCGTAGCCCTCCGTCATTTCAGACGGGTAGCACTTAGTATTCATGCTATGTTTGTTGGCCTTAGTCAAGGCATAGTGTATGGTAGCTATTTGTTACTTTTCTGCAGCATAGATAGATGCGTTGGTTTGGGACAGTCGTATAGCCTTGTTGGCCCTAGTCAAGGGCTTGTACGGGTGGGTTCAAATTAACCTGGATAATGATGTGTAGAACTTGACATGTGACTTATGATTTGTTGGCCTTAGTCAAAGTCATAAGAGCATGGGGTAAAAATCACATCGGGAGTTTCTAAAGAAACTGAAACTTGCCAGGCATGCGCATACCTTTTGGAGTGTGATAACGTGAGTGGATTCCATCACATTAACATGAGATGATAGTTGGATCCCGATTCCCGCTGATGAGTTGGTTTACTCCTCGGGTGATCCCAACTAATTCTTCATTCAGGTTTGGAGGAGAATTTGAGGTTACAGTGGGAGGTTTCCTGATTAGATATATTGGTAACCATTCTGATCTAGGTTAGAGTGCACGCTGAGTGTTTCTTTTCTCTCTCTCTTTGGCAGCGACCATGGCCCGACCCTTGACTATGACTCAGTGACCAAGATTAACCGAACCTTCTTAAAACACTGGCTTTTGGATTGTCAGAGTTGCATACCTCATTGCCACTCCTACTTTTACCCTTTTTTTCTCCGAAACATTTCGTATCACTACAATCATCCATTTCCATTGGATAAAACCATCGTATGGTTATATACGAACTCGAAGGAACTTGTTCCAGATTTGAGGATGGTTTCCAGTTCTGGAGAAAATGAATAGGACTATTCAGTTGTCTTTTCCTTTTACCTTCTCTCATGTTGCGAGTGCTCCTTGGATTAGGACAGTACACCTATTACGCTAATTGGATAGTCTTCTTGTTGGAGATAGTGCCCTCAGAGTCAATTATTGGATCACAGGCACGTGATTGCAATTATTGAGGGAGGACCTATCCCGGTAGGACAGTCTTACTCAAGATGATAGTATGCTATCTGGTTTATCTTTATCATCGTGTACTGCTTTAGGTGACCTGACATGTCGCTATTACACGTTGATAGAGCCCCTAGGATTCTTGCTTGACTGCCAGCAGTATGAGGGTGATCATATACGTGAGAGCTGGCAGTCTATAAGCACATCCTTAAAAGGTCCCTAGTCGTGGGAGTTTCGAGACAGGGCATCGATACTCCAGAGTAGACTAGTGTATACAGTCGAGACCCCGACGAGGGGCAGTGGCCGGTCTCACAAGCCACTGGTGTCAGTTGGTTCACCTAAGATGTATACAGGTGCTCATTGGGTTATGAGTACACCGGACAGGACTCGCCGGGAACATGCTAGTTGGTCTTATACCTGACGTCAGATAGCAGTTCCCTGGTGACATGTGTACAGGTTAGTTCATCGACCTGGGGATCATCATTTGTCTCGTGTGAGTTCCCACTGTACTTTGATTACTACCCTACCACGCTCAAAGGAGACGTGCAAACAGGTTTTAGTTGGGTACAATCCCGAGCCACATGGAGGCAGTGAGCGGATCTTTAGGGGATCGTCTCTCCCGGTATTGGGGGTGAGGTCGCGCTGTGTCTAGGAGAGCCTTTACACGAAGCCCTCGGCCGAGGCAGGAGATTTACTGGTAGGTATTCCTGTAGTATCTCAGGGCGTTCTGGGCTATACTCCGACACGACTTGTACCGCTTTTGGGGGTCTGACTTTTACCAACCCCCTAGGCCAGCCATGCGATGCTCATAGACGAACGGACCGGACTGTACGGATATTGTCACTGACATGCTCAGTAGGGTGTCAGGATGAGTTCGCTCATCGACGTCCCTTTTGGTCAATAGCTGGTAGCCCGTCACGTATGGCTAATACCTCTGACGTGCTAGTGGTTAAATCCACAACCAAGATGTTGACGAGTCTTTAGAGTCCCCCACATTCAGTTACTCAGCTTTTGGGCGAAACGCTGTAGAGGCCGTATGGAGATATGGCAGGGTTCGATCAGATACGTGCGGTATTGCACGCATCAGGATTGGACGGTTAGTACTAGAGGCCGTATGGATATATGGCAGGGTTCGATCAGATACGTTCGGTATTGCACGAATCAGGATCGAACGGATATTACTAGCCGGCTTTGGTTTAAGCCGGATCCGAGTATAGTACAGTGTAGATTTTTTCTCATTGCATTTGTACTTCGGTCGGAATACAAATGCGGGTGTGTATGCACAGTATCGGGGTTTTTCCTGTAATTTATTACGGGACCAGTTTTCTGGAGTTGCCAGTTTGTTTTCCGTTTCGGCCATATTTCTTTGTATCTTTCATTGGCCGAAGTTTTGTGGAGGAGGGCTTATTTGCATTTGTGCAAATAAGCAATTTGGAAGGGGGTCTTTGCATATTGTTGTGTCATGATCACTTGACTTTCTTTAGTCATCATGGCTAGTCTTGTGGTGTCATGATGGCATGACTTTTTGGTGATGATGATGGAATATGATGGTCGTATGAGTGTTGGAGTTTCTTTGTGATCATTTCTGATAATTCCTCCACCATTTGACTTCTTCTTCTTCTCATCATGGCTTGACTTTTGAGTCATCATGGTTGTTGATGATTAGCTTGTTGGAGTGTTGGTTTTGGTGCAATCATGGTTTTGATGATGGTTGTTGGTGGAGTATGGATTTGTTTGTGATGATTGTTTCTTATCACCATTCTTTTCTCTCTTGCATTATGATAGTGGTTCCATCATCCATACACCACACTCTCATTTTCTCACTCTCCCATTCCAAGCCATGGCCGGCCACTTCCTCTAGTGGGCTGTCCCATTTTTTTGTGGAGGGATTTTCATCTCTTCTGGCTTGTTAAAAATCCCATAGCTCCACAAAATTCCACACTTCATTCTCCTCCACCAATGGAAACTCCACTCAAACCCCAAAATGAGACATAGCCTCTACACTATATTCTACAGCAAATCTTGGGCATGTCGACTCGCCAACTTCGTGCCCGAGTTGCCTCGGTATAGAGGTGGGAGCCCGTAAAAGAAGCAGGCGACGTGGTGCCCTTCTGGCGACTTGGTGGAGACCGGAGATTCCGCGGGAGATCGGGACGACGACGAGAAGACCGGAGGACACGGATCACTCGGTATATCTCTCTTCCCCCTCTTGTAGTTAGCTAGGAATAGTTAATGGCTCGATCCGGGTTTTAGTGCGCGGTGGTGCCGGTTCAGAAAATTAAAGTTAACCATCGCTTCCGCATTTGGCCTCGGGATGGAGGCCGGGGCGCCGCCGTGCACTTACAGTGGTATCAGAGACTCGCCATTAACATAGTCTAGCTTTGTCTAATGTGTTTTACATTTCCGATCGAACAATTTTCCAAAAACCGTATTTTTCTTCACATCAGTTTCTGTCGAAATTTTTTGAAGTCCAAAAATTTTTCAGGTTGTTTCAGAATGATGTGTAGGAAATTCTAAGAGTTCTGTGAAAATTTGGGCTCGTGAACAGTCCAAACCGCCGCGGAACCGCGGCCAAACCCATGCTTGGGCCGCGGTTCCGCCGCTACTTGAACTGTTCAGTCCCCCAAAATTTTACAGAATGCTCCAGAGTGGAAAATAGGTTTTCTGGAATATTATTTTTTGGGCCCAGATTTCTTTATGTGCTACAATTGTGCTTGGGGCCCACTTGGTAAAATTTGATCGATCGGATATTATAAACACATTAGTTCATAGTATTTACATTATATCTGTGACCGTGAATGTCACTTGATCGGTAAATCCTGTCTAACTGCTATAGCCCGGTTAGACGGATTTGCGAACGTGACTTTCACGTTGATGTTCTGTGTATTGCTGTGATGTTGCGGATTGGTCGTGGGGGATAGCCTGGATGAAATACTAGTACAGTTTTTGGTTGTATTATGTACATTTGATATTGCGGGGCGAGCGTCCGACATGTGGACTGCCGTCACTGTCTGATTGTATTATTATTTTAGGGCACGACCAGGTTGCGGTCGATATACCCGTTGTATGTATATTTTACTTTCTGTATTAGGATTACCCCAAGGTGGGGTGCACGGATAGCCGGGTTCTAGAGGGCAACAAGCCCGCATCTCATGGCATTGAGACGGAGGGGGCTTCACTCTAGGATTGGCGGGCTATTCGCCGCACTCGTAGGGGGTACAGGTTGACCCAGGAGGGGTGCCCAAGTTACCGGATTCCATGAAGTGCTGGGTGGTCCATTCACGTTGCTGAAGGGGCTGCCTCGCTTCAGGTTTTGGCGGGTAACTTGCCGCGCCCGTAGGGGTCTAGGATTTCATTGCACAGGCTATCCACACGACCAGGGGAACGTCGGGTTTCAGTAGTGGCTCTGTGAAACCCGGGGATCCCAGATATCTGTATTATTCTGTGATGCATTTTTTTTCACGCCTTGAGCGAAATATAATATATTGGTATATATATTAGTAGATGTTGTATATGTTTTTCATCCGCGCTAGTCCAGTCCCCGCTCTGTCGTTAGTTAGCTAACCTAACGGATAATGACGGGACCCAGTGGCGAATGCGGATGGCATATACGTACGTCATATTATTTTCGTTCTTTGTGATGTGATCAATTGATGGGACTGCGTTGATTCGGATCAATGCAAGTTAAAAACAAACCTAATCTGATGTTGTTGGAACACTTTTCAAAAAGCTGTTATTGCAAGGACGTTCTCTTTTGTTTTGCATCGTGGTATTCAGTTGGAATATCCTGCTCCTCAGTCGACGAGGCAAAGGCCGAGATCCCTTCACCGGGAGTGACCCGTTGGACAGAAGTTTGCGTCAGGGCATTAACTTCACTATATCCGATTACTTTTGCTTTGCATCGTGGTATTCAGTTGGAATATCCTGCACCTCATTCTACGGGGAAAGAGCCGAGATCCCTTCACCGGGAGTGACCTCTTTAGCGAATGTTTTTGTCACTATATTTTTATAAAGCTATCCATTCCTTCAACGATATCAAGTTCATTACGTTAAATGTTTTCGCCAGAAACCATTCGTAGCCCTCCGTCGTTTCATATGGGTGGTCAATAGTATTCAAGCTGTGTATGTTGGCCAAAGTCAAGGCACAGTGATTGGTAGCTATTGGGGTATTCATATGCAGCATAGATAGATGCGTTGGTTTGGGGAAGTCGTACTACTATTTTGGCCAAAGTCAAGGGTATGTACGGGTGTGCTCAAATTAACTTGGAGAATGACGGGTAGAACTTGACGTGTGACTTATGATATGTTGGCCAAAGTCAAGGTCATAAGAGCATGGGGTCAAAATCACATCGGGAGTTTCTAAAGAAACTGAAACTTGCCAGATATGCGCATACCTTCTGAAGTGTGATAGCATGAGCGGATTCCGTCACGTTATCATGCGATGATAGTTGGATCCCGATTCCCACTGATGAGTTGGTTTACTCCTCGGGTGATCCCGACTAATTCTTCTTTCAGGTTTGGAGGAGAATTTGACGGTACAGTGGGAGGTTTCCAGATTAGATAAATTGGTAACCATTCTGATCTAGGATAGAGTGCACGCTGAGTGTTTCTTTTCTCTCTCTCTTTGGCAGTGACCATTGACCCAACCCTAGACTATGACTCAGTGACCAAGTTGACCGAACCTTCTTAAACACTGGCTTTTGGATTGTCAGAGTTGCGAACCTCATTGCCACTCCTACTTTTACCCTTTTCTCCAGAACACCCCGTATTACTACAAACGTCCACTTCCATTGGACAAAACCATCGTATGGTTATATACGAACTCGAAGGAATTTATTCGAGGATGGTTTCCGGTTCTGGAGAAAACGGATAGGACAATTCAGTTGTCTTTTCCTTTTACCTTCTCTCAGGTTGCGAGTACTCCTTGGTTTAGGAGATAGTACACCTATTACGCAAATTGGATAGTCTTCTTCCAAACCATAGGCTGGTGCCGACCGGTGGGGAATGAAGAAAACCAATTAGCCTAACGATGGTGTACAGAAGGTATTAAGTAAAGACATAACAAGGGATTAGTAAGAGGGCATAGTAAATTGCTACTGCTATTCACGACCAAACCAAGTATTTCTTCGCCAATCCTAAATCACCTTTGTATTTCTCCAGGACACTCCATATCACTACGAAGATCCACAGTTTATTGGATACTCCATCGTATGGTTATATACGAACTCGAAAGGAACTTGTTTCAGTTCGGGGATGGATTCTGGTCCAGGAGAAATAGGAATAAGGTTTATTCGGTTGTCTTTTATCTTCACCTTCTCTCGCATTGCGAGTGCTCCTGGGATTAGGACAGTACACCCATTATGCTTATTGGATAGTCTTCTTCCAAACCATAGGCTGGTGCCGAACGGTAGGGAAGGAAGAAAACCATTTGGCCTAAAGGGGTGTACAGTAGGTAATGACTAAAGACATATAAAGGGATTTGGAAAGATGGCAAAGAATTACACGGTTACAGTTATGAATCAATATAATGGAAGAGGCATTACTCGGAATACCGGGATACCCCTACGAAACATTTACAATGTTTCAGTTTCACTGTGTACTGTTAAAAGAAAACTGATTTCCCGATTAGATACTTACTCCAGGGTATGTATTTACCAGGTATGATTCTCACATCTGTATGGTTTACAGATGATGAGTGGGAGTAAGCTATTGGGAATTGGGTGATCATCCTCATTATATCGGGATTCGTTGTAATCGGTGATATTTGAGGAAGTCACCTGGGTTGGTTGCCAGACGGCAAATATTTGGTTTTGAATATCCGCTGTTGTGCACCAATTTCAAATTGATATATCTGTACGTCTATTTTCATAGAGTGAAATATACCTTTTTGAAATTATGTCTGTGACATTTACCTATATCAGTGGATGGTTAGGTAAGGAGCATTAAACAGCGGTGTGATTCTTCTTAACCATAAGTACAGTTTTCAACCTACGACACACAGTGAATGAGTTATCAGACTCAAGGGACTTATACAGAGTATTGTATGTTGTTCAGGGTCCATCAGGACAGAGGGGTTGGTCCTCGTACTATATTCGGTTTACTTATGACTTCTTTAGTTTTTAGACAAGTGTTTCGTGGAAACACAGGGTCCGAATTTTGAGAAGTTATTGGTATTTGAATAAAGTAGAGAACCAGGTGTTGCAAGTATCGGGATTCTTCATGTTGATCGAAAATGAAGATACTTGAGTATGGTATTCAGTTGATAGTAGTGATTAAGAGACCTTGCTTCTCTTTCAGGTTACTCATAATTGGAAGCATTCCTAAGTTGAGTAACGCTGATCGGCCTCCTTCCATTTAGTTGACATGCACTGGAGACAGCTGCATGATTTGAATCTGGTTCAATTAAATCAGTGCCTCTGGTTCTATATTGGATATAGAACAGTTCATATCTTAACGATGTTAAGGTACGGGGAACTTTCCGGCTTATGATTAAAACCAGACACTGGACAACTCAAGGCACGTTTCTGTAATGGTTGTTTGTGGGTTGACCCAGGCTATGACGAGGGTTGACTTTCTACCATTTGGAAGATCAATAGTGATATTGTTCTAGACTCGCCACAGTTTTAATAAAAATGGATTTTTTCAGAAAACAGTAATGGGAGTATGGTAGAACTGGAAGTGATTCCAGAACCGCAAACGATTACTGAAGATTTGATAGGAACCTATAGATTCAATCTGGTTTGACATTCCATTGGCCACTCCGCAGATACGGTGGGTAACCTCGGGCACCCGAGGGGTACTCTGGTAGCCTCAAGGACGGTGACAGGGAGGTTCTTGTTTACCCACACTTGCCATTGTTGTTGTTCTAGGCTGCGAGACCCGGCAGGAGGATGAGTATAGAGTCGTTCTGAACTGGCTTCAGAAGTGTACGTGTATATGACTCTGCCAGAGGGTTGTCGTAGTCAGTGGGAGCAGCGGAAGCATTGGTGGACAGACAGCTTATGTCTATTTATAGACTAAATCAGATGTAGCGGAGAAAGATCATCTATTTCTGACGTGACAGTCATAGGTTTGACTTCATCAGAATAGGGGATGGATCTGTTGAGAAGGTAGTAGGTGTTGGAGATAGTGCCTTCAGAGTCAATTATTGGAACACAAGCACGTGATTGCAATGATTGAGGGAAGGACCTGTCCCAGTAGGACAGTCTTGCTCAAGATGATAGTATGCTGTCTGGTTTACCTTTATCATCGTGTACTGCTTTAGGTGACCTTACGAGTCGCTATTACATGTTGATAGAGCCCCTAGGATTCTTGCTTGACTACCAGCAGTATGAGGGCGATCATATAAGTGAGAGCTGGAGTCTATAAGCACATCCTTAAATGGTCCCTAGTCGTGGGAGTTTCGAGACAGGGCATCGATTCTCCAGAATAGACTAGTGTATACAGTCGAGACCCCGACAAGGGGCGGTGACCGGTCTCACAAGCCACTGGTGTTAGTTGGTTCACCTAAGATGTATACAGGTGCTCATTGGGTTATGAGTACACCGGACAGGACTCGCCGGGAACCTGCTAGTTGGGTTTATACCAGACGTCAGATAGCAGTTCCCTGGTGACATGTGTACAGGTTAGTTCATCGACCTGGGATCGTCATTTGTCTCGTGTGAGTTCCCACTGTGCTTTGATTACTACCCTACCACGGCTCAAAGGAGTCGTGCAAACAGGTTTTAGTTGGGTACAGTCCCGAGCCACATGGAGGCAGTGAGCCGATCTGCAGGGGTTCGTCTCTCCCGGTATTGGGGGTGAGGTCGCGCTGTGTCGAGGAGAGCCAGAACATGAAAAGTCCTTGGCCAAGGCAGGAGATTTGCTGGTAGGTATTCCAGTAGTATCTCAGGGTGTTCTGCGCTACACTCCGACACGACTTGTACCGCTTTTGGGGGTCTGACTTTTACCAACCCCCTAGGCCCGCCATGCGATGCTCATAGACGAACGGACCGGACTGTACGGATATTGTCACTGACATGCTCAGTAGGGTGTCAGGATGAGTTCGCTCATCGACGTTCCTTTTGGTCAATACCTGGTGGCCCGTCACGTATTGGCTTATACCTCTGACGTGCTAGTGGTTAAATCCACAGCCATAGTATTGACGAGTCTTTAGAGTCCACCACATACAGTTACTCAGGTTTCGGGCGAAACACTGTAGAGGCCGTATGGAGATATTGCAGGGTTCGATCAGATACGTGCGGTATTGCATGGATCGTGATCGGACGGTTTTTACTAGCCGGCTTTGGCTTAAGCCGGATCCTAGTATTAGATAGTGTAGATTTTGTCTCTTTGCATTTGTGTTCAGTGGGATACAAATGCGGGCATGTATTTGCAGTAGCGGGGTTTTCCTGTAATTAATTACGGGATCAGTTTTCTGAAGTTGCCAGTTTGCATTCCGTTCCGGCCAGTTTTCGTCGGACTTTCTTGATGGAGGGTGTTAATTGCAAGTTTGCAATTAACTTACTTGTGAGGGGCTTTCTTACATTTGTGGCATTATGATGAGACTTGCTTCATGATGAGATTCTATTCTAGACTTTATCACTTGCTATTCTTTTGATGGATGTTGAATGAAATGGTTGTGACCATTATCATTTTAGATAATTCCTTTTTTCTTTTTCTCCAATTTTTTTGATCCCACCATTCTAGAGAGGAGGGCCGGCCATATCATGAGAGAGGGAGAGGAATTCATTTGATGAGAGGGAATTGATTCATCTCATTCTATTCTTCTTGCTTGCCAAAATTCCAAAGCCCTTTTCCATGGTTCATTCTCATTCTTCACCTCCATCCTCCATGGCAACTTCAAGAACCCTAAAGAGACATGGCTACTACACTATTCTATAGCAAGTCTTGGACGCGTCGGCTAGCCAACTTCGCGCCCGAGTTTCCTCGGTCAAGATGCGGGAGCCCGTAATAGATTCCGGCTAAGTGGTGCCTTTCCGACGAGCGAGGAGGTGACGAACATTCCGCAGGAGATCGGAGTGGAGACGAAGACCGAAGGACACGGATCGCTTGGTATAACTTCTCTACTCTTTTCTGTTTTGCTAGTTAGCTAGGTTAATGGCCCGATCCGGGTGAAAAGTGCGCGGTGGTGCCGGTTGCAAGTTTTGCAAAGTTTTTTGTTTCCGCGTTTCCGGCGTCGGATCGACGGCCGGGGCGCCCCCGCGGGCTTACATTGGTATCAGAGCCAGGCCATTAACCATGCCTAGCTTGCTCTTGCACGTTAAGAACTCGATCGAACAAAGTTCCCACAAACCGTATTTTTCCTACGTCATGTTTCTGTCGAATTTTTTTTCAAGCTCTAAAAATTTTTCAGGTTGTTGCAGAAACATGTACTGAGAATTCTAAGAACACTGAAAAAATTTGGTAAGCTGATACTTCTATACGACCGCGGAACCGCGGCCGTAACCCCACTTTGACCGCGGTTCCGCCGCAGTAATATAGGTTCGTTGCACCATTTTTTTCCAGTGGGTCCTAGTCTGAGAAATGGGGTTTTTTGGGACATTTTTTTGGGCCCAGATTTTCTGTAAGTGCTACAGTACTGCTTGGGGCCCACTTTGATAAATTTGTTCGATCGGATATTTTAAACATGCCAGTTCACAGTATTTACATTATATCTGCAACCGTGAATGTCACTCGATCGGTAAATCCTGTCTAACTGCTATAGCCCGGTTAGACGGATTTGCGAACGTGACATTCACGTTGATGTTCTGTGTGTTGCTGTGATATTGCGGATCGGTCGTGGGGGATAGCCTGGATGCAATGTTAGTACAGTTCTGTTTTTTATGTACATTTGATATTGCGGGGAGAGCGTCCGACATGTGGACTGCCGTCACTGCCTGATTGTATTATTCTTTTGGGGCACGACCTGGTTGCGGTCGATGTACCCGTTGTATGTATATTTTACTTTTTGTACTAGGATTACCCCGCGGAGGGGTGCACGGATAGCCGGGTTCTAGAGGGCAACGAGCCCGCATCTCATGGCATTGAGACGGAGGGGGCTTTACTCTAGAATTGGCAGGCTATTCGCCGCACTCGTAGGGGATACAGGTTGACCCAGGAGGGGTGCCCAAGTTACCGGATTCCGTGAAGTGCTGGGTGGTCCATTCACGTTGCTGAAGGGGGCTGCCTCGCTTCAGGTTTTGGCGGGTAACTTGGCGCGCCCGTAGGGGTCTAGGATTTCATTGCACAGGCTATCCACACGACCAGGGGAACGTCGGGTTTCAGCGGCTCTGTGAAACCCGGGGATCCCAGATATCTGTATTGATCTGTGTTGTTAAACATTTCTGTGTTGCTGCATTTTTATCACGCCTTGAGCGAAAATTATATATTATATATATACTAGTAGATGTTGTATATGTTTTTCATCCGCGCTAGTCCAGTCCCCGCTCTGTCGTTAGTTAGCTAACCTAACGGGTGATGACGGGACCCAGTGGCGAATGCGGATGGCATATACGTACGTCAGTATATTTTCGTTCTTTGTGGTGTGATCAATTGATGGGACTGCGTTGATTCGGATCAATGCAAGATAAACAAACCTATTCTAATGTTGTTGGAACACTTTTTCAAAAATCTGTTATTGCAAGGGCGTTCTCTTTTGTTTTGCACAGTGGTATTCAGTTAGAATATCCTGCTCCTCAGTCGACGAGGCAAGGGCCGAGATCCCTTCACCGGGAGTGACCCCTTGGACAGAAGTTTGCGTCAGGGCAATAACTTCACTATAGCCGATTACTTTTGCTTTGCATCATGGTATTCAGTTGGAATATCCCGCACCTCATTCTACGGGGAAAGAGCCGAGATCCCATCACCGGGAGTGACCTCTTTAGCAAAGGTTTTCGTCACTATATTTTTTTAAAGCTATCAGTTCCTTCAACGATATCAAGTTCATTACGTTAAAGGTTTTCGCCAGAAACCATTTATAGCCCTCCGTCGTTTCATATGGATAGTCAATAGTATTCAAGCTGTGTATGTTGGCCAAAGTCAAGGCACAGTGTTTGGTAGCTGTTGGGTATTCATATGCAGCATAGATAGATGCGTTGGTTTGGGACAGTCGTACTGCCATTTTGGCCAAAGTCAAGGGTAGGTACGGGTGGGTTCAAATTAACCAGGAGAATGACGGGTAGAACTTGACATGTGACTTATGTTATGTTGGCCAAAGTCAAGGTCATAAGAGCATGGGGTAAAAATCCACATCGGGAGTTTCTAAAGAAACTGAAACTTGCCAGGCATGCGCATACCTTCTGGAGCATGGTGACTTGAGTGGATTCCGTCAAGTTATCATGCGATGATAGTTGGATCCCGATTCCCACTGATGAGTTGGTTTACTCCTCGGGTGATCCCGGCTAATTCTTCTTTCAGGTTTGGGGAAGAATTTGACGTTACAGTGGGAGGTTTCTAGATTAGATAAAGTGATAACCATTCTGATCTAGGTTAGAGTGCACGCCGAGTGTTTCTTTTCTCTCTCTCTTTGGCAGCGACCATTGACCCGACCCTAGACTATGACTCAGTGACTAAGTTGACCGAACCTTCTTTACACTGGCTTTTGGATTGTCAAAGTTGCAAACCTCATTGCCACTCCTACTTTTACCCTTTTCTCCAGGACACCCCGTATTACTACGAACGTCCACTTCCATTGGACAAAACCATCGTATGGTTATATACGAACTCGAAGGAATTCGAGGATGGTTTCTGGTTCTGGAGAAAACGGATAGGACTATTTAGTTGTCTTTTCTTTTCACCTTCTCTCAGGTTGCGAGTACTCCTTGGTTTAGCAGTAGTACACCTATTACGCAAATTGGATAGTCTTCTTCCAAACCATAGGCTGGTGCCGTCCGGTAGGGAATGAAGAAAACCAGTTAGTCTAAACGGTGTACAGAAGGTATTAAGTTCAGACAAAGCAAGGGATTAGTAAGAGGGCAAAGTAAATTGCGACTACTATTCACGAACAAACCAAGTATTTCTTCGCCAATCCTAAATCACCTTTGTATTTCTCCAGGACACTCCGTATCACTACGAAGATCCCAGTTTATTGGATAATCCATCGTATGGTTATATACGAACTCGAAAGGAACTTGTTCCAGTTCGGGGATGGATCCTGGTTCAGGAGAAATAGGAATAAAGTACATTCAAGTGTTTTTTATCTTCACCTTCTCTCGCGTTGCGAGCGCTCCTAGGATTAGGACAGTACACCCTTTATGCTTTTTGGATAGTCTTCTTCCAAACCATAGGCTGGTGCCGAACGGTAGGGAAAGAAGAAAACCATTTGGCCTAAAGGGATGTGCAGAAGGTAATGACTAAAGACATATAAAGGGATTTAGTGAAATGGCAAAGAATTATACGGTTAAAGTTGTGAATCTGGATAATGGAAGAGGCATTACTAGGAATACCAGGATACCCCATCGAAACATTTCAATGTTTCAGTTTCACTGTGTACTGTTAAAAGAAAACTGATTTCCCAATTAGACACTTACTCCAGGGTATGTATTTACCAGGTATGATTCTCACATCTGTATGGTTTTATAGATGATGAGTGGGAGTAAGTTATTGGGAATTAGGTGATCATCCTCATTATATCGGGATTCGTTGTAATTGGTGATATTTGAGGAAGTCACCTGGGTTGTTTGCCGGTCGGTAAATATTTGGTTTTGAATCTCCGTTGTTATGCACCAGTTTCAAATTGATATATCTGTACGTCTATTTTTATAGAGTGAGATATACTTTTTGAAATTATGTCTTTGACATTTACCTATATCAGTGGATGGTTAGGTAAGGAGCATTGAACAACGGTGTAATTCTTCTTAACCATAAGTACAGTTTTCAACCTACGACACACAGTGAATGAGTCACCAGACTCAGGGGACTTATACAGAGTATTGTATATTGTCCAGTGTCCATTAGGACAGAGGGGTTGGTTCTCGTACTATATTCGGTTTACTTATGACTTCTCTACTTTTTAGACAGGTGTTTCGTAGAAACACAGGGTCCGAATTTTGAGAAGTTATAGGTAAATGAATAAAGTAGAGAACCAGGTATTGCAAGTATCGGGATTCTTCAAGGTGATCGAAGATATAGATACTTGTTTATGGTATTCAGTTGATAGTAATGGTTAAGAGAACTTACTTCTCTTTCAGGTTACTCATAATTGGAAATATTCTTAAGTTGAGTAACGCTGATCGGCCTCCTTCCATTTAGATGACATGCACTGGTGACAGCTGCATGATTTGGATCTGGTTCAATTAAATCAGCACCTCTGTTTCTATATTGGATATAGAACAGTTCATATCTTGACATTGTTAAGATGCGGGGAGTTGTCCGGCCTATGCTTAAAATCAGACTCCGGATAACTCAAGGCACGTTTCTGTAATGGCTGTTTGTGGGTTGACCCAGGCTATGACGAGGGTTGATTTTCTACCATCTGGAAGATCAATAGTGATATTGTTCTTGACTCGCCACAGTTTTATTAAAAATGGATTTTTTTTTTCAGAAAACAGTAGTGGGAGTATGGTAGAACTGGAAGTAATTCCAGAATCACAAACGATTACTGAAGATTTGATAAGAACCTAAAGATTCAATCTGGTTTGACATTCCATTGGCCACTCCGCAGATATGGTGGGTAACCTCAGGCACTCGAGAGGTACTTCGGTATGCTCAAGGACGGTGGCAGAGAGGTTCTTGTTTACCCAGACTTGCCATTGCTGTTGTTCCAGACTGCGAGACCCGGCAGGAGGATAAGTATAGCGTCGTTCTAAACTGGCTTTAGAAGTGCACGTGTATATGACTCTGCCAGAGGGTTGTCGTAGTCAGTGAGAGCAGCGGAAGCATTGGTGGACATCAGGCTTATGTCTATTTATAGACTAGAGCAGATATTGCGGAGATAGATCATCTATTTCTGATGTGACAGTCATAGGTTTGACTTCATCAGAATAGGGGATGGATCTGTTAAGAAGGTAGTAGAGTGTGATGTCCTGGTATTTGATGACATACACAGAGTTGGAAGTGATATTCCTATACTACGATCGGTTATACTTTGGTCGTCACACAGTAGTTTCTCCACATAGGAATTGGATATTATATCAGACATTCTGGTTACTAGATCTATGGTTTTAGATCTAGATTTGGGTGGTTTCCCAATCTGGGTACTTTGACCGCATTCTATGAGTATTTAGAATGGACGACTCCTGGCACGGTAGTATACCTGCAGGAGATGGAGTCACCCTCTCTAAAGGTGTCTTACAGACTAAAATGGAGATGGATGTGCATGATTGGCAGATCACTTGCTTAGGCAATTGAGTCAATCTTGAGATGTCAAGTACCACACCAGATGTTGTTCTTGCAGTAGATGCAATAAGTTGATATTAATCCAATCCTGGAGAAACAATCGGAAGCAGCTTTAGAACATAAGTTGATGTTCTATGGAATTGATAACGGCAGCCTCCTTTAGGAGACGGTTATCATTCCATGCTTCCAAGGTGACCCTGATGGCAGAGTGGTTGTCAGAGTTATAGTTTTCCCTCTGACGAGGGGCAGTATTTTGGACAGATGGTCCAGGTGGATACTGAGGGAAGGTATGGCGCAGGATACTGATTAAATTCAGTTGACGATACAGTCTAAGAAGCTTGGATTTGGAGTTCATTTATGAGCTAGGTCCTATCAGACATCCAGACATTCTAAGACAGGTATTGCTCATTTCGGGAGATAGCTTTCTCCGCGAACTTGAGAAAAAGAGAGACATAGAAAGAAACACCAGAGCGGATCCACTCACTGAGGCTATTCCTCGAATGCAATAGTCTCGCAAACGAGCTTTGTGAGACTGACTAGTAGAGGAGTTGGGTGTTCGGTATCACACGGGCTGTGAGTATGCGACATCGCAATAATTAGCCTTGAGTGCAAGTGGGAGATTGTTGGAGATAGTGCCCTCAGAGTCAATTATTGGATCACAAGCACGTGATTGCAATGATTGAGGGAAGGACCTGTCCCAGTCGGACAGTCTTGCTCAAGATGATAGTATGCTATCTGGTTTACCTTTATCATCGTGTACTGCTTTAGGTGACCTTACGAGTCGCTATTACACGTTGATAGAGCCCCTAGGATTCTTGCTTGACTACCAGCAGTATGAGGGCGATCATATAAGTGAGTGCTGGAGTCTATAAGCACATCCTTAAATGGTCCCTAGTCGTGGGAGTTTCGAGACAGGGCATCGATTCTCCAGAGTAGACTAGTGTATACAGTCGAGACCCCGACGAGGGGCGGTGGCCGGTCTCACAAGCCACTGGTGTTAGTTGGTTCACCTAAGATGTATACAGGTGCTCATTGGGTTATGAGTACACCGGACAGGACTCGCCGGGAACCTGCTAGTTGGGTTTATTCCAGACGTCAGATAGCAGTTCCCTGGTGACATGTGTACAGGTTAGTTCATCGACCTGGGATCGTCATTTGTCTCGTGTGAGTTCCTACTGTGCTTTGATTACTACCCTACCACGGCTCAAAGGAGTCGTGCAAACAGGTTTTAGTTGGGTACAGTCCCGAGCCACATGGAGGCAGTGAGCGGATCTGCAGGGGTTCGTCTCTCCCGGTATTGGGGGTGAGGTCGCGCTGTGTCGAGGAGAGCCAGAACATGAAAAGTCCTTGGCCAAGGCAGGAGATTTTTTGCTGGTAGGTATTCCAGTAGTATCTCAGGGTGTTCTGCGCTACACTCCGACACGACTTGTACCGCTTTTGGGGGTCTGACTTTTACCAACCCCCTAGGTCCGCCATGCGATGCTCATAGACGAACGGACCGGACTGTACGGATATTGTCACTGACAGGCTCAGTAGGGTGTCAGGATGAGTTCGCTCATCGACGTCCCTTTTGTTCAATACCTGGTGGCCCGTCACGTATTGGCTTATACCTCTGACGTGCTAGTGGTTAAATCCACAGCCATAGTATTGACGAGTCTTTAGAGTCCACCACACACAGTTACTCAGGTTTTGGGCGAAACGCTGTAGAGGCCGTATCGAGATATGGCAGGGTTCGATCAGATACGTGCGGTATTGCACGGATCGTGATCGGACGGTTTTTACTAGCCGGCTTTGGCTTAAGCCGGATCCTAGTATTAGATAGTGTAGATTTTGTCTCTTTGCATTTGTGTTCAGTGGGAATACAAATGCGGGCATGTATTTGCAGTAGCGGGGTTTTCCTGTAATTAATTACGGGATCAGTTTTCTGAAGTTACCAGTTTGCATTCCGTTCCGGCCAGTTTTCTTTCATTCCTTCTCGGTCGGACTTTCTTGATGGAGGGTGTTAATTGCAAGTTTGCAATTAACTTACTTGTGAGGGGCTTTCTTACATTTGTGGCATTATGATGAGACTTGCTTCATGATGAGATTCTATTCTAGTCTTTATCACTTGCTATTCTTTTGATGGATGTTGGATGAAATGGTTGTGACCATTATCATTTTAGATAATTCCTTTTTTCTTTTTCTCCAATTTTTTTTGATCCCACCATTCTTGAGAGGAGGGCCGGCCATATCATGAGAGAGGGAGAGGAATTCATTTGATGAGAGGGAATTGATTCATCTCATTCTATTCTTCTTGCTTGCCAAAATTCCAAAGCCCTTTTCCATGGTTCATTCTCATTCTTCACCTCCATCCTCCATGGCAACTTCAAGAACCCTAAAGAGACATGGCTACTACACTATTCTATAGCAAGTCTTGGACACGTCGGCTAGCCAACTTCGCGCCCGAGTTGTCTCGGTCAAGAGGCGGGAGCCCGTAATAGATTCCGGCTACGTGGTGCCTTTTCGACGAGCGAGGAGGTGACGAACATTCCGCAGGAGATCGGAGTGGAGAAGAAGACCGAAGGTGTCACGACCCGCAGGGTACGGAACGTGACTGGCACTTAAGTTTACGAAACGTCTAAAGACGTCCGTAAAATAAGTAAGCCAAAGCCCAGAAAACAAAACCAATTAAGCAAAAGAGTGAAGAAAACCCAATCAATTGAAAGCGAGTTTATCAAATAAGTCATGTAAAACCCTTTTTAAAAACAATACCAATTTTTCCGAAAATTTCGGCAGAGTCTCCTTTGTAAATACTGGCCCCCAAAATGGGTACAACAAAATATATATGAATCCAACAAAATAGGGCATCCCCAAGCGGGAGCTAGCTCTTCGCCACAAGGCGGTCACAAATCCCACGCAATATAAAATGACAACAAGCATAATAATCATAATAAAGCATAAGAAAACAGCATGTCGACTCAAGTGAGCTCGACCCCAAAATACAGCATAAAAGTCCACAATCCTCACAGTCTCATTTCTAGGTCAATATACAATAATACTGGTAGAAACAGTAGATGGAGTACACTAGATACAAGAATATACAAGATGGTACAAAATAATAACATAACCCACCTATGAGCAAAATCTCGAGCTCAGGCAAAAGAGGCAAAAGAACAAGTGCGCCCGCCGCTACTGAACTGACGGAGCGGACCTGCAAAAGACTGTGGCACAACGGGGGTGAGTTGCCAACTCGTGAGTAATAAATAACATCTACAAAGGCTATCGTATGCATGCACACAAGCATCCTAGCATCTAAAATACAGGTACAACTGGATGCACTAGCAGGTGTGTATACAACATCAGTGTACTAATATGTATGCAACATGAATATCTGAGGTCTCAATAGGTATATATAAGAAACATTTTTATCTCTTTTTGTTTTTGAAACTCTTTTAGAATGCCAGCATAATATCAATGAATCGACGAAAACCGGTGTCCAGCAACGACACCCAAAAGCTGTCTCAAATCTCATAAATCCATGTCATAATGTCTCTGGCCTCAGCCATCCGGCTGACCCATCTCAATATCAATATCTCATCCTCTCGCGGCCCCGGTCGGTATCCTCTGGATATCCGCCGTGCCCAAACAGTCACCGGTAGGTAATCCGTCCCCTGCCAGGCTCAACGTCAACACCACATTCCTCTTGCCCCGGGGTACCTTACCGGGCCCACCATGTACCCGTGCCGGTTCCTCCACTCCTCGACACGGATTTCCAAAACCACAGCAAACTCATGGTGGACGACACTTACATCACTAGAAAACCGCAATTTACATATTTTAAAAATATAATAAGTTTAGAAATTTTGCGGCTTTCCCCCGAAATCCAGCAATATCATAAAATCTCAAGAAATCCTCATAAGTGCATATATCAGTGATAATGAATGCATATGGTATCAATAATCAAGTTGCGATGTGTGATTAATGGATTAAGCATGAACAATTAATATGATGAAGTGCATGCACATGAATAGCAATCCTACGGTTTCATTTTTAAGGAATTAAAGGCAGCAGCACAAGTTTAATTATCAATTAGTAAAAGGTTTAAATTTAAAGGTTATCTAGTGTGGTGGCATGGCAATTACCAGGGTGTGTGTGTAAGCATGAATAGTGCTCGTGCTGCATATAAAAACCCTGGCAATGGTGCAGGTGTCCTATAAAATGGTTTCGTATAGGTATGTCAATATAATGCATGGATACAGCAAATAGTCAAATAAGTAGTTCACCCCTAATTACTAACATCACTAAGGGTCTTGTAAGTTACTAAAACTATCGGGCGGCTTGCGCCATCCAACGATAGTCCCCCGTAGATGTTACATCTACTCACCGGAATCCCTGGCTAGCTGTGTCCAATCACCGCTTTCCCCTTTCGCGCCGCTTCTGACGTCTCCGCGACCGAACCTGGAATTTACATCAATACCAAACATAAGGTTACATAGCAAGAACGACGCAAAACCCCAACGAAACTACTAATGTTCACTAGCTAGGTACAACGTGCACAAAGTGCGCGGAACACACGCGAAAATCGCAAAAACTGCCAAAAAAACGCCGATTTGGTCGCCCGGCAAAACTAAAACCCGACTACTCAAAAATCCGCGCTCATGCATCCTAAACGTCATAGGATAAGCCAACACAATCATCAAGATGTCGAAAATAATCCATCACATAATTTTTATAAAAATCTAGTAAGCACAAACTAGCAATTTTGGTGCAAAAATCGAAAATTAGCGATACGGATATCACAATCCAACACAATATCCAACCACACAACAAGCAATCTACAACCACTATAATTACAACACATTAGCAAAGATTCAAAACCTATTTTCCATAAACAACCATTACTTGAATTATATAACCTAGCAATTCTAATCCAAACTTTACATGAAAACCTTAATTTAACACTAATTTATAACTCCATTAGCAAGTTAACCTTCTAGATTAGGTTAGCAAAACAACTAGATAACAAATTAGATCTAAACAACTAAATAATGGTTTCTAAACCTTAATTCAACTCATTAATCATGCTTCACAACCCACTTCCATACACTAACCCCTTTCTAGATTTTCCTAAAACAACAATTTACAACCAAATCACACTTCTAAAATTAACTAAATAGCATAATTCGAAGACTACATAAACAAGGTAACCATATAGATTAGTTAATTAACAACTATATTAACTACAAAACAATTTAATTAACTATCATGGCTTCAAAACCCTAGTTTAATACAAACTATTCTTCTAAAAAAACAAGCTTAGAAATTAGCTAACTTTTAACACTAATACCATATAATTAAAGGAATTTAGCAAAAAGAAAGTAACTTGATGGAAATTATACCTCAATTGAGATCTAGCAAGAATAAATTTTGCTCCAAATGATGGCCTCAAGCATCAAGATCCAAGCTCGGGAGGTGAAGGAAAAGAAAGATGAAGGATGGTTTTAATTTGCAAGCGTTAATTTGAAATTTTGATATGTTTTCTTGAAGAAATTTGAAGAAAATGAGAAGAAAAGAGATGAAGAAGAGGGAGGTGCAGGTTTCGGCCAGTATGAGGTGAGGGGGAGGGGTGTGGGTGGTGGGAAAGTCAATGGTCAAGTCTCCAAAAGTCAAAGCACCATACCTTATCAACTATATTTAAAATAATTCCATAAACCAACAATTCAACACAAGAAAGCAAACAAAGAAATGAGGCCAGAAATTTCTGGACTTGCACAAGGTGGGGCTGTCCTAGGGCTGAGGGAAGAGAGAGAGGGGTTTTACAAAAGAAATTTTATGCAAAAAGGCCCCCTACAAGTCAAAAATTGCAAGTTTTAGCTTAAAATTCAATAATTTCGCTTCCTATAATAAAAATTTGTTAAAAATCAAAATAAAATACTAAAAATTTATGTTTCAACTAGATTTTAATTATCATAATTTTAAAGATTAAAATTAGCCCGGAAAAATTTGTATTTATCGCTAAATTAATGTATTTTCTTACCGGCTTAAAATAATATAAAAAAATTGAAAAATTAGGGAAATTTTTAAACGACCAGAATTTCATAATTAACTCATTAGCTACTAAAAACAAGCAATTACCTATCCATTTTAGATATAATTAGCCCTAAACTGCAAAATAACGAGAAAGACGGTTTTCGGAAAAATACCGAATTTTCACCGAATTTCAGGAAAACACCAAAACGACTTTTCAAGACGCTACAATCTTCCCCCCTTAAAGAAATTCGGTCCCCGAATTTAAAAATATAACTACGCGTACCTTCAAAGAGATGGGGATATTTCTTCCTCATCTCGCCCTCGGTCTCCCAAGTAACCTCCTCGCTGCTCGGGCTACGCCAAAGGACCTTGACGGTTGGTATAATCTTCGACCTCAACTTCTTCACCTGCCGATCCAGGATGGCCACCGGCTGCTCTGCAAAAGAAAGGTCGCGCTCTAGCTGGACTGTCGGGTGCTGAATCGCATGCGAAGGGTCGTGAAGGTACTTGCGGAGCATCGAAACATGGAAGACGGGGTGAACATCGGGAAAGCTGGGTGGAAGAGCCAAACGATATGCAACAGCGCCGACACGCTCGAGGATCTCGAAGGGACCTACGAATCTAGGGCTAAGCTTTCCCTTTTGCCCAAAATGCATCACGCCCTTCATCGGAGAGACTTTCAGAAAAACATGGTCGCCAACTGCGAACTCTAATCTGCGACGGCGCCTGTCCGCATACGATTTCTGCCTGCTCTGAGCCGCTCTCATCCGGTCTCGGATCAACTGTATCTTCGCTGTCGTCTCCTCAACAAGCTGCGGCCCCAAAATACTGCTCTCGCTGAGCTCTGTCCAACAGACGGGCGATCTGCATCTCCTCCCATACAATGCCTCGAAAGGTGCCATCTGAATAGTATCCTGGAAGCTGTTGTTGTAGGAGAACTCCACTAGAGGTAAATGACGATCCCAGCTACCACCAAAGTCTAAAACGCACGCTCTGAGCATGTCCTCGAGAGTCTGAATGGTCCGCTCTGACTGTCCGTCGGTCTGCGGATGAAATGCTGTGCTGAAGCTCAAACGAATGCCTAAAGCCTCCTGAAGTCTCTGCCAAAGTCGGCTGGTGAACTGAGTGCCTCGATCTGACATGATACAAGTCGGTATGCCATGTAGTCGCACGATCTCGTCAATATAGAGCTAAGCAGTAACGTTTTGAAAATCGTTTCGGTGAAATTTCGAAAAATCGGTAAAATAAGGGGGTTTTCTGTAAAAAGTCAAAATACAAATATCTTATTATAAAAATTAAATATACATATTCTAGCTATGTAATTGCTATTATCTGGTGTTTATTGAGCCGCTGGTGAAATTTCAAATTTTCTGAAAAAATATTATTTTATTATTATTTTAAGCCGTCACTAATAAATTTAATTAGGGAAAATTACAAATTGGAATGAGTTGAAACAAATTTTGTGCATCATAAAACATTAAATAAAATTTTATCATGTGGTTTTTGGAACGAAATCATTTGCCAAAACGGTTTAGAAATTATTGAGGAAAAAAGGCTTTTTTTAGCGTAAATGGATGTTTGGGGTATTGTATTTATCATTTTTCATCACCCCACACCCGTACCCACACCCACACACCCCCACTTACTCATCCCCATGGCTGAATTCAGCAGCCCCCATTTATTTTCCCACTTGAATTTCAAAGGAAAGAAATGAAAGAAAAGAAAAGAAAATGGAGAAATGAGGTGGACCTTTGACCTTGAATTGACTTTGACTTCTTCCCCCACTTTCTTTACCTCCCTCTCTCTCCTCTCCCACTCCCATTCCAGCAGCCCCCCCCCTCCTACAGCAGCAGCAGCAGCCCCCCCAATTCCCTTCTCTTTTCCCTTCAAAACTTCTTGAAAAATTGCATCAAAAATCCACCAAAAATCCCACAAAATCAAAATCAAAATCCTACCCATTTTAGCTTAGCCCGTTTAGCATGGATCCTTGTGAAAAGAGAGCATTTTGGGAGTCCATGGAGTCTTGTGGACCTTCATATATTTTTGGGTATAATTCTAAAACTTTTTGTTGCTTAAATTGTTACTAATTTCTTAAGCTAATTTAATTAAGTGTTATTTGGGTATATGAGTTTAATTGCAAATTTTGGAATTCAAGTTGTGAAATTGAATGCAAGTTAGGGTTTATAAAATTGGTGTATGGTTGTGTGTTATAATTAGGCTTTGTTGTCATGTTAATACAAGTTTAGTAGCTAGTGCTAATGGCTAGCTTAAAAATTTTGTTATTTTGCTAATTTGCTTACTAGGTTTTTGAAATTTGTTAAATTCTTGGGATTAAAAATGTGATTAGGTTTTTCTTGGCTTCATTAACTTTATTAAGTGTGGTTTAATGCTTTGGATCATGCAATTCTAAGCTAGATTGTAGTTTGTGCATTTTGCTTTGAAATTGTTAAAAAGGGTATTTTTGTAAACTAGAATATTAGGATTTTTGGAATTTAATGAGATTAAATTCCGGAAATTGTTTATACGACTTATTTAAGATATTTAATAAATATATTGGCCGCTACATTCATTTAAACATCGTGTTTTGTACAAAAACGGCAAATTGTGCTTGCTGGATTTTCGGAAAAATGACTTTTGAAGTGAAATTGGCGTTTTTGTGAGTTTTAACCTAGTTTATATTAAAATTAGTGTTCGTGAATGTGCAAATGAGTGTGATTGGATTTTCTCGATGGTTTGACGTTCGTACATCGACATCGATGGTTGGTTTGACTATTCCTGCATGCGTGGGCGATAGGTTTGGACCTATGCGTGATACGCGTGCCGATTTGATTTTCGTATGCCGTTTCGATTTCGAATTTAGTTTTAATGCGATATGGTACGTTATGATATGTAGGTACCCCCATGTGGACTTCGAGACGACAAGCAAGCGCGTGGCGACGTCGGCACCGGCTAGCGAGGACCAGGTGAGTAGATTTATATCTACGGGGAGAAGTCGGGTGGATGGCGTATAGCACCCCCGCAGTCCGTGGTGTTGTATACGGATGCGTATACACACCAACAATTATTATATGTTATTTGGGATTAATAACGATGCTTAGGATGGATATTGGTGTGTTGGATTACTTTAGTGTTGCGAACCCTAGGGTAGTGTTATACACACATACACACATACATACTTGCATACATTCCTATTGATATGTGCTCATGGGATTCCTTATAGTTATGTGTTCACATGGTTATGGGACTATGTGTTCACATACGGATTGAGGATGATACTTGGGATTGAGCTGAGTCGATGAGATTTGATTTGAGGCCGTGAGATCGGTGATATAGCAGGGTTCGTATCTTAGATACGACATGACGTTGTAGCGGGTCCTTGACGTAGTGTTTCACACACGTCCATGCATACGTAGGCGGTATCAGTATGGTACTAGACGTAGATCAGTACCCCGATCATGATATTTGATAAAGAGGATACCAGGTGAATAGTATGATGAATGTGATATTGACCCGTACCCAGATTGGGATGCCGTACGACGGATTTACGTACGAGCTATATTGATGATTGATCCGCACACTTGACTTGGGATGCCTGATTATAGATATGGTATTGGATATGATATTATTGAGGCGGGATCACCGACTATACATATACAGGTATGTATATGTATCGACTCAGATGATAGGCGGTTTCCTTACCTGTAGTTCAGCTTGTTAGTTCAGCCGTATAGTTTAGTGTAGTTGTTAGATTAGATTAGACTTCTTACCTATTTCAAAAACTAACGAATCGTGGGCATTTTTAAAAACAGCTCAAGGGAATCTACGGATATTTCAAAAACGACGTATCTTTTCATAAAAACACCGTAGCCCTATTTTCAAAACCCCATGATTCGTGTTATTTCAAAAGGCACCATTCGTAGTACTTATATTAGATTATTGCAGATTAGTTATCATTGTGTCTAGTATTCAGCTCCTGCACATTATTGCTGTTCGCTCTGCCTCGCATATTTATTTTGCTGCATATTCCATTATTGATATCATGCTGTTAGGACACCAGCACCATTACCGATGATGCGTATGTACCACGTACACCTACTTGCCGGCTCACACACATCTTCATCGGTAATTGCCATGTCACGTACACTTTAGAGAATATAATTGCTTGACTTAGATTGTTAGCTGGTAGTTTTGACATGATATTAGTGTACTTCCCTTATGCCATATTAGACATTGTAGTTATTACCTACCACTTCGTGCATACTGTTATTCAGTTGTTCATGCCTAGTTCATTATCATTGACATATGCACTTGTGATGATTTCTTGAGATTTATGATATTTCTGGATTTCGGGAAAAGCCGCAAAATTTACAACTTATGATCTTTTAAAATATAAAATGTTGCGGTTTTCTAGTGATGTAAAGTGTCGTCCACCATGAGTTTGCTGTGGTTTTGGAGATCCGTGTCGAGGAGTGGAGGAACCGTCACGGGTACATGGTGGGCCCGGTATGGTACCCCGGGGCAAGAGGAATATGGTGTTGACGTTGAGCCTGGCTGGGGAGCACTACCTACCAGTGATATTACCCGACGCGTCGGATATCCGGAGGATACCGTCGTGGTCTTGAGATGGATGGTAGGGGCCGGTCCGGACTGACGGCGCCCTAGATATTGAGCTTGAGACATTGATATTTCGAGACAGTGAGATTTATGTTTTGTGTCGATGCTAGACACTGTTGATACTGATTTCATTATGATACCTCAGTTTAAAAATACGAAGGAAATCTCACTAATTTATGAAAGTTGTTTCTTCATTTACATGTATTCTGTTTCATGCATTCATACCTCATTCATATGATATATTTGCTACCTGAGGCACTGACACGGGCACATGAAATTATACTCGGATTAGATATTACCCTAGTCATTGTTATAGGCTGCCTGTTATACTTATATTTGAGGATATATTATGATCATTGACCTAGGTTGCGTTATTTATGCGATTTCTGTGAGTAGATGTTTTTCTATTCACGAGTTGGCAACTCACCCCCGTTGTGCCCCAGTTTCTTGCAGGATTTGCCGTACAGGTTTCATTACGGCTTGCGGGCTCAGTTTCATTCGGGTGATTTGCTAGTAGGTGGGTTTACTTGTATCATACCCCCATTATATATCTTGTATATCATTATTCTGTTGTATCTAGAAGTTCCATCAACCAAACATGCATTTATTGAGATAGAGACCAGTGTTGTTTATTCTTTCGACCTTAGAGTCCCTCGTTATATTTCTGGTGGTTTTGAGTTTCCTTTTGAGTTTTGATCCTCGCCGTTGGCGTTGTATATTATATTGCTTATGTGGTTGTGACCGTCGATTGACGAAGAGCTAGCTCCCGCTTGGGGATGCCTTTTTAGTGATTTCGTATACTATTCATGTTGTATCCCGTTTGGGAGCCAGTATTTTCAAAGGAGACTCTGCCGAAATTTTCAGTAAATTTTTGATGCTTTTAAAAACCGCATAATTCGGCTTATGCTATTGAAACTACTTGCTTTAATTTGGTTTTTCCTGCACTCTACTACTTTTCTTGGTTTGGATTTCTGGGTTTTCGGTTTACTTAGATTACGTACGCCTCGAGACGTTCGTAGTTTAAGTGCCGGTCATGTTCCGTACTTTCGGGTCGTGACAAAGTTGGTATCAGAGCGTTAGGTTTTACCTTCGGAGCGTAGGATGACCCTTGGTTGATGGAATAGGTGACTAAAGTAGAGTGACGTACCGTTGGTATGTTCCGCGGCATATTTACGACACGCCACTCCACTTATGAAGCCTTAGGATGTACATTTCCTTGTTCAGTATTATATTCCTTCCTGATCTAGCCTCATCGGTACCAGTTTGGTTTTGCTGCTACGGTTACCGGCAGGGAGAGCTACGGCTAGAGTTGCGGTCAGCACAAGCTCGTCACGAACGAGGACTGACCAGGGCGAAATTCCGGCGACACACGATTGCAGAGATTTGTCTTTTTACTGTGTTTCCGCGCCGCGAGCGTTTGGCGGATCGCCTTTATGAGGTTACTCGGATGTGCTGATCGACACTAGAGGATTGAGCCACTTACAGAGGCCAGCCAGATTTTCATGACCGTTGGTGTGTTGCTTACTCCTGATGATTGAGGCACTGTTCAGCGTGCAGACGAGCGAGCCAGTTGTTGCTACGAGCGACGAGATATCGCCCCATATGTTGGAACTATGGCGGGGCGAGTTGTACGAATAGATGATACAAGGTCGCTAGTCACCCGATGATGAATGACTAGGACAGGTGGTTCGTTCGCTTACCCCGATGCGAGGTCATCAGATAGATTGATTCCAGCTAGAGACGACTTCACGCGGAGGCGTTGGGAGTCGACAGAGACGATCGAATGTCAGAAACCTATTTATCCAAGTTTAAAGTAGTCGGAAAGACATGCAGGCAATTTTATGGTCCCTCTAGAAGAATGAAACCCTAACTCGACTTAATGACCGTGTGAAAGCCTTTGAACCTTCGGGTTTGCGGCAGTTCTACGGCGCCATTAGTGAGGCTTGGGTTTGCCCTTCTACGGCTGGACCACCGATGCTGTGGTATGTACTCGATACTATTAAACTGTGCCCAAGAGGTTGAGCTCTTGGGGGATTATGAGGTTTTGACGAATCGATCGGATGGCTCGACTTAATTCGGATGCTAGGTGGTGAGATGCATTTCTTGGGAGACTCCCGATACGAGGATAGCCGTTGGAGCTCAGTCCAAGCAGCCACGACGAGACGAGTCCGAAGCGGTCGACATTAGAGAAAAGTGAAGTAAGATGTTCGTACCAGATCTAGATGAGATGACGTTCCACTCCGCCGACATCAGAGATGCGATGCGCATGCCGAGGCATGGTACTTTGATTTACCTTCCAGAAGGAGTCACGATGAGTATGCAGTCGTTCCAGAGCAAGATGCAGATATAGGAAAGGACAATGACTTCCGGACAGTTGGCAGAGACGAGACATGGAAGAGACCGTGAGCAGGATTCCTTCCAGGACACTGCTGCAATGATACTTGCACCCAGGATCAGATGTGTCACGTACATTCAGAGAGCCAGAGGCCGACGCCAGTGATATGCTGTCTTACGAGTGGTCGCGATGATTGACCAAGAGATGACCAGAGGAGTGCCAGAATGGAATCGTCCCCGTTAGCACACCTGACAGGGCCGATGAGCCGATGGACCGAAAGATTGGTAATTCACAGTGAAGACCTTGACCCAGGAGTGGTCATGGTTACGCACGCCAGCAGGACAGAGTTCATGATCATCGATGAGACGTCCCACTAGTGACCGCGACAGTTGCCGAGATTCTTAGAGGATGCGCTTGAGCAGTACTATTCCGCCATTATTGATTACGATGTTTTGGGTGATTTATTCGTATGATTTGATTTTGATGATTGAGGATTTACGATCTTTGCACAGTGTTGCACTTGATATCGTTTTCGTTCTTTAGTTTCACATGTTTGTGATTTTACGGTTTTAAACAGTTGAGTTGGTTTTGTGCGTATGCATGCACACGATTTCGTTCCTGCACTCGGTATAGTTTATATATGCTTGCAGTGCAGTGATACGCCTTTTATGCACTTAGATGCACTGGACTTCGATTTTGATTGTGATACTCGATATTTGTTTTGTGCACCTTGTGCACCTGATTGCTTTTGCGCACGTTCGGCGCTTGATATTGGATTTCATGATTTCATGCACGATAGATGCACCTGATTTGGATTTTCGCGCATGTTGGGCGCATGTTTTGAAGGGTGATTTGGTGCACACCAGAGGCACTAAATCGAGATTTTTTTTTCGTGCAAGTCAGATGCACCTGATTTTGCTGTCAGGCACACATGTTGCCTACGACAGATGTTTCGTGCACACCTGATGCACTTAGATGTTGTTTCTGTGCGCATGTATGGCACATTCATGGATTTTGATTTCCGTGCGCACCAGACGCACGTAGCATTCATGTGCATATTTTGGGGATTGATTTCTTATAGAGCAGTACGTTTTTATGATATTGCTATGTGTTTTCGTACTGAGCAGGACTAGTCAGAGGACAGTACCTGAATACATTTTGCATGCATTGATAGTTATTGAAGGGATTTCCAAAAAGCGAGCTATAGCCTCAGTATTTACCTACGTGTCTGATATGACGCGAAATGTTTAAAACAAGGAGACCCTTCTAAATTGTTTCCAAAACGGCGGAACGTACATTTCAAAAAATGGTATATATGTATATAGTTATTTTCTTATGATAGATGTCCGCCACTGTGCAGTGTTATACGCGTTGCACAGCGACTGAAAGAGATTTGACATGCATTTCCTTCATATACTTACAGATATAGATTCGATATTTACATGTATAGTTTCGAGTTATGTCATATTGGTTTTGATTTGGATTTGGCATTGATGTCTTCTCCATGACTCCGATGATTGCGGGATGCTTGACGGAGTTTTGATTTGAGTTATATGCTCATTTTTCAAGCGCATGCGCTGCGCTACGATTTGTTTTATGTAGTTACAATTTCGGAGCCCTGACGACTTAATGGTTTTTCTTAGATGTTTTAGTATTTGGGGGAGTTTGAATTTAAATTCGGGGACCGAATTTCTTTAAGGGGGGAAGATTGTAACGTTTTGAAAATCGTTTCGGTGAAATTTCGAAAAATCGGTAAAATAAGGGGGTTTTCTGTAAAAAGTCAAAATACAAATATCTTATTATAAAAATTAAATATACATATTCTAGCTATGTAATTGCTATTATCTGGTGTTTATTGAGCCGCTGGTGAAATTTCAAATTTTCTGAAAAAATATTATTTTATTATTATTTTAAGCCGTCACTAATAAATTTAATTAGGGAAAATTACAAATTGGAATGAGTTGAAACAAATTTTGTGCATCATAAAACATTAAATAAAATTTTATCATGTGGTTTTTGGAACGAAATCATTTGCCAAAACGGTTTAGAAATTATTGAAGAAAAAAGGCCTTTTTTAGCGTAAATGGATGTTTGGGGTATTGTATTTATCATTTTTCATCACCCCACACCCGTACCCACACCCACACACCCCCACTTACTCCTCCCCAAGGCTGAATTCAGCAGCCCCCATTTATTTTCCCCACTTGAATTTCAAAGGAAAGAAATGAAAGAAAAGAAAAGAAAATGGAGAAATGAGGTGGACCTTTGACCTTGAATTGACTTTGACTTCTTCCCCAACTTTCTTTACCTCCCTCTCTCTCCTCTCCCACTCCCATTCCAGCAGCCCCCCCCCCTCCTACAGCAGCAGCAGCAGCCCCCCCCAATTCCCTTCTCTTTTCCCTTCAAAACTTCTTGAAAAATTGCATCAAAAATCCACCAAAAATCCCACAAAATCAAAATCAAAGTCCTACCCATTTTACCTTAGCCCGTTTAGCATGGATCCTTGTGAAAAGAGAGCATTTTGGGAGGCCATGGAGTCTTGTGGACCTTCATATATTTTTGGGTATAATTCTAAAACTTTTTGTTGCTTAAATTGTTACTAATTTCTTAAGCTAATTTAATTAAGTGTTATTTGGGTATATGAGTTTAATTGCAAGTTTTGGAATTCAAGTTGTGAAATTGAATGCATGTTAGGGTTTATAAAATTGGTGTATGGTTGTGTGTTATAATTCGGCTTTGTTGTCATGTTAATACAAGTTTAGTAGCTAGTGCTAATGGCTAGCTTAAAAATTTTGTTATTTTGCTAATTTGCTTACTAGGTTTTTGAAATTTGTTAAATTCTTGGGATTAAAAATGTGATTAGGTTTTTCTTGGCTTCATTAACTTTATTAAGTGTGGTTTAATGCTTTGGATCATGCAATTCTAAGCTAGATTGTAGTTTGTGCATTTTGCTTTGAAATTGTTAAAAAGGGTATTTTTGTAAACTAGAATATTAGGATTTTTGGAATTTAATGAGATTAAATTCCGGAAATTGTTTATACGACTTATTTAAGATATTTAATAAATATATTGGCCGCTACATTCATTTAAACATCGTGTTTTGTACAAAAACGGCAAATTGTGCTTGCTGGATTTTCGGAAAAATGACTTTTGAAGTGAAATTGGCGTTTTTGTGAGTTTTAACCTAGTTTATATTAAAATTAGTGTTCGTGAATGTGCAAATGAGTGTGATTGGATTTTCTCGATGGTTTGACGTTCGTACATCGACATCGATGGTTGGTTTGACTATTCCTGCATGCGTGGGCGATAGGTTTGGACCTATGCGTGATACGCGTGCCGATTTGATTTTCGTATGCCGTTTCGATTTCGAATTTAGTTTTAATGCGATATGGTACGTTATGATATGTAGGTACCCCCATGTGGACTTCGAGACGACAAGCAAGCGCGTGGCGACGTCGGCACCGGCTAGCGAGGACCAGGTGAGTAGATTTATATCTACGGGGAGAAGTCGGGTGGATGGCGTATAGCACCCCCGCAGTCCGTGGTGTTGTATACGGATGCGTATACACACCAACAATTATTATATGTTATTTGGGATTAATAACGATGCTTAGGATGGATATTGGTGTGTTGGATTACTTTAGTGTTGCGAACCCTAGGGTAGTGTTACACACACATACATACTTGCATACATTCCTATTGATATGTGCTCATGGGATTCCTTATAGTTATGTGTTCACATGGGTATGGGACTATGTGTTCACATACGGATTGAGGATGATACTTGGGATTGAGCTGAGTCGATGAGATTTGATTTGAGGCCGTGAGATCGGTGATATAGCAGGGTTCGTATCTTAGATACGACATGACGTTGTAGCGGGTCCTTGACGTAGTGTTTCACACACGTCCATGCATACGTAGGCGGTATCAGTATGGTACTAGACGTAGATCAGTACCCCGATCATGATATTTGATAAAGAGGATACCAGGTGAATAGTATGATGAATGTGATATTGACCCGTACCCAGATTGGGATGCCGTACGACGGATTTACGTACGAGCTATATTGATGATTGATCCGCACTCTTGACTTGGGATGCCTGATTATAGATATGGTATCGGATATGATATTATTGAGGCGGGATCACCGACTATACATATACAGGTATGTATCTGTATCGACTCAGATGATAGGCGGTTTCCTTACCTGTAGTTCAGCTTGTTAGTTCAGCCGTATAGTTTAGTGTAGTTGTTAGATTAGATTAGACTTCTTACCTATTTCAAAAACTAACGAATCGTGGGCATTTTTAAAAACAGCTCAAGGGAATCTACGGATATTTCAAAAACGACGTATCTTTTCATAAAAACACCATAGCCCTATTTTCAAAACCCCATGATTCGTGTTATTTCAAAAGGCACCATTCGTAGTACTTATATTAGATTATTGCAGATTAGTTATCGTTGTGTCTAGTATTCAGCTCCTGCACATTATTGCTGTTCGCTCTGCCTCGCATATTTATTTTGCTGCATATTCCATTATTGATATCATGCTGTTAGGACACCAACACCATTACCGATGATGCGTATGTACCACGTACACCTACTTGCCGGCTCACACACATCTTCATCGGTAATTGCCATGTCACGTACACTTTAGAGAATATAATTGTTTGACTTAGATTGTTAGCTGGTAGTTTTGACATGATATTAATGTACTTCCCTTATGCCATATTAGACATTGTAGTTATTACCTACCACTTCGTGCATACTGTTATTCAGTTGTTCATGCCTAGGTCATTATCATTGACATATGCACTTGTGATGATTTCTTGAGATTTATGATATTTCTGGATTTCGGGGAAAGCCGCAAAATTTACAACTTATGATCTTTTAAAATATAAAATGTTGCGGTTTTCTAGTGATGTAAAGTGTCGTCCACCATGAGTTTGCTGTGGTTTTGGAGATCCGTGTCGAGGAGTGGAGGAACCGTCACGGGTACATGGTGGGCCCGGTATGGTACCCCGGGGCAAGAGGAATGTGGTGTTGACGTTGAGCCTGGCTGGGGAGCACTACCTACCGGTGATATTACCCGACGCGTCGGATATCCGGAGGATACCGTCGTGGTCTTGAGATGGATGGTAGGGGCCGGTCCGGACTGACGGCGCCCTAGATATTGAGCTTGAGACATTGATATTTCGAGACAGTGAGATTTATGTTTTGTGTCGATGCTAGACACTGTTGATACTGATTTCATTATGATACCTCAGTTTAAAAATACGAAGGAAATCTCACTAATTTATGAAAGCTGTTTCTTCATTTACATGTATTCTGTTTCATGCATTCATACCTCATTCATATGATATATTTGCTACCTGAGGCACTGACACGGGCACATGAAATTATACTCGGGTTAGATATTACCCTAGTCATTGTTATAGGCTGCCTGTTATACTTATATTTGAGGATATATTATGATCATTGACCTAGGTTGCGTTATTTATGCGATTTCTGTGCGTAGATGTTTTTCTATTCACGAGTTGGCAACTCACCCCCGTTGTGCCCCAGTTTCTTGCAGGATTTGACGTACAGGTTTCATTACGGCTTGCGGGCTCAGTTTCATTCGGGTGATTTGCTACTAGGTGGGTTTACTTGTATCATACCCCCATTATATATCTTGTATATCATTATTCTGTTGTATCTAGAAGTTCCATCAACCAAACATGCATTTATTGAGATAGAGACCAGTGTTGTTTATTCTTTCGACCTTAGAGTCGCTCGTTATATTTCTGGTGGTTTTGAGTTTCCTTTTGAGTTTTGATCCTCGCCGTTGGCGTTGTATATTATATTGCTTATGTGGTTGTGACCGTCGATTGACGAAGAGCTGGCTCCCGCTTGGGGATGCCTTTTTAGTGATTTCATATACTATTCATGTTGTATCCCGTTTGGGAGCCAGTATTTTCAAAGGAGACTCTGCCGAAATTTTCAGTAAATTTTTGATGCTTTTAAAAACCGCATAATTCGGCTTATGCTATTGAAACTACTTGCTTTAATTTGGTTTTTCCTGCACTCTACTACTTTTCTTGGTTTGGATTTCTGGGTTTTCGGTTTACTTAGATTACGTACGCCTCGAGACGTTCGTAGTTTAAGTGCCGGTCATGTTCCGTACTTTCGGGTCGTGACAAAGTTGGTATCAGAGCGTTAGGTTTTACCTTCGGAGCGTAGGATGACCCTTGGTTGATGGAATAGGTGACTAAAGTAGAGTGACGTACCGTTGGTATGTTCCGCGGCATATTTACGACACGCCACTCCACTTATGAAGCCTTAGGATGTACATTTCCTTGTTCAGTATTATATTCCTTCCTGATCTAGCCTCATCGGTACCAGTTTGGTTTTGCTGCTACGGTTACCGGCAGGGAGAGCTACGGCTAGAGTTGCGGTCAGCACAAGCTCGTCACGAACGAGGACTGACCAGGGCGAAATTCCGGCGACACACGATTGTAGAGATGTGTCTTTTTACTGTGTTTCCGCGCCGCGAGCGTTTGGCGGATCGCCTTTATGAGGTTACTCGGATGTGCTGATCGACACTAGAGGATTGAGCCACTGACAGAGGCCAGCCAGATTTTCATGACCGTTGGTGTGTTGCTTACTCCTGATGATTGAGGCACTGTTCAGCGTGCAGACGAGCGAGCCAGTTGTTGCTGCGAGCGACGAGATATCGCCCCATATGTTGGAACTATGGCGGGGCGGTTGTACGAATAGATGATAGAAGGTCGCTAGTCACCCGATGATGAATGACTAGGACAGGTGGTTCGTTCGCTTACCCCGATGCGAGGTCATCAGATAGATTGATTCCAGCTAGAGACGACTTCACGCGGAGGCGTTGGGAGTCGACAGAGACGATCGAATGTCAGAAACCTATTTATCCAAGTTTAAAGTAGTCGGAAAGACATGCAGGAAATTTTATGGTCCCTCTAGAAGAATGAAACCCTAACTCGACTTAATGACCGTGTGAAAGCCTTTGAACCTTCGGGTTTGCGGCAGTTCTACGGCGCCATTAGTGAGGCTTGGGTTTGCCCTTCTACGGCTGGACCACCGATGCTGTGGTATGTACTCGATACTATTAAACTGTGCCCAAGAGGTTGAGCTCTTGGGGGATTATGAGGTTTTGACGAATCGATCGGATGGCTCGACTTAATTCGGATGCTAGGTGGTGAGATGCATTTCTTGGGAGACTCCCGATACGAGGATAGCCGTTGGAGCTCAGTCCATGCAGCCACGACGAGACGAGTCCGAAGCGGTCGACATTAGAGAAAAGTGAAGTAAGATGTTCGTACCAGATCTAGATGAGATGACGTTCCACTCCGCCGACATCAGAGATGCGATACGCATGCCGAGGCATGGTATTTGGATTTACCTTCCAGAAGGAGTCAGGATGAGTATGCAGTCGTTCCAGAGCAAGATGCAGATATAGGAAAGGACAATGACTTCCGGACAGTTGGCAGAGACGAGACATGGAAGAGACCGTGAGCAGGATTCCTTCCAGGACACTGCTGCAATGATACTTGCACCCAGGATCAGATGTGTCACGTACATTCAGAGAGCCAGAGGCCGACGCCAGTGATATGCTGTCTTACGAGTGGTCACGATGATTGACCAAGAGATGACCAGAGGAGTGCCAGAATGGAATCGTCCCCGTTAGCACACCTGACAGGGCCGATGAGCCGATGGACCGAAAGATTGGTAATTCACAGTGAAGACCTTGACCCAGGAGTGGTCATGGTTACGCACGCCAGCAGGACAGAGTTCATGATCATCGATGAGACGTCCCACTAGTGACCGCGACAGTTGCCGAGATTCTTAGAGGATGCGCTTGAGCAGTACTATTCCGCCATTATTGATTACGATGTTTTGGATGATTTATTCGTATGATTTGATTTTGATGATTGAGGATTTACGATCTTTGCACAGTGTTGCACTTGATATCGTTTTCGTTCTTTAGTTTCACATGTTTGTGATTTTACGGTTTTAAACAGTTGAGTTGGTTTTGTGCGTATGCATGTACACGATTTCGTTCCTGCACTCGGTATAGTTTATATATGCTTGCAGTGCAGTGATACGCCTTTTGTGCACTTAGATGCACTGGACTTCGATTTTGATTGTGATACTCGATATTTGTTTTGTGCACCTTGTGCACCTGATTGCTTTTGCGCACGTTCGGCGCTTGATATTGGATTTCATGGTTTCATGCACGATAGATGCACCTGATTTGTATTTTCGCGCATGTTGGGCGCATGTTTTGAAGGGTGATTTGGTGCACACCAGAGGCACTAAATCGAGATTTTTTTTTTCGTGCATGTCAGATGCACCTGATTTTGCTGTCAGGCACACATGTTGCCTACGACAGATGTTTCGTGCACACCTGATGCACTTAGATGTTGTTTCTGTGCGCATGTATGGCACATTCATGGATTTTGATTTCCGTGCGCACCAGACGCACGTAGCATTCATGTGCATATTTTAGGGATTGATTTCTTATAGAGCAGTACGTTTTTATGATATTGCTATGTGTTTTCGTACTGAGCAGGACTAGTCAGAGGACAGTACCTGAATACATTTTGCATGCATTGATAGTTATTGAAGGGATTTCCAAAAAGCGAGCTATAGCCTCAGTATTTACCTACGTGTCTGATATGATGCGAAATGTTTAAAACAAGGAAACCCTTCTAAATTGTTTCCAAAACGGCGGAACGTACATTTCAAACAATGGTATATATGTATATAGTTATTTTCTTATGATAGATGTCCGCCACTGTGCAGTGTTATACGCGTTGCACAGCGACTGAAAGAGATTTGACATGCATTTCCTTCATATACTTACAGATATAGATTCGATATTTACATGTATAGTTTCGAGTTATGTCATATTGGTTTTGATTTGGATTTGGCATTGATGTCTTCTCCATGACTCCGATGATTGCGGGATGCTTGACGGAGTTTTGATTTGAGTTATATGCTCATTTTTCAAGCGCATGCGCTGCGCTACGATTTGTTTTATGTAGTTACAATTTCGGAGCCCCGACGACTTAATGGTTTTTCTTAGATGTTTTAGTATTTGGGGGAGTTTGAATTTAAATTCGGGGACCGAATTTCTTTAAGGGGGGAAGATTGTAACGTTTTGAAAATCGTTTCGGTGAAATTTCGAAAAATCGGTAAAATAAGGGGGTTTTCTGTAAAAAGTCAAAATACAAATATCTTATTATAAAAATTAAATATACATATTCTAGCTATGTAATTGCTATTATCTGGTGTTTATTGAGCCGCTGGTGAAATTTCAAATTTTCTGAAAAAATATTATTTTATTATTATTTTAAGCCGTCACTAATAAATTTAATTAGGGAAAATTACAAATTGGAATGAGTTGAAACAAATTTTGTGCATCATAAAACATTAAATAAAATTTTATCATGTGGTTTTTGGAACGAAATCATTTGCCAAAACGGTTTAGAAATTATTGAGGAAAAAAGGCTTTTTTTAGCGTAAATGGATGTTTGGGGTATTGTATTTATCATTTTTCATCACCCCACACCCGTACCCACACCCACACACCCCCACTTACTCCTCCCCATGGCTGAATTCAGCAGCCCCCATTTATTTTCCCCACTTGAATTTCAAAGGAAAGAAATGAAAGAAAAGAAAAGAAAATGGAGAAATGAGGTGGACCTTTGACCTTGAATTGACTTTGACTTCTTCCCCCACTTTCTTTACCTCCCTCTCTCTCCTCTCCTACTCCCATTCCAGCAGCCCCCCCCCCCTCCTACAGCAGCAGCAGCAGCCCCCCCAATTCCCTTCTCTTTTCCCTTCAAAACTTCTTGAAAAATTGCATCAAAAATCCACCAAAAATCCCACAAAATCAAAATCAAAGTCCTACCCATTTTAGCTTAGCCCGTTTAGCATGGATCCTTGTGAAAAGAGAGCATTTTGGGAGGCCATGGAGTCTTGTGGACCTTCATATATTTTTGGGTATAATTCTAAAACTTTTTGTCGCTTAAATTGTTACTAATTTCTTAAGCTAATTTAATTAAGTGTTATTTGGGTATATGAGTTTAATTGCAAGTTTTGGAATTCAAGTTGTGAAATTGAATGCAAGTTAGGGTTTATAAAATTGGTGTATGGTTGTGTGTTATAATTAGGCTTTGTTGTCATGTTAATACAAGTTTAGTAGCTAGTGCTAATGGCTAGCTTAAAAATTTTGTTAATTTGCTAATTTGCTTACTGGGTTTTTGAAATTTGTTAAATTCTTGGGATTAAAAATGTGATTAGGTTTTTCTTGGCTTCATTAACTTTATTAAGTGTGGTTTAATGCTTTGGATCATGCAATTCTAAGCTAGATTGTAGTTTGTGCATTTTGCTTTGAAATTGTTAAAAAGGGTATTTTTGTAAACTAGAATATTAGGATTTTTGGAATTTAATGAGATTAAATTCCGGAAATTGTTTATACGACTTATTTAAGATATTTAATAAATATATTGGCCGCTACATTCATTTAAACATCGTGTTTTGTACAAAAACGGCAAATTGTGCTTGCTCGATTTTCGGAAAAATGACTTTTGAAGTGAAATTGGCGTTTTTGTGAGTTTTAACCTAGTTTATATTAAAATTAGTGTTCGTGAATGTGCAAATGAGTGTGATTGGATTTTCTCGATGGTTTGACGTTCGTACATCGACATCGATGGTTGGTTTGACTATTCCTGCATGCGTGGGCGATAGGTTTGGACCTATGCGTGATACGCGTGCCGATTTGATTTTCGTATGCCGTTTCGATTTCGAATTTAGTTTTAATGCGATATGGTACGTTATGATATGTAGGTACCCCCATGTGGACTTCGAGACGACAAGCAAGCGCGTGGCGACGTCGGCACCGGCTAGCGAGGACCAGGTGAGTAGATTTATATCTACGGGGAGAAGTCGGGTGGATGGCGTATAGCACCCCCGCAGTCCGTGGTATTGTATACGGATGCGTATACACACCAACAATTATTATATGTTATTTGGGATTAATAACGATGCTTAGGATGGATATTGGTGTGTTGGATTACTTTAGTGTTGCGAACCCTAGGGTAGTGTTACACACACATACATACTTGCATACATTCCTATTGATATGTGCTCATGGGATTCCTTATAGTTATGTGTTCACATGGGTATGGGACTATGTGTTCACATACGGATTGAGGATGATACTTGGGATTGAGCTGAGTCGATGAGATTTGATTTGAGGCCGTGAGATCGGTGATATAGCAGGGTTCGTATCTTAGATACGACATGACATTGTAGCGGGTCCTTGACGTAGTGTTTCACACACGTCCATGCATATGTAGGCGGTATCAGTATGGTACTAGACGTAGATCAGTACCCCGATCATGATATTTGATAAAGAGGATACCAGGTGAATAGTATGATGAATGTGATATTGACCCGTACCCAGATTGGGATGCCGTACGACGGATTTACGTACGAGCTATATTGATGATTGATCCGCACTCTTGACTTGGGATGCCTGATTATAGATATGGTATCGGATATGATATTATTGAGGCGGGATCACCGACTATACATATACAGGTATGTATATGTATCGACTCAAATGATAGGCGGTTTCCTTACCTGTAGTTCAGCTTGTTAGTTCAGCCGTATAGTTTAGTGTAGTTGTTAGATTAGATTAGACTTCTTACCTATTTCAAAAACTAACGAATCGTGGGCATTTTTAAAAACAGCTCAAGGGAATCTACGGATATTTCAAAAACGACGTATCTTTTCATAAAAACACCGTAGCCCTATTTTCAAAACCCCATGATTCGTGTTATTTCAAAAGGCACCATTCGTAGTACTTATATTAGATTATTGCAGATTAGTTATCGTTGTGTCTAGTATTCAGCTCCTGCACATTATTGCTGTTCGCTCTGCCTCACATATTTATTTTGCTGCATATTCCATTATTGATATCATGCTGTTAGGACACCAGCACCATTACCGATGATGCGTATGTACCACGTACACCTACTTGCCGGCTCACACACATCTTCATCGGTAATTTCCATGTCACGTACACTTTAGAGAATATAATTGCTTGACTTAGATTGTTAGCTGGTAGTTTTGACATGATATTAGTGTACTTCCCTTATGCCATATTAGATATTGTAGTTATTCCCTACCACTTCGTGCATACTGTTATTCAGTTGTTCATGCCTAGTTCATTATCATTGACATATGCACTTGTGATGATTTCTTGAGATTTATGATATTTCTGGATTTCGGGAAAAGCCGCAAAATTTACAACTTATGATCTTTTAAATATAAAAAGTTGCGGTTTTCTAGTGATGTAAAGTGTCGTCCACCATGAGTTTGCTGTGGTTTTGGAGATCCGTGTCGAGGAGTGGAGGAACCGTCACGGGTACATGGTGGGCCCGGTATGGTACCCCGGGGCAAGAGGAATGTGGTGTTGACGTTGAGCCTGGCTGGGGAGCACTACCTACCGGTGATATTACCCGACGCGTCGGATATCCGGAGGATACCGTCGTGGTCTTGAGATGGATGGTAGGGGCCGGTCCGGACTGACGGCGCCCTAGATATTGAGCTTGAGACATTGATATTTCGAGACAGTGAGATTTATGTTTTGTGTCGATGCTAGACACTGTTGATACTGATTTCATTATGATACCTCAGTTTAAAAATACGAAGGAAATCTCACTAATTTATGAAAGCTGTTTCTTCATTTACATGTATTCTGTTTCATGCATTCATACCTCATTCATATGATATATTTGCTACCTGAGGCACTGACACGGGCACATGAAATTATACTCGGGTTAGATATTACCCTAGTCATTGTTATAGGCTGCCTGTTATACTTATATTTGAGGATATATTATGATCATTGACCTAGGTTGCGTTATTTATGCGATTTCTGTGCGTAGATGTTTTTCTATTCACGAGTTGGCAACTCACCCCCGTTGTGCCCCAGTTTCTTGCAGGATTTGACGTACAGGTTTCATTACGGCTTGCGGGCTCAGTTTCATTCGGGTGATTTGCTAGTAGGTGGGTTTACTTGTATCATACCCCCATTATATATCTTGTATATCATTATTCTGTTGTATCTAGAAGTTCCATCAACCAAACATGCATTTATTGAGATAGAGACCAGTGTTGTTTATTCTTTCGACCTTAGAGTCGCTCGTTATATTTCTGGTGGTTTTGAGTTTCCTTTTGAGTTTTGATCCTCGCCGTTGGCGTTGTATATTATATTGCTTGTGTGGTTGTGACCGTCGATTGACGAAGAGCTGGCTCCCGCTTGGGGATGCCTTTTTAGTGATTTCATATACTATTCATGTTGTATCCCGTTTGGGAGCCAGTATTTTCAAAGGAGACTCTGCCGAAATTTTCAGTAAATTTTTGATGCTTTTAAAAACCGCATAATTCGGCTTATGCTATTGAAACTACTTGCTTTAATTTGGTTTTTCCTGCACTCTACTACTTTTCTTGGTTTGGATTTCTGGGTTTTCGGTTTACTTAGATTACGTACGCCTCGAGACGTTCGTAGTTTAAGTGCCGGTCATGTTCCGTACTTTCGGGTCGTGACATGAGCATACTGAGCGAAGCTGAAAGTCGTCTTCACTGGAAGGAAGTGAGCCGCTTTCGTCAATCTATCCACGATCACCCAGATGGAGTCGTACCCTCGACTGGTCCTGGGTAGACCCACAACGAAATCCATCGAAATCTGCTCCCATTTCCACTCTGGAATGGGTAACGGCTGTAGCTCTCCTGCGGGCCTCTGGTGCTCGGCCTTGACTTGCTGACAAGTCAGGCATCTCGAAACGAACTCCGCAATGTCCCTCTTCATCCCGTCTCACCAGTAGGTCTCTCTCATATCATGGTACATCTTGGTGGAACCGGGGTGGACACTATACACTGATCGGTGTGCCTCCTCAAGAATGTCGCGCCGCAATCCATCAGCATCTGGTACGCACAGTTTAGATCCATATCGTAAAATCCCCTGATCGTCAACCACGAACTCGGAAAATCTGCCCTGTCCCATCTGTGCCATGATCTCTGAGCAACGGTTGTAACTGCGCTGTGCCTCATATATACGGTCAAGCAACTGTGGGCGTGCACGAACATGCGCGAGCTGTCCCCCTGTTTGAGTGAACTCGAACTCAACTCGGCTGTCGCATAACATCTGCCAATCTGCTGACGACTGCCTCTGCACTGTGCGCAAAAAGGATAGACTACCCCCGGCCTCCTACTCAACGCATCTGCCACCACATTCGCCTTGCCGGGGTGATATAAGATCTCGCAGTCGTAGTCTTTCACCAACTCCATCCAACGACGCTGTCTGAGGTTCAGGTCTCGCTGCTGAAATATGTACTTTAAGCTCTTGTGATCGGTGAATATCTGACACGACTCGCCGTACAGGTAATGTCGCCAAATCTTCAGTGCAAAGACCACTGCAGCCATCTCCAAATCATGAGTGGGGTAGTTCTATTCATGCTTCTTCAACTGCCGAGAAGCATAAGCGATCACCCGGCCATGCTGCATCAATACGCATCCTAATCCCACTCGCAAAGCATCACAGTAGACAACAAATCCGCCCAATCCCGAAGGCAAAGATAATACCGGCGCCGTAGTCAAACAAGTCCGTAGTTGCTGAAAACTGCGCTCGCACTCCTCTGTCCAAACGAAAGGAACTCCCTTCCGGGTCAAACCGGTCAACGGTGCAGCTATACAGGAGAAGTCCTGAACAAAACGCCTGTAGTAGCCCGCCAAGCCTAGAAAACTACGGATCTCAGTAACCGATGTAGGTCGGGGCCACTACTGAACAGCCACAATCTTCTTCGGTCCACATAAATGCCGTCTCTCGTAACCACGTGACCCAAGAATTCGACGCTGTCTAGCCAGAATGCACACTTGGAGAACTTCGCGAACAGCTGGTGCTCCCTCAGAGTCTGTAACGTAATCCGCAAGTGTTGTTCGTGCTCCTCCCTGCTTCGAGAGTACACCAAGATATCGTCGATAAACACGATGATGAACAGGTCAAGATACGGCCTGAATGTACGGTTCATCAAATCCATGAATGCTGCTGGGGCGTTGGTGAGTCCGAACGACATCACCAAAAACTCGTAATGGCCGTAGCGCGTGCGGAAAGCTGTCCTCGGTATATCCTCCTGTCGAACTCGCAGCTGATGGTATCCTGATCGCAAGTCGATCCTCGAAAAATACCCCGCACCCTGAAGCTGGTCGAACAAATCATCAATGCGCGGCAACGGATATCTGTTCCGAACGGTAACTTTGTTCAGCTGGCGGTAGTCGATACATAAGCGCAAACTTCCATCCTTCTTCTTGACAAACAGGACCGGAGCACCCCACGGAGAAACACTCGGTCGAATAAGCGCATTATCTAACAAATCCTGCAACTGATCCTTCAGCTCTCGAAGCTCTGTCGGGGCCATCCGATAAGGCGGTATAGAAATAGGCCCCGAACCGGGAATCAAATCTATGCAGAACTCAACCTCGCGCTCAGGCGGTAGCCCAGGTAGCTCATCAGAGAAAACATCAGGGAACTCACAAACTACCGGGACCCGGTCTAACGGAACCTCTGCAGCTCGAGTATCACAAATACACGCTAAGAATCCCTGACATCCCTTCCGCAAGAGCTGACCAGCGCGAAGAGACGAAATTAAGCTGGGAAGGGTGACACTGCGGTCTCCCCGAATAACAAGGACTGGCTCTCCCGGAAAGCTAAATCTGACTGCCTTCTCACGGCAGTCCACCGAAGCATAACAAGTGGCTAGCCAATCCATGCCCAGAAGCACGTCAAAGTCCAACATATCGAGGAGTATCAAATCAACTGATGAATCCCTCTCCCCGATACGAACGGAACACAAACGAAAAACAAAACGAGCGACAAACGACTCGCCTACCGGAGTAACAACAACAAGCGGCTGATCTAACGACGACGACTCACGGCCCAACATCGGTGCAAAGTGTGTAGATACGTACAAATGTGTGGAACCTGGGTCGAATAATACCCGTGCGTCGAAAGAACAAACTGGCAAGGTACCTGTCACAACGGCATTGGATGCCTGTGCATCCTGCGGTGTCAAAGCAAAAACTCGGGCCTGTCCTCCACCGATAGCGGGCTGACCTCGACCTCGGCCTCTGCCTCCTCGTCCTCTCTGAACAGGACCGCCGCGTCCACGGCCTCTCGGTGCACCTAACTGGCGTGGAGCATCGCCTGGGGTAGGAAGTATGGCTCTCTGAGGAGGGGGTGGTGATGGTGGTAGGGTCACATGCGGAACTGTCGCTGCTCCCTGTCGTCTCACCGGACAGTCTCTGACAAGATGGTGCGGACTCCCGCACCCAAAACACCCTGGCGACGGCTGCTGCCCCTGGGGATAAGAACCATATAACTGTCCCCGTCCAAATCCTCTGCCAGGCCTATATCTCGGAAAGAATCTGGCGCGCTGCCTCTGAGACGGTACATCGGTGCGAATCCTCTTCGGCCCAGAAACGGCCGAAGTCCGTGATATGCGTGCCTCCATCCGCAATGCCGTATCCATAGCAGCTGAATAAGTGTCGTAGTGCTGGGCGCCAATGGCAAGATATAGCTGGGCATCAAGTCCCTGTACGAACCTCTTCACCATCTTCTCCTCGGTATCCACCAAATACTGAGCATATCGGGATAACTGTGTAAACTGGATGTCATACTCAGACACCGTCATCCCAGGTGTCTTGACTAAGGCCTCGAAGCTGCGAGCTCTGGCGTCACGAACGCTCTCTGGAAGGAAACGGGCTAAAAAGACCGCTGTAAACTCGACCCAAGTCATAGGCGGTAGACCTGCAGCTCGACCTCTCAAGACTGACTCCCACTATGTCTGCGCGAGACCCTCTAGTCGGAAACTCGCAAGCTCTACCCATCGATCATCCGAACATCTCAGCGAACGGCAGATCCTGGCTAAACTGTCAAGGAACGTCTGTGGGTCCTCCGCTGCCTCGGTGCCGGTGAATACTGGAGGTCTCAGCCTCATGAAATCCTGTAGTGAAACCGGAATGGCCACGGTGGTAGTAGTAGGAGCAGGTATCATGGTCGTCTGTGATGTAGTAGGTACGTCATCCGGCCTCGGTGTACGACTGGCTGCAACTAGGGATCCTACCATCTGACGTAGCTCCTGCATGCCTCCCATCATCTGTCGCAACTCCTCCATACCAGTCTCGAGCCTATCCATATGGCCTGGGGAAGGCGGATCGGTCTGTCCCAGTGGCGTAGGCATACCACCCTGCTCAGTCCTAGTCTCGGACGAGCCAGCTCGAATCTCGTCTCTGGCGGCAGCCCTCTGTGCCCTCGTAGCCTTCGGCGGCATAGTGACTGGTACAGGAAACATGACAGTAAGAACAGTGCAATAGGATCATAGGATACACGGAATTGAAGAAGGAATTTTCAAGCAAGTATATCCTAAAGTCACTTAGGCGGAGTACCGTATCGTAAGTATGTCGCGGACATACGCACGCTACGTTACCCTGCTTAAGTCACTTACTCCATCTACCAAGGGTCATCCTACACTCACAAAGGTAAAACCTATCGCTCTGATACCAACTTTTTCACGACCCGCAGGGTACGGAACGTGACTGGCACTTAAGTTTACGAAACGTCTAAAGACGTCCGTAAAATAAGTAAGCCAAAGCCCAGAAAACAAAACCAATTAAGCAAAAGAGTGAACAAAACCCAATCAATTGAAAGCGAGTTTATCAAATAAGTCATGTAAAACCCTTTTTAAAAACAATACCAATTTTTCCGAAAATTTCGGCAGAGTCTCCTTTGTAAATACTGGCCCCCAAAATGGGTACAACAAAATATATATGAATCCAACAAAATAGGGCATCCCCAAGCGGGAGCTAGCTCTTCGCCACAAGGCGGTCACAAATCCCACGCAATATAAAATGACAACAAGCATAATAATCATAATAAAGCATAAGAAAACAGCATGTCGACTCAAGTGAGCTCGACCCCAAAATACAGCATAAAAGTCCACAATCCTCACAGTCTCATTTCTAGGTCAATGTACAATAATACTGGTAGAAACAGTAGATGGAGTACACTAGATACAAGAATATACAAGGTGGTACAAAATAATAACATAACCCACCTATGAGCAAAATCTCGAGCTCAGGCAAAAGAGGCAAAAGAACAAGTGCGCCCGCCGCTACTGAACTGACGGAGCGGACCTGCAAAAGACTGTGGCACAACGGGGGTGAGTTGCCAACTCGTGAGTAATAAATAACATCTACAAAGGCTATCGTATGCATGCACACAAGCATCCTAGCATCTAAAATACAGGTACGACTGGATGCACTAGCAGGTGTGTATACAACATCAGTGTACTAATATGTATGCAACATGAATATCTGAGGTCTCAATAGGTATATATAAGAAACATTTTTATCTCTTTTTGTTTTTGAAACTCTTTTAGAATGCCAGCATAATATCAATGAATCGACGAAAACCGGTGTCCAGCAACGACACCCAAAAGCTGTCTCAAATCTCATAAATCCATGTCATAGTGTCTCTGGCCTCAGCCATCCGGCTGACCCATCTCAATATCAATATCTCATCCTCTCGCGCGGCCCGGTCGGTATCCTCTGGATATCCGCCGTGCCCAAACAGTCACCGGTAGGTAATCCGTCCCCTGCCAGGCTCAACGTCAACACCACATTCCTCTTGCCCCGGGGTACCTTACCGGGCCCACCATTTACCCGTGCCGGTTCCTCCACTCCTCGACACGGATTTCCAAAACCACAGCAAACTCATGGTGGACGACACTTACATCACTAGAAAAATGCAATTTACATATTTTAAAAATATAATAAGTTTAGAAATTTTGCGGCTTTCCCCCGAAATCCAGCAATATCATAAAATCTCAAGAAATCCTCATAAGTGCATATATCAGTGATAATAAATGCATATGGTATCAATAATCAAGTTGCGATGTGTGATTAATGGATTAAGCATTGAACAATTAATATGATGAAGTGCATGCACATGAATAGCAATCCTACGGTTTCATTTTTAAGGAATTAAAGGCAGCAGCACAAGTTTAATTATCAATTAGTAAAAGGTTTAAATTTAAAGGTTATCTAGTGTGGTGGCATGGCAATTACCAGGGTGTGTGTGTAAGCATGAATAGTGCTCGTGCTGCATATAAAAACCCTGGCAATGGTGCAGGTGTCCTATAAAATGGTTTCGTATAGGTATGTCAATATGATGCATGGATGCAGCAAATAGTCAAATAAGTAGTTCACCCCTAATTACTAACATCACTAAGGGTCTTGTAAGTTACTAAAACTATCGGGCGGCTTGCGCCATCCAACGATAGTCCCCCGTAGATGTTACATCTACTCACCGGAATCCCTGGCTAGCTGTGTCCAATCACCGCTTTCCCCTTTCGCGCCGCGTCTGACGTCTCCGCGACCGAACCTGGAATTTACATCAATACCAAACATAAGGTTACATAGCAAGAACGACGCAAAACCCCAACGAAACTACTAATGTTCACTAGCTAGGTACAACGTGCACAAAGTGCGCGGAACACACGCGAAAATCGCAAAAACTGCCAAAAAACGCCGATTTGGTCGCCCGGCAAAACTAAAACCCGACTACTCAAAAATCCGCGCTCACGCATCCTAAACGTCATAGGATAAGCCAACACAATCATCAAGATGTCGAAAATAATCCATCACATAATTTTTATAAAAATCTAGTAAGCACAAACTAGCAATTTTGGTGCAAAAATCGAAAATTAGCGATACGGATATCACAATCCAACACAATATCCAACCACACAACAAGCAATCTACAACCACTATAATTACAACACATTAGCAAAGATTCAAAACCTATTTTCCATAAACAACCATTACTTGAATTATATAACCTAGCAATTCTAATCCAAACTTTACATGAAAACCTTAATTTAACACTAATTTATAACTCCATTAGCAAGTTAACCTTCTAGATTAGGTTAGCAAAACAACTAGATAACAAATTAGATCTAAACAACTAAATAATGGTTTCTAAACCTTAATTCAACTCATTAATCATGCTTCACAACCCACTTCCATACACTAACCCCTTTCTAGATTTTCCTAAAACAACAATTTACAACCAAATCACACTTCTAAAATTAACTAAATAGCATAATTTGAAGACTACATAAACAAGGTAATCATATAGATTAGTTAATTAACAACTAGATTAACTACAAAACAATTTAATTAACTATCATGGCTTCAAAACCCTAGTTTAATACAAACTATTCTTTTAAAAAAACAAGCTTAGAAATTAGCTAACTTTTAACACTAATACCATATAATTAAAGGAATTTAGTAAAAAGAAAGTAACTTGATGGAAATTATACCTCAATTGAGATCTAGCAAGAATAAATTTTGCTCCAAATGATGGCCTCAAGCATCAAGATCCAAGCTCGGGAGGTGAAGGAAAAGAAAGATGAAGGATGGTTTTAATTTGCAAGCGTTAATTTGAAATTTTGATGTGTTTTCTTGAAGAAATTTGAAGAAAATGAGAAGAAAAGAGATGAAGAAGAGAGGTGCAGGTTTCGGCCGGTATGAGGTG